>CM054164.1:42984561-43004561 GCA_028751875.1 Rapana venosa | reverse complement strand
AATTACATTTGTCGTCTGTAAACTGATGGTCCATTTCATATTTCACAGGCTGAAGAACACGCACAAGGGAAACAATCCACTGAGACTAGTAATCTAGATCCAGATTTTTAAAATTTAATATGCTCGTTTCTGATTGACTGATTAAAACAGAATGTTTGGACTGACACCCACCCCCACCTCCAAAGAAAAAAAAGAAAAAAGAAAAGAAACAAAAAGAAGAAAACATGATTTTATGATTTTTTTTTTGATGGCCCTTCCTGCCTGTCTGCATACCTATCTGTTTTCTCTGTCTCTCTATCTCTGTCTCTCTCTGTTAGTGTCTATCTGTGTGTGTGTGTGTGTGTGTAATGTAATTTTTAATATCTGGATCTAGATTGCTAATCTAAGTAGATTGTTTCCCTTGTACGTGTTCTTCAGCCTGTGAAGTAATGGCATGTCCTTTTCCTTTTACCCTCATTAAAATATTCGAGTTCGAGTTCTCTCTCACGTAAATGGGGTCTGGCACTGTTTTAACATGTAGACTCCAAGTCCTACTTTTACCTTCCTTCTGGTGCCACCTGGGTAAGGCTAACAGGAGAGGGCTATTATCAGAAGGCAATGACAAACCACTGACATGCCAAAATCTCCACATGACAAAACCTACAGCAGCAGGAAATTCTAACATGGGTGCATCATGACTGATCCATTGTTGAATGTAAACAGTGGGAAACATGCAATGATGTAACAATCAGCTGGTGATCCCTGTGCTGAATATGAAAGTTATGGTGTGTATCATTCCATGATGTGGTAGCAAACCATGTCATGATTATCACCCCTTTGCATAATTATGTTGTTTGAAAGTTTTTGGATTGTTTGTTTCGTCCCTGACCCTCAGTCTCCATGTGAAAGGGCTTAAAACCTATGGCATTTAATACAAATTGTACTGACATGGTTTCGAGTTGTTTTGTACATGACATTTTTTAAACCAAAAAAACAGACAAACAAAATAACTACATGTATCAGTGACTGGTGTGACGGGCTGCTGAATAGCTGAGGTAAAGCTTTAACAGCAATAAATGTTGCTCATTGTTCTCTCTCTGCTAGAACTCCACCCCCACACCCAGTCATAATAGATGACAATACCTGCGTTTGTTGCAGCTGTTAAACCGTGACATGGAATCCATGCCGTGATGATTATTGTTTTGAGCTGTTGTGAATTGTCTTTTTCATCTTAGTGTAGTAATTATGTGTGTTTGTGTCCAGTCCCTTTCCCACTGTCCCTTTGTGAAAGGGCTTGAAAGTTTACCATAATAAACCATTGTCACTCTCATTGTCATTCTCTCTCTCTCTCTCCATTTTTTATTATTTGATTTTTTTTCTTTTTCTTTAAAAAATGTTGTTGTTTGCTTGTTGTTCGGGTTGGGAGGGATTTTGTTGGGTTTTTTTTGGGGTTTTTATGAGTTCATTTCACCCAGAGGGCTGGCTGTAAAAAACAAACAAACAAAAACCCAAACCATGTTTGCTTATGCCATAACCCTCTTTAAATAAAACTAATTCTATTCAATCCCCCCCCCCCCTCTCTCTCTCTCTCTCTCTCTCTCTCTGTCACATAAATCTCTTAAAGTCTGATCATATAACATTTGCTTTGTGTAATTTTCTATTGCTGTTGCTTTCCCTATAAAATAAAATAAAAAGTACAATGAATTTGTTGACGTTTATGGTTTATCCAGCCTTATATTGTGGAGTGTATTGTGGGGATTATCTGGTTGTCAACACCCCCCCCCCCCCCCCCCCCCCCCCCCCCCTTCTTGTTTTTATTCTGCTATTGGTTTCTTTGCTGTTTGTTTCTTGTTTGTGTGTTTTTGTTCTGTTTTTTTGTTGTTTTATCTTTCTTTTGATTTTTTGGTAGGTGTGTTGTTGTTGTTTTCTTTTACTGTGTGAGTGTATGGGTATTGAGTTTACTTTAATATCATAAGATGTATCCCTAAGGGCGGGGACTAAATGTAAAAAAGCACATGGATGCTTATTCATTATCCTCGAAATAACAAAAAGAATTTGTCATTGTCATCTCTCTCTCTGTCTCTCTCTCTCTCTCGCTCTCTCCGTCTGTCTGTCTGTGAGAGCGTGTGAAAACGTCACGAGCGTGTATCATGTCATAGCACACGATACGTGCTTTTGGCTAGGGGCCACAATTTCTACCAGAGAGGCCCAGACCGCGGAGATATCACGTAGATAGTACAGGACAGCATTGTAACGTCATCATCCATTTGCCTCTTTCTCACGATCACGCGCAAACCAGAGGAGATTGTGCGTTCAAATTCATTTCAAGCTCTTGGCCTCATGAGTTGTGTGATATCAGTCAGAAGAGAGAGAGAGAGAGAGAGAGGAGAGCAGAGTAGGGGACGTAACCTTTGAAGAAATTCCGAAACATGGATTGCCTCCGTTTGTCTTGTAATAGATAAGGCCTACATAGGCCTAATGCAATTCGTCAACATTCTCTCTCTCCCCCTGTGTGTGTGTGTGTGTGTGTGTGTGCGCGCGCGCGCGCGCGCGCGCGCGTGCAGGCTAGAAAGCTAAAAGTCTGGGTTTGATCCCCGTTTGTGCCCAAAACTTTTCCCCTGATTTATGAGACCACGAGTGGTGGTCTTGGTGCTAGTCTTTCGGATGAGATGACAAACCAAGGTCTCGTGTGCCACACTCAAGAACCCATGGCAAAAAGAGAGTTGTTCCTCGCGACAATCTGCAGAAACAGAAGACCCACTCTGATAGGGAAACAAAAACACATGCAGACGGGAAAAAAAGAGAAAGAAATAATGGGTGACCCCGCTCTTGTGGCAACACGCTCTCCCCAGGATGTGCAGCCCGAATTTTACGCCAAGAAATCTGCCTTGACTTCACGCGGTATACAATTACAAGTACTGAAGATATACTGATACACGAAGGGAATGAAGGCACTGGCAGGTCTGCACTTGGAAGTTCACCTGGGAGATGGTAAAAATCCCCCACCCTTCATTCACCAGATCCTGTTGGGATTTAAACCCACGACTTCATGGACCCATGGGATTGAAGTCAAAATATTGGTCTTAACCACTCGCCTATCTATCTCTATCTATCTGTCCCGTAGTCTGACGACCGTGGGGGCACCCTCAAAGACTCAACAACCAGTTCCCTCCATTCCTCTCTCTGTTCTGCCTTTCTCAGGGTTTTGTTGAGTTCTAGGCCTGTCCATTCGCTGATGTTATCCTCCCAGCTCTTCCTTGGTCTGCCTCTTCTTCCTCCTTGGACAGTGCCTTGTAAAACTGTCTTTGCAAGTCCTTTGGATCTTGTGACATGCCCATACCATTTAAGTTTACGCTTTTTCACGATCGTTAGAAGGTTCTCATAGGGTCCAATGGTTTGCTGGATTCTGTTATGCACGCTTTCGTTGCTTATGTGGTCTTTGTAGGAGATGCCAAGGAGTCTCCGAAAGCATCTCATCTCCACCGCCTGTACTCTTCTCTCCAAATCTGCAGTCAGGGTCCATGATTCACAGGCATACAGAAATATGGATATGACAAGGGAGCGCATTAGTCTGATCTTGGAGATAAGTGAGATATTTTTATCTCTCCAGATGGTGTTTAGTTTTGACAAAGCTGTTATTGTCTGTGCAGTCCTGCATACTACTTCTGGCAATGATGGTCTCTGCTTGTGGCTTCAGTCTATTCAATATTATCTGCAGCATGACCTTGCTTGGGTGGCATATGAGGCTGATTGTGCGGTGATAGCGTCCAATAATGGCAAGTTCTTTCCAGCTCCTCTCCTGGGTCCTACAGCTTGGCTATCTCCGTCAGCCACACCATCTTCCTCAGGTGGCTGTATAGCCAGTCTGGTTTTCTTTACCACAGGCACACAGGGGAGAAGGAAGGAACGAGTTTCAGCTTTGTGGACATGTGGTGATTTAGCCTGTTGTGCCCAGAAGGTAATGCCCAGGGTATAC
The DNA here is from genome assembly GCA_028751875.1 of Rapana venosa. NCBI lineage: Eukaryota > Metazoa > Mollusca > Gastropoda > Neogastropoda > Muricidae > Rapana > Rapana venosa. The sequence continues at coordinate 43,000,606 of CM054164.1, read as the reverse complement.
AAGTTAGGTGCCAACTTTTAGCTACGAATCCATTCTCTTTTGCTTTGATTTGTTGCTTTACAAGATTCAGCGCTATATAAATTCCATACATTATTTTTTTTTTTTTTGAGAGAGAGATAGGGAGATATCATCACTGAATGGACTTTAAAATAGCTTTGATGGGACTCAGGGACTGGCACATCACTGCTACAAATGGGACAAAGCTGGTGGTGTTTGTAATTTTTTTTCAGTGCATGTCCTCCCCTCTTTCCCCAACCACTCTCAGTTAAAGGAGTTGAGTAGAGCCGCCTATTGGTATCATCAGGTTCAGTGTTAGCCTAGCCGTTGCTTTCAATGACATGGACATGATCCTCCTTCTCCATTTGCTCCCATATTCGCTGGTCCTGCTGACTTTATGGATTCTTATGCTACTGGATTTGGTGATGTTGCCAATGAGAGAAGCTGGTGGTATGTCTTTAATAAAAAATAAAAAGAGAGAGAGAGATAGAGAGAGTGTAGAAAAGAGCAGTGTAGACTAATGTAGAGTAGACTAGAGTAGGCCTCTTTATGTCACACACACACACACACACACACACACACTCACACTTTTACAACAGAGCCACAGATCAATATTTGAACTTTATTGAAATTTCATGGCATGCACAAACATCCCATTACTTTATAGATGGAATATGGAAAAACAACATGCCAATAAGAAAACTCCCATTGACAAGAATAACTGAACAAAAAAACCAAAAATAAATTGCAGGATTATTGAATGAATAATCAAAGAATGTAAGGGAACAACTCGATCAACAACAACAACAACAACTATCACAATGGGCAATATTTTCACACAGTCATCTGCCAAAAACCCCCACACCTCTTCCATTCCTTTTTTTTCTTTTTTAAGATAACATTTTTTATTCAGTTTATTCAATCATTTTTGCAGGCAACAATAAAGGTGTTTAACAAGCTAGTATTCACAAAATTTTAAAAATAAGTGTATAAATTTCTTTTCGTTTCTTGGGTCAAAGAGCACAATCAACTAGTATTCTCAAATTTCTAAGGAACAGATGTTCTAACACGCAGTCAAAACTCTGGAGGAGGAAAACACGTTGTTAGGAAAATAAAGCAGCAAATATATGCGAGATATTTTTGCCAATGATCTGATTTTTTTCTTTTCTTTTTTTTTAGTACATGATAAAGTGGCATTGATGGCAATTCAACATTTCTGACTTCTTGGTCAAAAACATTCATCGTTATTTCCAACAACCCCAAAAAAAAAAAAAAAATCTGATAAACCCACTGACTTCTTTAAGTTTGTGAAGAAAATTACCGCGAACAAAATGAAAAATAAATTTGACAAAAACCCACCCCAAACCACCTGTGACTATCTCCCATACAAAAAAGTAAGTTAAGATTTAAAGATACTGAGATATGTACATGTGAAAAAGAGAGCTCAAGTTTAGATAGTTTGTGAGTCTGTATGTCAAAAAAGGATCAAGTTGAAATATTATTAAACATCGCAAACTTCACCACCATGGCAGCAAACTTGGAAGAAAAAATGATGTTATTTTCCACTGTGTTTTGAAGATTGTTCATTAGCAATCAGAGTTTATTTCCGCTGTACATTTGTGGAAGTTTTTGGGACCCCCCCCCCCCATCAAAGTAGTAGCATGAGCAAAAAGTTTTGGTGATAAAAAGATTACCTTATGTAAGGTACTTTACAGTCTATCAAATATGTGTGTGTGTGTGTGTGTGTGTGTGTGTGTGCGCACATACATGCATCTGTGAGTGCATGTATGTATGCTTGAAGACACACACACACACATCAATCGGAACACAGATTTCAGCTCCATGATTCAGATGGTTAACAAACAAAATAACTATATATATATATATATATTTCTCTAAAACATATTCAGGATCCTGCTGTGCTGTGAAAATGGCAATAAACATTTATGTGCAGACAACAATGTCTCCAATTATAGTAACAGGGAAAAAATAAACACAACCCCCCAAAAAACAAAAACAAACAAAAATAACAACCCCCGTCGCAAAATGACCACAAAAACCCCCTGTTACTTCTACACCCCCAAACTTGGACAACCTTACACCAACAAATATAGAATAAAAATAAATAAAAGGAAAAATGAAAGAGATAAATAAGATGAAGTACTGCTATGGAATAAACTGATGTCCTCATAAACAGCCACAGCCCAAGGCTAGCAGGGCTGGCTTCTACGCTGCACTAAACTACATTCTTTCTGCATGAATAAAGATAGTGCGACTGCTACAACCACCACGACCTAGCAAGGACAACACCAAATCTTCAAACCCACTGCTTTCCTCTTCCCTTCAGGCAAGCCAAAACAACAACAAGCAAATATAAACAATCATCCACGTCGTATGCAAATGTATGCAGATGTGCATCCCCATATATACATATGCATCTCTGTTGAAGCGGAAGAGAAGAATCTGTGAACATACATATTCATATATGCGTACTTCCGCTGTCATATTTTCATTCAAACATAACACAGATACATAACTACTGCCAGTTTTTTAAAATCTAAACACGCAGACAAGTCTTCTAGATGTCAGTTTTTTTTCACAAAACACACATTTCAGTCATGTTTTAGCATTCTTTGCTCGCAACTTACATGAGTTTCTCAGATTTAAGATGACGATGTATTTATATCAGTATGCTCCTTGATACTCCCTATGCGTACATCGACACATACGACAAAACGGTCATGCTCATAATATTTGTATTGCATTAGTATGCTCCTGTTCATTCCTTACGCGTACACGACACAGACAGCGAAACAATCACGCTCATTACATGCAATCCAAATTGACACACCCAAATATGTGACTACGACTATGACATACGTTTACAACTGCATTATCTGACATTTAGATAGATGCAAATCAGACAAGTGCACGTATTTACATTCAAACACAGGAGTCGATAATTACCTTCCTATGTCCCGTACACACACAAACAGTTGGTTCAAGCCATTGGGAGCACTACAAAATCACAGGCAAGAGGCACTCATACTACTGCAGTCATATCACGCATCGACTGACAAAGCTACATCGTCTGTTTCAGTTACACGGTAAGTCACTTTCACATTGTAAAGATACATTCATCACTACCTACTGCCACTACATACGTCACGATGTATGTTCATCAGGGCATACAGAACCCATCCTTTTCACATTCCATGTTCTCACTGACAAAATTTCAAACCCTCCTCTTGACACGACTGTTCACATTCGCAAAAAAGGATGACATCCTCTCCACAGACCTGTGTGTAAACTTGCATTCACAAAATTACATCACAAACCTCACACCAGTCAGACTGACGCTCACAGTAGCAGGTGTATTCGTGTGGACAATCACTAAGATAATTATACAAACTAGTGCAGTCACGATTGTGTTCACAATCACAGAGACATACAAACTAGTGCAGTCACAGAGACATACAAACTAGTGCAGTCACAGAGACATACAAACTAGTGCAGTCACAGAGACATACAAACTAGTGCAGTCACAGAGACATACAAACTAGTGCAGTCACAGAGACATACAAACTAGTGCAGTCACAGAGACATACAAACTAGTGCAGTCACGATTGTGTTGACAATCACAGAGACATACAAACTAGTGCAGTCACAGAGACATACAAACTAGTGCAGTCATGATTGTGTTGACAATCACAGAGACATACAACTTAGTGCAGTCATGTTGTCACACTCGTAAAGAGGTTTTATATCAAAGATGTATACATAACCTACTCCACTCATACTGCTCCCATTCATAGCAGACGGCAACTTTCACATTCACCGGGATACAGTCCTGTAACTGAACCCCCTTTGAGTCAAGTCGAGCTTATGTGCACAGAGACACATCCCTCACAACTATGCTGACATCGACAAACATGTTCACTCTTACCTTACCAACTCACATACATGTGCAAATCATTTTGAGCCACACAGATAATTATAACCGATGCTTGTTTTGTTGTGTCAATAGGTCTCCACGACTTATATGGCAATAAAACATTCTGAATGTGAACCAAATGGCAATGAAATATATTGAATCTGAACCAAATGGCAATGAAATATTCTGAATCTGAACCAAATGGCAATGAAATATTCTGAACCTGAACCAAATGGCAATGAAATATTCTGAACCTGAACCAAATGGCAATGAAATATTCTGAATCTGAACCAAATGGCAATGAAATATTCTGAATCTGAACCAAATGGCAATGAAATATTCTGAATCTGAACCAAATGGCAATGAAATATTCTGAATCTGAACCAATGCGCACATTCCCTAGAGTTCCTTTGCTCAAGCCACAAGCTGTGTCAGCTATTGAAGTTTATAAGCAAAGTGCCAGCGTCTACATCAAAGTGTTGTTCTGCTCTGAAGCGTTGTGTTACATGTCTGAAGTCGGAATGCAGCTACCCTAATGATGGGGGGTAAAAAAACCGGTCGCATAAGCAACATTTTCACCACTGGTGAACCTCAGAGATCTAGCCACAGAACAACAACAACAACAACAGAAATGTTACAGCGAGACTGTCTTCTTCTATGACAAAACTCTTAGTATAACAACCTGAAAGACTCCATTGAAGGAGAGAGAAAAAAACCCCTCTGAAGTCTTGAGTACAGCTGCCTTCATGGCGAGGTAACTGAAAGCAATCAATACACTCCAGGCAATCTTCTCATCCAAAAGAGGGAGTTTACATGAACGTACAGCGATTCCCAGATGCGAGGACTAAGACAGGGTACATGTTCTGGACTACCCCCAGTGTGTGAGGGCAGGGAAAAACTCCACAGAAATAACTAGGATGTCACACTGGTAAAGATACGTCACATACTCCAGTTAAGGATGGGGGGGCAGAACAGCCTAGTGGTTAAAGCGTTGCACTCGTGATATGACGGCCCGGGATCGAGCCACCATGGAGGCGTTCATCTTGTGGAATTTTCCCCTGGAGTTAACATCAGTACGGAGTCCACTCCCCTAACAGGCCTTTGGATGAGACCATACACTGAGGCCCTGTGTGCAGAACATCTTGCATGCATGTTAAAAATCTGTTCCGCCTTTTGGAAGAGTAGGCCATTTCATGCTGGTAAGAATGGATGATGAAAGTATACCCCCCCCACCTTTACTAAAACGCATGCACACAGGTGTCATATTTAGACACCGTTTTTGAAGTCAGAATGCGGCTGTCTTAACAGTGGATAAAAACAGTTGTAAACACAAAATCTCAACACTGGTGAACCTTACATCCCCCTCCTGCCTAAAAAGAACCCTAACCCCAAAATATTTTACACCCCCCCCCCCCCCCCCCCCCCCCCCAAAACCCACCTAGATGTTTACATTTACCAAGTTGTTCTAATTCACAAAGATTCAGTTACATATATACTCACATTTGCAAAGATGTCCACAGTCTCATAAGATACATCTAAAACCAAGCCTAGCCATCTCGTATGTTCACGTTCAACAAAAGCGAATAACCTACTCTTGTCACGTGCGTTCACATTCGCAGACAAAATGCACAATCAATGTCTAGCAAACACACACACGTGTGCGCGCACACACACACTACACATCACACATCTACAACGTCAGAACTGTAACAGTCGTCCAAGTATAATTAACTGTCACTTGCTAGCAGCATACACACACACACACACACTAAATGCCACAAATATTTCAACACTGGAATTGGGAACATTTTCATGCAATATCTGTCACTTGCAAACACACACATGGGCATGTCACAAATTCTTCAGTAACCTCAGAATAACAAGTCATCCAATATATCTGTCACTTGCAAACACACACATGAGCATGTCACAAATTCCTCAGAATAACAAGTCATTCCAATATCTCTGTCACTTGCAAACACACACACGAGCATGTCACAAATTCTTCACTGACCTCAGAATAACAAGTCATCCAATATATCTGTCACTTGCAAACACACACACGGCATGTCACAAATTCTTCAGTGACATTAGAATCGGAACATACGCTCAAAACCTCAAGGTAAGTTGAGCACTAGGACAAGCAAAAAGGTCAACACACATCAGATCTCTACAGTACCACAGATAGGCAGGATCATATCACAACACAGAGGGCGGGATAGCCTAGCGGTTAGAGCATTGCGCTCACAATCTGACGGCCTGGGTTCAAACCTTGCCACACACCGAGACATCTGTTCCTGGGGATTTTTTCCCCTGGAACTAACATCAGCGCTGACACCACTTCCCTGAAAGTCCTATGGATGAGACTAAACAACTGAGACCTGTGTGTGAGCGCAAGCAGAACATCTTGCGCACAAGTGAAAACCCATTCTGCCTTTTGGAAAAGTAGGCCATTTACGCCGGTAAGAATCGAAACAAAATTTGTTTTTAAAAAAGCACGCACATTGGTGTCGTGTTTAGGCATCATCCATGATGACAGAATACAGCTACCTTCATGGTGGGTAAAAACGGTCACATACACAAAAATATCACCATTGGTGAACTTTGGAGCTCTAGCCAAGGAACACACACACACACATACACACACACATGCGCACGCACGCACGCACACACACAAATATATCACAACACAGCCAGAGCTTAGACCCTAACGACACGCCCCCAATCCATACCACCTGGGTTTTCGGTTATTTTCTTCTTTTAAACAACAAATACCATCATCATCTTGTTCTAATAACAAACTGGGCAAACATTTTCTTTGCAACGGTATGGTCACTTTAAGAATTGAGGTAGTTACAACGCATCGAGTTTTTAAACAGGTTGGAAATGTTCCCTTTAGAACTGGCGAAAGCTCAACAAAACTTATGCTTTCTTTCTTACTCAATATTCATCCATTGAACCAGCTCTCAGTGCAGAAACTAGCCGTATTAAAGAGATTAAGTAGGTGAAATATGTCTTTTTCAGGAAAGAAAAGGGGAAAAAAAGTATTGCAGATAATGTTGTATAACGGTAGATTAAGATTCGTTTATAAAATTCTCAATGGTGAGGGCATGAACTTCCAAATTCTCAAAAAAGGCCATTTTTCTTTAAACCCTTGTGACACTACCTCAAGAATAAAGAATGCTTTGTGCAAAAGAGGTCAAAGAGAGTTCTCTCTCAGAAAGGTCTATCTACATTTTTTTTCAATTCAGATTTTTTTAAAACTTGGGGGTGGGGGAGGGGGAGGGGTTAACCTTCCAACATTTCTGAATAAAACATCTTTAAAAGTGAAATATTTCAACAAAAGTGAATTCTTAGTGTAAAAGCAAAGTTTGTAGGCAAAAAAGCAAGTTTGTAAGAAGTACAAAACAAAAGCCAGTGTTTAGATAGTACACTGTTAGAAGTGTACAGAAGTTGTGTTGGGTGTATTCAGTGCAAAGTCTTTTGTGGAGAGGTCTGGCACAAAGTGTTTCTTGTACATTAGCAAATGTGCTGGTGCAGGTACTCTGCTGTCAGAAGATGGTCATTAGGCAGCTAGTCTGTTGTCTGGAGATGGTCATTAGGCAGCTAGTCTGTTGTCTGGAGATGGTCATTAGGCAGCTAGTCTGTTGTCTGAAGATGGTCATTAGGCAGCTAGTCTGTTGACTGAAGATGCTAGCTAGTCTGTTGTCTGGAGATGCTAGCTAGTCTGGTGTCTGAAGATGCTAGCTAGTCTGTTGTCTGAAGATGGTCATTAGCTCCACAGGCAAACAGATTTTTTTTTTTTAAAAAGATCTGAAGCTTCTTAAAACTTCTACACTAAGGCAGATGTACACTTTTTCAAATCTACGGCTCTGTAATCCTACAAAGCGCACATCTAAAAATGCAGTCAGGGGGCCAAGTATAGCCTGGAAAAAAATGCCTACAATCCTACAGTTCACCACCTCTAGCTCCTTAGATTACAGTTGCCAGGACCTGCTCATTATTTCTAAATAGTGTAAAACAACAGCGCTGTAATTCTAAACAGTAAATGATGAAGGTAGTCTTTGTTTTTTCTGCTACCCATAGATATATATAAAAAATGTTGGAGGGCAGGATAGCCTTGTGGTTAGAGCGATGCACTCGTGATCTGGCAGCTGGAGATTGAGCCACCACAGAGGCGCCCATTTTAGGGAATTTTCCCCTGGAGTTAACATCAGTGCTGACTCCACTGCCCTGAAAGTCCTTTGGATAGGACTGTAACCGAGGCCCTGTGCGCAAACGCACGCACGCAGAACATCTTGCGCAAACGTTAATCACCTGCTTTGCCTTTTGGAAGAGAAGGCCATTTCGTGCCGATAGGAACGGATAACAGAATTTTAAAAACGCATGCACACAGGTGTCACGTTTAGACACCATTCCCGAAGTCAGAATGTGGCTACCTTCATGGTGGATCAGATCAGTCCCATATGCAGTCTCACCATTGGTGAACCACAGAGTTGTGGATTGGAGGAACAACTGCCCCCCCAAAAAACAACCCACCACCAACTAACAACCCCCCCATACCCTACAATTGTCCAGGTTTGGTCAGATCCAATGACCTTGACTAGTGTTCCATCCCAGCTACAACAAGAGGGTTTGTTTTGTTTTCTGACAAGAAAAGGGAGTTTGGGGTTTGGTTTTCTGACAAGAAAAGGGAGTTTTGGGTTTTGTGTTTTGACAGGAAAAGGGAGTTTTAGGTTTTAGATCTGTGAACGGAACAGTGGCATTTTAAATCATTTCTTTGCTGACGTTTTTGGCACAGTGGTCAACAACACCCAGTGCTGGTATGGTCGTGGATTCAAACCACAGGTTTCCCCTTTAGGGATACTGGGGGGGGGAAGGGCGGGGCCTGTCAGTATAAACACCATCCCCTCTTTTCTTTCCCTCTCTATATCTACCTTGTTCCTTTTCTTCCTGTCACTTCCTTCTTGTCTATTTTTCTGCCCTCTTGGTCCATTCTCCCATCTTTTTTTCACAGAAAGACTTAAAAGAAAAAAAAAAGACAATTCTCTCCCATACGGAAATCAGATGTGCTAGGCCTGACTTGTCAGGTGCTTAATGGCAGCGCAAAGCATTTTCGCTCATAGAACAGACAACAGTAGTTGCCGTCTGGACATCAGGGCATCATAAGCTTGTGCTCTTAAAGTACCCATGTCAGAATGCTGGCACTTTCCCCACCAAACATCTACCTGACCTCTGTCACACTCATGGGAAGACTGACCACAAACAGAACATTAAAACACATCAACGCAATAGTTCTGTGTGTTTGCAAAGATTTCACACAAAAACAGAAAAAAAAAAGAAATACACGATATTTGGCAAGGTTAAAATAAACAACCAAAATCAATACCCTTCAACATGGAAACAATATCACAGCAAGCAAAGGTTTCCCCAGAGCAGCTCATTAGCAAAACAGCTGTGGGTTCTTCGTTCATATACAGACGTTTCGTTCTTTGAACACGTATACAGCAACCCCAAACACTTCTAACCACTGTGGGTGAAAGAAAAGAACTTGCTTCCCCATTACCTTATCCAAAGGGTTCACTGGTCAGAAAAAAGAAACGATTCCGGTAAAAAGATTCAACAATTTGACACAAAACCACCTTGTTTTTCCTAAAAGATCAGTGACTTATTTCACTCAGAAAGGTTTCTCTAAAAGTAAACGGCGTTCCTTCAACAAAATGTTAGCCATAATTGTAAATACGCGGCAGTAAAACACAAAAAAATGGACATGATAACTCGAATTTTCTGGGGTTATGTTGTCACCACTTCTTCAGCCCCATTAACCTCTGTGGCTTAACGAATGAACAAGGTCTATACACAGATTTGTCTTCACTTTTTCCTACGTTTGTTTAAAGTGCTAGTACTACCCAGACTTTTACCTAAAAAGGTGCAAGTTTTGGTTTTTTTTTAACCTCTTAACTGCCCAGTGCAAGTGCACCCTATATGCCGGGGAATAAAATTCTTATGTACCACTGCTATTTTCATATCCCTCTTACTCAGAAACTACCACATGAATATTCCTGATAGTCTGCCTAATGACAGTATATATATCTTAGATTACTTCAAGGCAAGCTCAAATTAGTTAGCATGCTATTTCACTGCAAAAATATATTTAAAATGTAAAAAAATTGACGAAAATTACGATTTCTTTATCACAACTGTCATTCTGAGTACTCCCGATCTCAATAACGTCAAACATAAGTCTAGGCCAAATCTCATTCTTTTTTTTTTAAATGCACGATCAGCTGAATCATACACGATCGTTTTCATCACTGTTAGGGAAATCTACAGTTTTATTTGCCAATTTTACAGCTGTGTAAAGTTATCTATGCCTTCAACAAGAAGTGTCAGCCATTTTGAACACGAACTTCCAAAACAGTCATGCATAAAAACACAAAATACAAGCTAAAAAACGATCGTTTTTGCTACGGTTTTTGCAGCTGAATGTTGCCAAGCAACAGGAGAGTGACCTTCATTAAGTTTGGAGTTCTTTCCCTTTAACTGTAGTCAAGGAATCAGGCTTGTTTACTTTGGTTCGACACCCCGGAAATTTTACGGGTTGTAGGCGTATAGGGTGCACGTTTAGCCCCGGAAAATTTCCGGGGTAAGGCAGTCTAGTGGTTAATACTCTCATACCATGGGTGTTTTCATCGAGCAGAAACTCTCTACTTTCACACACAGTTTGGTTTCTTAAGTTCTCCTATTCCCCTGTGGGAACCTCGGGGGCCTGTCTGTATAAATAGTGTCCCCAACTTCTGGAAATTCTGTGCTAGGAATTCCCTCTTTTCTATCCCTCTCTTTGTTTCTACCTTCTTTCTTTTCTTCCTGTCACCGCCTCCTTGTCTACTTTCTGCCTTCTTGGTCCATTCTCCTGCCTTTTTTTCCACAGAAAGACTTTAAAAAGATGACAAATTTCTCCCACACCAAAGTCGGATGCGCTGGGCCTGACTTGTCAGGCGTTTAACGGCAGCGCAATGTTTTCTCGCTCATAGGACAGACATCAATAGTTGGACAAAGGAGAAGAATCTCCTGCTACTGCTGGGCATGGCTGTGGACCTGTGTTGTGCATACCGTAAGAAACCCATTTTGTGTTTGAATAAATGCATAGTCAGCACAGCATTAGAAGAGTTTTGCTATGAAAGGGGTTTTGCAACAATATCAGTATTGCCAGTTGGTATGAGAGAGAGGGAGGGAGAGAGAGAGAGAGAGAGAAGAGAGAGAGAGAGAGAGAGAGGGAGGGAGGGAGGGAGAGAGAGGGAGGGAGGGAGAGGGAGGGATGGATGGATGGAGAGTGAGATAGAGAGATTGCATTTCAAACATACAAAGAGACAATTAATTTTTTGCTAGGAAAGACCAAAGGGCAAAATCTCAGTAATGGGACCATACAGTTATGTGGAGACTCTTTTTACCAACAACAACTAAAAAATTTTTTAAAATTTCTTTTAAAAAGAGGAAAGACCTTAGCAAATCCAGCCAATCTGTATCATCTAGCTTTCCTAGAGGCTTCAGTTTCTTCACGAATATTGCAGATAACATGTGCAAACATGCGTCACATTAGCGTTCATTGGTAGCACAGAATCCAGGTTGGAAACTTAACCACCAGGGTCATGTTTGTGTTCAAGAAATCATGTAAGATGTTGGGCTGATTGAAGGAAGAAGAGACACACAGCCAATCAGTTCCATGCTAGCAGAAGTCCTATACGTGCCGCTCTGCCACTTACTGAGTCGCATTGCACTAGAGGTCAGTTTTTAGTTCTTGACATGTTATTAATCTGCAATAAAAAAAGGCTGTTGAATATACTTTAAACAGTTTGAAAATCAGACAATTCCGTGACAAGTTATGACAAATTGACATGATAAGACTGTGGGAAGTGACAACATGATAAATTGACAAGTTTAGCTTTGTAACAGGTGGTCAGAATTAGGGCTTGGGTATTTTGTAAAACACGTTTTAAAAGCAAAAGGAAACAAAATTACACCTTGATATTTCGATACAAGGTAGAATAATGGTTATAGTTTTATAATCAATCAAAATCTCAAAATCAACAACCTGACCCCCACCTGCCTAAAATGGCTCCTAGCAGAAAAGTGGGTCAGGTGCAAAGCGACTCATTTCGTGGTGGAGTGTCACATATCATTCAACGCTGGGAAGATGACTGCTCCCCAGGGCCACAATGATACAAGGAGTGACAGTAGAGTCGGTTTTATACCCCGTTTTAATCTGTACATAGTTGCACAGGCTTATTCTGAGATTGAAAATTTTGCAAGGTGACAGCTCCGAAACGACCTCTGTCGTCGGCGGGGCTATACCCAACAAGATTGGATTGGAATGGGAAGTCCTCCCCACGACCCTGCATACTCCCGTCTCCTGTAATCGACAGGTTTGTTCTAAAAGGTATCTTGTCTCTATCACCTAGTAATAATAATGATAATAAATGGAACTTATATAGCGCTATATCTTGCGTGTGTAGTGAGTACACATTAATTAATTAAACCAAGGGGGAAAACAGCTGCTAGAAGATTGAAAGCATTGAATGTATACCAGAAACAGGGCAGAATAATATACAATTCTATTGCCAGAATGTATGATATACGAGAAAAAGGGCAGAATACAGTACAATTCTACTGCCACATATCCCAACAATCATTAAACACTGTATACAAACGTCCTCTTTCCTTCTTTAAATCAAACATTTTTGTTATGGTTTTTATGTGTTCTTCAATAACAATTTTACATCCTCACTGATCAACCTCCCTTCTCTTTTTTTCTCAGCTGTTTTCCTTTTCCATGATGTACAAAAAAATAAACTGCCCTCGTGCAAGTCTCAATGCAAAATGAAAAATCAACAATTTGTCGGTGAGATTCTGAATACAGTTGCGCTACCTGGCAGTGTGTGCCACACTTTTCCATAAAGAAAACTTGAACTCAAAAGTCCACAGAACAGATGTTGGAGACAATTCATAAATCCACACCCCCCCCCCCCCCCCCCCCACTTTGATTGTCCCATAATTAACAATACCAAAAAATTCACAGAGGCAGTATGACAGTCATTTTCATTCCTGGTTTGACACACACGGCCCGTCTTTAATGAAGTCCATTTCCAGTCTGAATCCAACCGCCCTGTGGGGATGCCAGGGGCCTGTCAGTGTTAACAGCATCCCCACCTTCTAGAAAGTCTATGCTAAGAATTCCCTCTTTTCTATCCCTCTCTTTGCTTTAGCCTAGTTCCTTTTCTTCCTGTCACTTTCTTCTCGTCTATTTTCCGCCTTCTTGGTCCATTCTCCTGCCCTTTTTCCCCCCCAGAAAGACTAAAAAATAACAATTCTCTCCCACGCCAAAGTAGGATGCGCTGGGCCTGACTTGTCAGGCGCTTAACGGCAGCATAACGTATTTTCACTCATACGATAAGACAACAATAGGTGCTGTCTGAGCGTTCGAAGAAGATACCTGGTTTAAAAGTCAGTATGTTAACAAAAAGTGTAAAAACTTTCTATACATAAAAAGTATTTGTTTAAATGATTTCTGCTACAGTTGAAGCCGTACGCTGATTAGACTATTCCATTTGTTTCTTTCTCTCTCTCCACGTCATGCTGCTTTAACACAAGAGCACGCTACATGTACATTGCTTGAAGAGGCACAGAGTTCATCACAGCGAGCAAGTCTTCACTCTCTATTCGTCTGCAATCATTAAAACCCCTTGTTGACTACCCCGTTCAGATTTGTCTTCATTGTTTTTCCTCTTCCCTTTTTTTTTTTTAATCGGACAAAATTGAATGCAAACAGAAAACAACCCTTGACGGTGATTTTTGATCTACATGGCAACACGTTTTCTATTCATTGAATCTTAAACCTTTTTATCAATCTCCCGTTCAGATTGTCTCATGTTCATCTACCGCTTTTTTTTAATCGAGAAAAAATTGAATGCAAACAGAAAACAACCATTGACCGGTGATTTTGTCTCTGGCAAGTTTTAATCATTGACAGCTCTATGCTTTTCTTATCATTATCCAGTGAGAACCAATACTACGCGCTTCGTCATAGAATAATGTAAAATTAAATCCGATAAACATAACCTGCATTGCTCTGCATAATTATACATCCCTAATTTCTACTTATCCAAGACCATATTACGTCAAGACTAATCGTTGAATCTATCGACAGCTACATACATCCTTAATTCTTATTTAACACACAAACAATCTCTAAACCTTTTTTAGAGACCATCCCCCCCCCCTCACTATCTCAAAAACCGCGGATCCATCACTCTACCATTTAAAAAAACAACAACCCCCCAACACCAAACCCAAACCGTACACACGCTAGCTGAAAGTCCGGCAACAAGAAAGACATGGCGGGCAAGCCTTGCAGGAGGAGGAAGGAGAGGTGAGGTGGTGGCCTAGGTCCCAGAGCGGGGGTCACCTCTTGGGGGAGTACTTGGGGTTGAGGGGGGTCTCGGTGTAGGAGCACAGCTTGTACTGCACCTCGCTACTGTCCAGCTCAAACTTGTTGCGGGCGAAGATGAGGCGGATGTCCGTGTGCAGGTACGTCTTTCCTGAGGAACTGCTGGATATTCTGCAAGCACACACACACACACACACACACACACACACACACACACACACATTTCTTTTTGGGGGGATTCTTCAGGTCAGGTTTGAGGTCAAGTTAAGTTTGGCGTCGGATCATGTCCATTTTTGGTTTGAGGTCAGGTTGGTTTAGGTGTGAGGTCAGGTGGGTTTAGGTGTGAGGTCAGGTGGGTCTAGGTGTGAGGTCAGGTGGGTTTAGGTGTACGGTCAGGTGGGTTTAGGTGTACGGTCAGGTTGATTTAGGTGTCGGATCATGTCCATTCTGGTGTGAGGTCAGGTGGGTTTAGGTGTGAGGTCAGGTGGGTTTAGGTGTGAGGTCAGGTGGGTTTAGGTGTGAGGTCAGGTGGGTATGGTGTGAGGTCAGGTGGGTTTAGGTGTGAGGTCAGGTGGTTAGGTGTGAGGTCAGGTTGATTTAGGTGAGAGGTCAAGTGGGTTTAGGTGTGAGGTCAGGTTGATTTAGGTGTCAGGTCAGGTTGATTCAGGTGTGAGGTCAGGTGGGTTTAGGTGTGAGGTCAGGTGGGTTTAGGTGTGAGGTCAGGTGGGTTTAGGTGTACGGTCAGGTTGATTCAGGTGTGAGGTCAGGTTGATTTTGGTGAGGTCAGGTTGATTTTGGTGAGGTCAGGTTGATTCAGGTGTAAGGTCAGGTTGATTTAGGTGAGAGGTCAGGTGGGTTTAGGTGAGAGGTCAGGTGGGTTTAGGTGTGAGGTCAGGTGGGTTTAGGTGTGAGGTCAGGTGGGTTTAGGTGTGAGGTCAGGTGGGTTTAGGTGTATGGTCAGGTTGATTCAGGTGTGAGGTCAGGTTGATTTAGGTGAGAGGTCAGGTGGGTTTAGGTGTGAGGTCAGGTTGATTTAGGTGTGAGGTCGGGTTGGTTTAGTTGTGAGGTCAGGTTGATTTAGGTGTAAGGTCACGTTGATTTTGGTATGAGGTCAGGTGGGTTTAGGTGTGAGGTCAGGTTGATTTAGGTGTGAGGTCAGGTTGATTTAGGTGTGAGGTCAGGTTGGTTTAGGTGTGAGGTCAGGTGGGTTTGGGTGTGAGGTCAGGTTGATTTAGGTGTGAGGTCAGGTGGGTTTAGGTGTGAGGCCAGGTTGATTCAGGTGTAAGGTCAGGTTGATTCAGGTGTGAGGTCAGGTTGATTTAGGCGAGGTCAGGTTGATTTAGGTGTGAGGTCAGGTGGGTTTAGGTGAGAGGTCAGGTGGGTTTAGGTGAGAGGTCAGGTGGGTTTAGGTGTCAGGTCAGGTGGGTTTAGGGTTCAGGTCAGGTTGATTTAGGTGTGGGGTCAGGTTGATTTAGGTGTCAGGTCAGGTAGGTTTACGTGTGAGGTCAGGTGGGTTTAGGTGTAAGGTCAGGTTGGTTTAGGTGTGAGGTCAGGTTTATTTAGGTGTGAGGTCAGATTTAGTTGTGAGGTCAGGTTGATTTTGGTGCAAGGTCAGGTCATGGCAATTTAGGTGTAAGATCAGGCCAGGTCAGTTATAGGTGTAAAGCCAG
>CM054164.1:42937061-42982061 GCA_028751875.1 Rapana venosa | reverse complement strand
CAACTATATTTTCTACATGAAATGGATGTAGAAAAATATGTTGCTTGCAAAACACTCATCAGATGATAACGGTAGATTCATACATCATTCAGCATTATCGCAAAAATCTGGGAACCCCTGTTAACTTTCTTCGTTTTGCAAGTTGCCTGCCATCAGTTAAGTTATTTGCTAGGAAAAGAAACATAGTAATATAAAGTCATCATATTACCACTGTCTAAGAAAACTATCAAGTGTCAAGAAAGGTGCAAAAGTTTATTATAATTCGGAAATTCATGACATCAAGGATATTAAAAAATGGGAGGCACAGCTTAATACATCAATAGGATGGGCAGATATTTTAGAGAAGACGAAAAAGATTAAAGGAGTAAAACTCAAACTGTTCCAGCTTCAAACCTGACATCGGATACTTGTAACAAACAGAATTCTGACAAAAATGAAAGTGTTAGATGATAACAAATGCAACTTTTGTGAAAAAAATACATTCAACCACTATCTGTGGGATTGTGACCACTTCCATATATATTGGCAAGACCTTTATCATGATTGTGACTGTAATATAATCATATCATTACACATAGCTGTACTGCACTGTGACAAGCTAAGCTACACTACACTACCCTGCACTATGCGAATGAGTACAGCGCCACACTGTACTTTGCTCCGCTCCTCTTTCACAATATACTTCACAGATTAGCAATACTCTACTGCACAGATTAGCAGTAGAGCTACTGCACAGATTAGCAATACTCTACTGCACAGATTAGCAATACTCTACTGCACAGATTAGCAATACTGCAGAGATTAGCAGTACTGCACAGATTAGCAATACTACAGAGATTAGCAGTACTGCAGAGATTAGCACTACTGCACAGATAAGCAATACTGCACATATTAGCAATACTCTACTGCACAGAATAACAATACTGCACAGATGAGCAATACTGCACAGAATAACAATACTGCACATATTAGCAATACTCTACTGCATAGATTAGCAATACTGCACATATTAGCAATACTCTACTGCACAGAATAACAATACTGCACAGATTAGCACTACTGCACAGATTAGCAATACTGCACAGATCAGCAATACTCGACTGCACAGATCAGCAATACTGCACAGATTAGCAATACTCTACTGCACAGATTAGCAATACTCTACTGCACAGATTAGCATTACTGCCAATACTGCACAGATTAGCAATACTCTACTGCACAGATGAGCAACACCGCACAGATGAGCAACACTGCACAGATGATGAGCAATACTGCACAGATGAGTGATACTGCACATGACAACACCACCATCATAAAGAGCAGCGACGACGACGACGACAACAAGAAGCCAGACAGTGGCCAGTGGTACCTACCACCTGTAAAGTTCCAACGTTGGGGATGTGGTAGCCTCTCTTGCCCAGTGTGTCCAAGTTGATGTGACCCTGCCACCACACAAAACCCACCATCACCACTCCACTACTACACTCCACTGCTTTCACCACACACACACACACGCGGATAGCCTAGTGGTCAGAACATTGCGTTCGCAATCTGACGACTTGGGTTTGATTCCTGTTCAAGGGGGATATTTTCCCCTGGAGTTAACATCAGTGCAGACTCCACTCTCCCCAAAAGTCTTTCGGATGAGACTATAAACCGAGGCCTTGTGTGCGAAAGCATGTAGAACATCTTGCGCACACGTTAAATCCTGTTCCGCTTTTTGTAAGAGTAGGCCATTGTGTGCCGGTGGGAACAGATGACAGAATTCACAAATCCGCATACACACGGGGACTGGATGTAAATGACTGGACATAAATGCTTATTCCATTATCCTCGATATAAAAGAATAATAATTTTTTTTTTAAAATAATAAAAACACACACATTTCTTAAAAATCATCACCATGATTTGTGTTTAAAAAAAGGTAAAGGTGTCCCATAACCTACATGGTCGTAGGGGAGTGAGGCGTCAGAGACCTCAACTTCTCAAGGGGCCAGCATATTGAGGGCGGCGCCCATCTCCTCTCCCTTGCTGCTTTACCTTCCCTGACCCTAAAGAGGCAGGTACCCATTTATAGCTGGATGAACTGGGGGACTGTACTGAAGCTAAGGTGTGCAAATTGTCACCCCATTTGTGTTTACATTCATGAATACAATGTACACAGTACAAACTTGAAAACCCCACATAAAAACATTAACGTTAAAAAAAAAAAAAATTGTTATTTTTTCTTTTATTTCAAGGATAATGGAATAAGCACCCGTGATTTTTTTTACATCATGTCCCCATGTAAATTTTGTCTTCCGTTCCCACTGGCACACAATGGCCTACTCTTCTGAAAAGCGGAACAGGTTTTAACGTGTGCGCAAGATGTTCTGCATGTGTTTGAACATGGAACCTCAGTTTATAGTCTCATCCTCAGGACTTTCAGGGGGAGTGGAGTCAGCACGGATGTTGACTCCACAGGAAAAATCCTCCTGAACGAGATTCGAACCCGGGTCAGCAGATCACGAGCGCGAGGCACATCACCCTAACCACAAGGCTACCCTGTCCCCCCCAACAACAGCATTCAACAGACACACAGGCAAACTGAAAATCAACGAGGGTTCTGTCTCAACTGACGGAAGCAAAACATCAGTCAAATCACATGTAGAGGGGTGGGGGGGGGGGGGGTAGGATAGTCTAGTGTTCACAGCACCCAAGCTCACGATCTGTCAGCCCAGGTTCCTGCCGCCATCCTTCAAAGAGATTTTCCCCTGGAGTTAACAACACCAACACCGACTCCATTCCTCCACCAACAGATCTTCGGATGAGATATACAAACTGCGGTCCCAAGTACAAAACGCGCACAGAACATCTTGCGTACGTGGTGAAGATCTGAGCGCTTTGATTTGTTGCTTTACAAGATTCAGCGCTATATAAATTCCACACGTTATTATTTTTGATTATTATTAAACCCCCCGTTCCGCCATGCAGAAAATTAGGCCATTGCATGCCAGTAGGAACGTACGGCAACATTTTTAAAACATGCACACAACTTGGTGTCGTGTTAGACACCATCCCCAAAGTCAGAATGCGGTTGCCTTAACGGAGGGTAAAACGGTCATTTTTTTGGTGGTTTGGTTTTGAGTTTTTTGTTCCTGGGCTAGAGCTCCGAGGTTCACCAATGGCGAGGTTTGGCGTACGCGACCGTTTTTGCACGCCATGAAGGTAGCTGTATTCCAACTTCGGGAATAAACAGTCATGTAAGCAAAATATCGCCACGAGTGACCTTTGAAAACTCTGGCCGAACAACAAACAACAAACCAAACCCCCACCCACCCCGCTCCCCCAACAAAAAAAAAACAACTCCAACAATAAACCAAAACCAACAAAAATGACACGACGCTTACAACCTTACAAACCATGAGCACTGCACACACATGTACACCCACGCACCCAACCACACAAACACCCCACCCACACACAAACACCCCACCCACACACACAAACACCCCACCCACACACAAACACCCCACCCACACACAAACACCCACCCACACACAAACACCCCCACCCCCCCACCCAACACAAACACCCCACCCACACACAAGCACCCCACCCACACACAACACCCCCCCCCCCCAACACAACACACACCCCACCCCACCACACAAACACCCCCCCCCCCCTCCAACACAAACACCCCACCCACACACAAACACCCCACCCACACACAAACACCCCCCCAACACAAACACCCCCCCCCCACACACACACCAACACCCTACCCACACACAAACACCCCACCCCCAACACAAACACCCACCCCCAAACACCCCACCCACCCACAAACACCCCCCCCACCCACACACAAACACCCCACCCACACTCAAACACCCCACCCCACACAAACACCCCCCACACACACAAACACCCCCCACCCCCCCAACACAAACACCCCACCCACACACAAACACCCCACCCACACACAAACAACCCCCCCCTCCAACACAAACACCCCACCCACACACAAACACCCCCTCCCCCCCAACACAAACACCCCACCCACACACAAACACCCCACCCACACACAAACACCCCACCCAACACAAACACCCCACCCACACACACAAACAACCCCCCCCCCCCCCCAACACAAACACCCCACCCACACACAAACAACCCCCCCCCCCAACACAAACACCCACCCACACACAAACACCCCACCACACACACAAACACCCCCCACACACAAAACACCCCACCCACACACACAAACACCCCACCCACACACAAACACCCCACCCACACACAAACACCCCCCACACACACACACACGAACACCCCACCCACCCACAAACACCCCACCCCAACACAAACACCCCCCCCAAACACAAACACCCCACCCACCCCACAAACCCCACCCCACCCACACACAAACACCCCAAACACAAACACCCCACCCACCCACAAACACCCCACCCACACTCAAACACCCCACCCACACACAAACACCCCACCCACACACAAACACCCCACCCCACCCACACACAACAACCCCCCCCTCCAACACAAACACCCCACCCACACACAAACACCCCCTCCCCCCAACACACACCCCACCCACACAAACAAAACACCCCACCCACACTCAAACACCCCCCCCACACACAAACACCCCACCCACACTCAAACACCCCCCCCCCCCCCCACACACAAACACCCCCCCCCCCCCCCCCCCCAACACAAACACCCCCACACACACCCCCACACAAACACCCCCCCCCCCCCCCCCCCCCCCAACACAACACCCCACCCACACACAAACACCCCACAAAACACACAAACACCCCCCCACCCCACCCCCCCAACACAAACACCCCCACACCCCCCCCCCACACAAACACCCCACCCCCAACACAAAAAACCCACACACCCACCCCCACCCCCAACACAAACACCCCACCCCCAAACACCCCACCCAAACAGCCCCCCCCCCCCCCCCCAACACAAACACCCCACCCCCCACACAAACACCCCACACACACACAAACACCCCACACACAACACCCCCCCCCCCCAACACAAACACCCACACACACACACACGAACACCCCACCCACCCACAAACACCCCACCCACACACAAACAGCCCCCCCCCCCCCCCCCCCCCCCGAACACAAACACCCCACCCACACACGAACACCCCCCCCCCCCCCCCCCACAACACAAACACCCCACCCACACACAAACAACCCCCCTCCCCAACACAAACACCCCACCCACACACAAACACCCCCCTCCCCAACACAAACACCCCCACCCACACACAAACACCCCCCCCCCCCCAACACAAACACCCCACCCACACACAAACACCCCCCCCCAACACCCCTACCCATCCCCAACCTCCCTCCCCCCCCCCCCCCCCAACCTCCCCCCCCTCCCACCCCCTACCCAACCTCCCCCCCCCCCTCCCCCCCACCTCCCCCCCCCACCCCCCAAAAAGCAAAACGGCAACAACAAAAAAAGGACGGACCAGGTAGGGGGAGGGGGCGTTGTCGTCGGAGAGGTTGAAGAAGTAGGCGGTGACGGGCAGGGAGACGTGGCGGGGGCAGAACTTGCCGCTGGCCCCGATGTCGATGCTGAAGCCCTCCACCACCCCTGCCGGCTCCAGCCGCCCGTTCAGTATCGATTCCTGCCAGGCCACACACACACAGAGAGAGAGAGACAGAGAGGACGCCATGAAACAGCTGCGTTTAGGGTAGGAGGGGGGGAGAGGGGAGAAGGCCCACAGCATGCAAATCCGTGGGGTTCTGGGTTCGATTCCCAGCCTCGCCCTTTTCTTCCCAGTTTGACCACAAAAAAAAAAATCGAACTGAATGTCAAAAGTCCTTTCGGATGAGACTTATAAACCGAGGCCCCGTGTGCGAACGCATGCAGAACATCTTGCGCACACGTTAAATCCTGTTCCGCTGTTCGAAAGAGTAGGCCATTGTGTGCCGGTGGGAACTGATGACAAAATAAAAAATTTTAAAAAACGCATACACACGCATAAAAAAAAAAATTAAAAAAGAAAAAAAAAGTGATCTGAGCGCTTTGATTTGTTGCTTTACAAGATTCAGCGCTATATAAATTCCATACATTATTATCATCATTATTATTATTATTATTATTATTATATCCACCATCTTTCAGTCGAGAGTACTAAATTTAGTGTGCCTGTTCCACATACGTAGTCCCAGTGTGGTCAGTCAGGTCCTGCTGTCATTAGCACCAGCTGGGCTGGAATGGAATGGAATGGATAGCAGCTGAGAGCAGCTCAAAGTAGGGGAAACTGACAGCTGGGGGGAGGATGCTCAATCTGAAGCCACTGGGTCTGAATTATATTGCGTTAATCCCCGAAGTCGGAATGCGGCTACCTTCATGGTGGGCAAAAAGTGCTCGCAAACGCAAAATCTCCTCATTGGTGACCCTCGAAGCTCTAGCCGAGGAAAACAAAAAATTTTGAAAAAAAAAGAAGAAAAAAAGTCATTGTGTGTGAGACTGTGTGAGTGTGAGTGTGTGTGTTTGGGCGCACACGCGCATACATGCGTGTGTATCAATCAATCAGTCGATCAATCAATCAATCAAATCTATTCAGTTTTTGCAGGCCATAAGACCCATATGAGTGTGCATGTGTGTGTGTGTGTGTTTGTGTGTGTGCGTGTGTGTTTGTCAGTTTAAGTCTTTCCACTTAAGTGATATTAGACGATAGGGAAAAAAGGGACGAATGAGTAAGAATGAGCATGTGAGCTGTTGAAAGTGTGTGTATAGGAGAGAGAGAGGAAAAGAAAAGGTGTGTGTGTGTGTGCATGCGTGTGTGTGCATGCGTGTGTGTGCACATGTATGCATACATGCTTGTATGTGTGTACACGTACAAGCATGCATGCATGCATGGTTTTCAATATCAACTATTCTTTCTACTGGTTTTAAATCAAATGAACTGAAACTGACAAGGTTTTCTGAAGTATGCGCCCATGCATTTGTACGCACACATACGCACACGCACTCACACACACACACTCACTCAAACACATGCACACACATTGCTTTATTCAATGTACCATTTGGAAATAAAAAATTTGGCTTTGACTTGACACTGACACACCCTTTTTCTAATGCAGCGAACAAATTTTAAAAAACAAAAACAAATATCCCTTCCACACATTCCTGCAGTACAGGGAAGCAGGTAAGAGTCAAGCACTACACTGTGTCCTCCATCCATCTTTCTATAAACAGACAGCTGCTTCAGCAGCAGATGTTCACCTGCAAAGTTCACACACACACACACTACACACATACACTAACACCCCCCCCCCCCCCCCCCCACACCCACCCATACACACACCCACACCAGCTGCAGTGGTCCACTGATTGATATCCTAGAGTCTGACTGTTTTCACTCTAACGTCTGCACATTTCTGTGACTAGTTATTTCCTTTCCAACGAGAAGGAAGGTGGCAGGACGGTTAAGACATTCACCTGCCTAACAAGAAAACCATGAGGTTCTGGGTTCCATTCCCAGCCTTGCCCTTTCTTCCCAGTTTGACAAAAAAACATACACACACATTCACTCACGCATGCACGCACACACACATGCACGCACGCGCACATACTTACACACACACTCTCACTCACACACACACACACACTCACACACTAACACATCACAACCATGCACACACCACAATTACCACATTCATCGACACTTACACTCACTCACACTCAACACACACACACACACACCACCCAAAATTGCCCAGGAGGCAATTTGAGACGGAGCGGGCAACTGGTGCTAAGGACACGGTCAGTTTCCCCAGGGTCAGAGAATCTTGCAGACGTCAGGCAGACGTGACAGAGTATGTTCACCACACAGTTGTATGTTGTTATACAATAGCACCACGTTCTTATGGTTGTTATAAATGATGCACACAGTTGTATGTTGATAAAGATGCACACAGTTTGTAGTGTGTTGTTATAAATCTGCACAGTGTGTATGTTTTATACATGATGCACAATGTGTTGTTATAAATGCTGCACAGTTTGGTATGTGTTGTTAAAATGGCTAGCACACGGTGTATGTGTTGTATAACATGAGCACGAGTGTTGTTAAAATTGTGCCACTTTTGTGTGTTGTTATAAAACGCTGCACATTTGTATGTGTTGTTAAAAATGCTGAACAAGTGTTATGTGTGTTAAAATGCTGCAACACAGTTTGATGTGTTGTTATAATCTGCACACAGTGTGTATGTTGTTATAAATGCTGCACACAGTTTGTATCTGTTTTATAAATGCTCACACAGTGTGTATTGTTGTATAAATGCGCCACAGTGTGTAATGTGTTGTTATAAATGCTGACAGTGTGTAGTGTTGTTATAAATGCTGCACACAGTTATTGGTCATATGTTAAATGCGCACACAGTTTTGTAGTGTTGTTATTAATGCTGCACACAGTTTATATGTGTTGTTATTTAAATGCTGCACACGTTTTATATGTGCGTTTGATAATGTTGACACACTTCTTTCCTATCCATTCCCCCCCCCCCCCCATTATAATCTATCCATACTCTTCAACAGCAACAGCTACCCCCATCTCCATCACCTTCTTTATTCTTTTATTTCAAAGATAATGGAATAAACACTCATGTGCTTTTTATTTTATTTTACATCCAGTCCCCATGTGCATGCGGTTTTTATAAATTTTGTCATCTGTTCCCACTGGCACACACTAGTCTACTCTTCCGAAAGGTGGAACAGGTTTCATTAATGTGTGTGCAAGATGTTTGTGCATGCGTTTGCACACAAGGCCTCGGTTTCTGGTCTCGTCTGAAGGATGCCTAAGTGTGCTGCTTGTGTGTGTGTGTGTGTACATGTTTAGTTCTTCAGTTTAACGTCCTTCCACCAAAAAGTGATATTAGACGGTTAAGTGTGTGTGTGTGTGTGTGTGTGTGTGTGCATGTGTGTGTGTGTGTGTGTGTGGGTGTGCGTGCATGTGTGTGTGTGCGTGTATGTTGAGTGTGTGTGAACGAGTGAGAGTGTGAGTATATGAGTGAAATTGTGTGTGTTCATGAGTGTGTGAGGGTGCGAGTGTATGTGTGTGTGCTCGGGCGTGTGTGTGTGAGTGTGTAAATATATCAAAGAAATTGTTATGTATGTGTATGCCAGTATGTGTGTGTGAGTGTGTGCGTGAGTGCTTGCGTTGCGTATGTATATATGTGTGACACGCATGTGTGTATGTGTGCATGCGTGCGTGTATGTGTGTGCAAACGACACTGAAAAGTTCAGAAAACCACCTTTTGATGGCCTTCGTGGTGGTCAGCGTTTCATCGTAGTCAAAGCGGCCAGTTGACCGTCTTTTGATGGGAGCCTGGAAAACAACACAGCACACACACACACACACCGAGAGAAAAATGAAGCCAGAGAAAATCAAAGTCAGAATGCAGCTATCTTAATGGAAGGAAAATGGTTGCATATACTGCAAAACCTCACAATTCATGAACCTTTGAGCTCCAGCAGTAAGAAAACAAAAACCAACACCCCCCAAAAAAACCAAAAAACAAAACCCAACAACAAAACAACCCAACAACAAACCACAACCAAACCCCAGAACAAAAAGGGCATGACAAATTAACGCAATCATTCACAGTGTGGAAGCAGCATTCAGTAATGGAAGATATTCTACATAGAAAGCTACACGTTATGTGGAGATTTGGGTTTTTTTCATTTTCTGTTTCAATTTATCATTGGTGTGTATGTAATGAGTTCTTTTCTTTCTCAAAAACAAAACAAAAAAAGCACACAAAACCCAACCTAGATGAACCTTGCATACCTATGCCCAGATTCAAACAATCCACTGTTGGCTGTGAATCTTTTATTTCTGCTCCATCCATTTGGAATGACCTTCCTCTCTAACTTCGCCTGAAGCCTACATTTGATACTTTCAAATCCAGCCTCAAGACACACTTATCTTCCCCCATCGCTACATCTTTTATCTGATCCTACTTTCAAAGAATAGCCATGCCTAACAGCGTTGTGTGTGTGTGTGTGTGTGTGTGTGTGTAAATATCAAATCTGTTAATCTTTTGTGAATGGTCGTGTTTATTCTTTTCTTTTTTCTTCTTTTATTTCGAGGATAATGGAATAAGCACTCATGTGCTTTTTTTCATCCAGTCCCCGTGTGTATGCAGTTTTGTAGATTTTGTCATCCGTTACCACTGGCACACAACCGCCTACTCTTCTGAAAAGCGTTCGTGTATGTGTGCATGTGTGTGTATGTGTGTATGCGGATGATTTGAATGCATGTGCTTTGATTTGTTGTCTTTACAAGATTCAACGCTCTAAAAATCCCATATATTATTATCAATATTATTTGTATAGTCTGGAAAACAGTGGCATACATACATGCTGGTAGAAACAGACGACAGTTTTAAAAAAAAAAATGCACACAGGAGTTGTGTTTAGACACTATCCCCAAAGTTGGATAAATAAAAATAATAAAATAAATAACCTATAAAATATATACATATATACAAATAAACAAAAATAAAATAACCTAAATAAAAAGGTAAAGGTGTCCCATAACCTATGTGGTCGTAGGGGAGCAAGGCATCAGAGACCTCAGCTTCTTTAGGGCCAGCATATTGAGGGCGGCGCCCATCTCCTCTCCCTCGCTGCTTTACCTTCCCTGACCCTAAAGAGGGCAGGTACCCATTTACAGCTGGGTGAACTGGGGGACTGTACTGAAGCCAAGGCGCGCAAACAGTCACCCATCCACTTGGCAACTCCACTCCCCCGCAAAGTCTTTTGGATAAGACTATAAACCAAGGTCCAGTGCGCAAACGCACACAGAACATCTTGCACACACGTTAAAACCCGTTCCGCTTTTCAGAAGAGTAGGCCATTGTGTGCCGGTGGGAACGGATAACAAAACTTATTAAACTACATACATACAGGGTAAAAAGGTAAAGGTGTCCCATAACCTATATTAAGGTCGTAGGGGAGCGAGGCGTCAGAGACCTCACTTCTCTAGGGCCAGCGTATTGAGGGTGGCGCCCATCTCCTCTCCCTCGCTGCTTTACCTTCCCTGACCCTAAAGAGGGCAGGTACCCATTTACAGCTGGGTGAACTGGGGGAACTGTACTGAAGCCAAGGCGCAAAAACGGTCACCCATCCAAGTGGTAACCACGCTCGACGCTGCTTAACCTTGGCTGGGGGAAAGCGAGTGCTCCGACCACTGAGCTATCCCGTCCCCAACGGGGACCGGATATAAAAAAAAAGTGCATGAGTACTTATTCCATTATCCTCGAAATAAAAGAATAAAGAAATATAAGAAAATATTTTTAAAAAGGTACAGGTAAAGGTGTCTCATAACCTATAAGGTCGTAAGGGAGCCAGGCTTCATAGACCTCAGCTTCTCTAGGGGCCAGCATATTGAGGGCAGCGGCGCCCATCTCCTCTCCCTCGCTGCTTTGCCTTTCCCTGACCCTAAAGAGGGCAGGTAGGTAGGTACCCATTCACAGCTGGATACAGAATAAATTTGAATTTAGTTTAAGCTTTTGATAGTTATTGGCTGCATGACTCTGTAAGAATATGTTGAATGCAAGCGCTCTGATTTGTCTTTGCAAGATATAGCGCTATACAAATTCCATTTTTTATTATTATTACTATTAAAAGGGGAAAAAACAACAGACTTACGGGACTAGACTGGGAAGGGACACTGCCCCTGGAGTTGAACAAGATGGAGGCGCTCTTCACCAGGCGATGACGCAGGCGGTCAGACCCGGCTGAAGCCTTCAGCCCCTCCTGGTCACACCACAGTCACCCCAACATCAGCATCCATCAGCCACATCATCAAGCATCATCACCAAGCATCAACAACTCACCACAGGGGAAAGTGTGACCCTCCCTTACAAAATGAGTCGCAAAGCGCCTGATCCACTTTCCCCGCTAGGAGCCATTTTTAGGCAGGTAAGTGTGTGTGTGTGTGTGTGTGTGTGTGTGTGTGTGTGTATGTGTGTGTGTGGGTGTTTGTGGGGGTGTGTGTGTTGTGTGTGTGTGTGTGTGAGGGGTGTGTTTGTGATTGTGTGTGTGACTCTGTGTGCGTGTGTGTGTGACTCTCCCTTACAAGTGTGACCCTCCCTTACAAAATGAGTCGCAAAGCGCCTGATTCACTTTCCCACTAGGAGCCATTTTTGGGTAAGTGTGTGTGTGTGTGTGTGTGTGTGTGTGTGTGTGTGTGTGACTCTGTGTGTGTGTGACTGTGTGCATTTTTGTGGGGGGTGTCAGGTTGTCAATTTTGACGGATTATAAAACCGTCGCCTTTCTTTTATACCTTGTACTGAAGTATCAAGGCATAATTTTGTTTTGTTTTGCTTGGAAAATGCGTTCAAAAACACACAAGCCCTCGTTGTGACCATTTATCACGATCCACAATTGGTCAATTTCTCATCTTGTCACTTCCTGGAGCCTAGCACTTCAATTTGTGATGACTGTTCATGGAATTGTTTGATTTACAATCTTTTTTTGTGTGTTGAATAGCCTTTTTCCCCCACTGCATATTAACAACATGTTAACAACCAAAAACTGACCTCCGGTACAATGTGGAGGGTAACAAATGCAGATAAACAAGCCTTCCAACATGATTCAAATAATGACTGGAAAAAGACTGTATCTTGAGAAGCAGTAGTTGTCATTGTCACTATCATATATATACATACATGCATACATACATATATATATATATATATATATATATATATATATATATATATATATATATATATAATCATTGTAACACCCCCCCAAAAAAAAAGAAAAAAGAAAAAAAAAGACCACTTCAAAACAAAAAACCCTATGCAGTGCTGGTAGAAAATGAGAGAGGCACATGTGTGTGTGCCCGCAGTGCGCGCGAGCACACGTGTGTGTGTGTGTGAGAAAAGATTCCATCTTACAGGAGAGATGGCAAATTTTTAGCATGTATGTAACAGTTTTGTGTGACAAAGGTGTCCTATAACCCATAAGGTCGTAGGGGAGCGAGGCGTCAGAGACCTCACTTCTCTAGGGCCCAGCATATTGAGGGCGGCGCCCATCTTCTCTCCCTCGCTGCTTTACCTTCCCTGACCCTAAAGAGGGCAGATACCCATTTATAGGTGGGTAAACTGGGGGACTGTACTGAAGCCAAGGTGCGCAAACAGTCACCCATCCAACTGGTAACCACGCTCGATGCTGCTTAACCTTGGCTGGGGGAAAGCGAGTGCTCCGACCACTGAGCTATCCCGTCCCAATGAGTGTGTGACAAGACTTTCATAAAACTTTAAAAGTGGCTTTTTTGTGGTTTGGTTGGGGTTTTCTTTGTTTGTTTGGTATTTGTCCTGCAGGTCCCACATAGCTCATTTTGCTTTCTCCACCCCAGCCATACCCAGAGTATGAAGTCTGCTGACAACTTTTCAATGTTAGGCCGCCAAAGGGCCACCAGCCACAGGGGCCCTGCACTGCTGCTGAATCACTTTGTTGGTGTTCAGTGATGCCTGTTCTGAGCTAACATACTCAAGACACCACCTACTAAGCCCCGCTACAGACGACAATGGTAGCTCAGTCGCAGAGCCAGACTGTGTGAGACGCCCACCTGGGGTAGTGACCACCACATTGTCCCTCCAACAACATTCTGCTATGAACCTCCAGCCCTGAAGGCTGTGGCTGGCACAATCTCACCACAGGCACGGAAATGTGTAAATCTGAGGCGCACCTTCTTTGACACTAACTGACAGGGCCGAACACTACACTTACTGCCATAATAATATCATCCCGGTGACAACCAGGCCTGAGAAACACAGACGCCTGTAGTGATGATCAGACCATTTGAGCAACACTCTCAAACGCCTGTCCGTAAAGTGGATGAAGCTTGACAGTGTGGTCCCAGTCTTCCCAATGAGTCCATAGAAAACTCACTCTGGGTAGGAGATGTCCACAGTCTGAAAAAAGCTCTAGGACTCTTATAGGATTCGAACCTGCAATTTTGAAATGAGCCCATAGAAAACTTACTCTGGGTAGGAGCTGGCTGGAGTCTGACACCCCCCACCCCAAAAAACAACAACAACAACAACAACAACACTACCCTATGAATCTTATGGGATTTGAATTTGCAACTTTCCAGCTAGTGACCCCATGTACTAACCACTGCGCCACAGTGGCTGGTTCCCATTAAAAGTCAGCAGTAGCTACTGCACTTTAAGTGTAAGTAGCTACTGCACTGTAAGTGTAAGTAGCTAATGCACTGTAAGTGTAAGTAGCTAATGCACTGTAAGTGTAAGTAGCTAATGCACTGTAAGTGTAAAATAGCTAATGCACTTTAAGTGTAAGTGACTATAGCATACCCTGAAGAGAATTTACTTTTGCTTCATCACAGGAATAACATACTAACCACACACTTCAGTGCGCTAAGATAATTCCAGATACCATCAACACTCAACCACACACTTCAGTGTGCTACATATAAAACAAGATTTATAACTCCTGGTACCATCAACACTCAACCACACACTTCAGTGTGCTACATATAAAACAAGATTTATAACCCCTGGTACCATCAACACTCAATCACACATTTGCTACATATAAAACAAGATTTATAACCCCTGGTACCATCAACCCTCAAGCACACACTTCAGTGTGCTACATATAAAACAACCTGATACCATCAACCCTCAACCACACACTTCAGTGTGCTACATATAAAACAAGATTTATAACTCCTTGTACCATCAACACTCAATCACACATTTGCTACATATAAAACAAGATTTATAACTCCTGGTACCATCAACCCTCAACCACACACTTCAGTGTGCTACATATAAAACAAGATTTATAACTCCTGGTACCATCAACACTCAACCACACACTTCAGTGTGCTACATATAAAACAAGATTTATACCTCCTGGTACCATCAACACTCAATCACACATTTGCTACATATAAAACAAGATTTATAACCCCTGGTACCATCAACCCAACCACACACTTCAGTGTGCTACATATAAAACAAGATTTATAACTCCTTGTACCATCAACACTCAATCACACATTTGCTACATATAAAACAAGATTTATAACTCCTTGTACCATCAACACTCAATCACACATTTGCTACATATAAAACAAGATTTATAACTCCTTGTACCATCAACACTCAATCACACACTTCAGTGTGCTACATATAAAACAAGATTTATAACTCCTGATACCAACACTCAACCACACACTTCTGTGTGCTACATATAAAACAAGATTTGTAACTCCTGGTACCATCAACACTCAATCAAACCACCTACATACTGTCAAACGAACAGACACGACTGGTTTTTGTTGTTGTTTTTTTGGTGTTGTTCAGATCGTGTAGCTGCTTTCATACCATACCTTTCAGCCACGGCGACCAGTGTAGCGATTCATTCCAGCGATGGCTTCCTGGCTACGCACTCCATGCCACCACCAGTTAGACTTGCAGACAAGGGTTTGACATGGGTTACATTTACAGCAGCTGCTTCCTTCACAGCAGTTGTGACATTTTCTAAGTCACAATATTTCTCAGTTGTGACATTTCTTAATTCACTGACAAGGCTCACTCAGTCTACCAAACAACCATCAGTGACCACTGTGATTATCTGCTAACAAACAATGACCATCATCCAAAAGGAAGGGCGTGAACAAGGGGGCTCCTGTGTGTAGTGGACAACAACAAAAACGACAGCTCCACTGGAGTAGCTTCAGGAGCAAGTAGATCGACTTTACTGAATGGAGATCTTGATGAAATTCTGTACTGACTTCTGCCCCCTTTTGGAATGGCGACACATGCAAGATAGAGGCTGAGAGGGCAAGGAAAGATCAGCAACACACTGCTTCAGCCATAGCCGTCACTCTCCTAACATATGGAGATACACTGAAATCATCAAATCTCTAAACGGTTGAAAGTACTCTCATGAATCTTTCTCAGATTCTATTTAACAACCACACTGTTCAATCCATCAACAAATTTGTGTCTAGTGTGACAAAAAAGAAAAATAGCAGTAAAAAAAAAGAAGCGATTAATTATACGATTTGAAATGCAAAACTTCCAACGACATAGGTACAGACCCTGACTGTGCGTTTCATCAAAGAACAGGTAGTAGTAGCCATTTTTACTTCAAGGCTACAAATCCCCAAAGACCCATAATCACAGAAGTACAAAGATCTTTTCTATTCTTTCAAGTGTACAGGTCCCACAAAAAGGAATATTCTGTCTTTTAAAAAAAAAAAGTGTTCATAGACTTTCATCAGTGGGGTGTGTGATACCTAAGCACCATCCTTTCAGTTCACTGCTTATTTCTGATCCGTTTACAGCTCTGGGACAGGGAACCAAGAGTCCATCCACACAATATGTCCACCGCTTGGAAGAACCAACCCTTTCCCTGGCAGTGTGAAGCAAACAATTTCCGAGCTTTATCATCTCCTGCCTGCCTGCCTGCCTGCCCAAACCAAGCAACTTAACTGTGGCCTGGACTTCAGCAAGAAGGCTGAAGGCCGAAGCAGCTTGATGTCCCCGTTTCTGTCAAGCACAATGGTTCAGCCAGTACTGGCCCAAACTGTTCTGTCAGCCAGCGTCATAACTACTGCTG
This sequence comes from Rapana venosa, assembly GCA_028751875.1. Classification (NCBI taxonomy): domain Eukaryota; kingdom Metazoa; phylum Mollusca; class Gastropoda; order Neogastropoda; family Muricidae; genus Rapana; species Rapana venosa. The sequence continues at coordinate 42,965,390 of CM054164.1, read as the reverse complement.
GTAAAGTTGGAAGATGGTGGTTATATCCCTGACCAAATGACATGTTTGGGGCAATTCTGCACATGCCTGGCAAAGGCACAAAGATGCTTCACCTTTTTTCAAGAGGACGGGTCCCACAACTACTGGTTACATCCTTAATCATTCCCTGTAGGGATTTGGGGGGTGGGGGGGAGGAGGGGGGGGTGCAGTCAGTATAAACAGCATCCCCACCTTCTGGAAATTCTGTGCTAGGAATTCCTTCTTTTCTATCCCTCTCTTTGTTTCTACCTTGTTCCTTTTCTTCCCGTCACCTCGTCTTGACTGTTTTCTGATGATGCTATCTATACTGACAGGCCCCCATGGCATCGTGACAGGGGAATCCTTCAATACGACAGACACACCATCCTACAGTAGCATTGACTCAGACTAATTAGTAATTTGTACAGATCTTGTTATTTTGCAGAGCTGCAAAGCAACCATGAGCTCCATGCAGTGAACCGATCGAGACAGCATGACAAGAGTGAGCGACGACCACCACCACCACCACCACCACTACTCACCACATCCACTCACCACTCACCCCGCGCATCGCCCATCACTCACATTCACATGACCCACCTTCTCTCGCAACGCCGGGCGACCCCGCTTCATCTCCTCCGAGGACATATCCCTCTCCGCGGTTTTCTCCCCTTTTTCTGTCAGACAGTAAAAACTGGGCGCCGACTTGGTCCTTGAGGGACAGTGTGCCACCACACTGCCGCCACCACCACCGATGTCACCACCGATGTCACCCGGTTTGTCAAGAAACACACTGTCGTCAACCTGGGCGGCAGCGTCGATGGGGGAGGTGGTGACGGCTTGGTTTCTAGCACCACGGGAACCAAAGAGACAAGGAGTCAGGACAGACCGGCACAAAGGCGCCGTTTCTCCACCGCTGCTGGTGGTGGTGGTGGTGGTGGCACGTTCTCTTTGATCGGCAGCTTTCCCTAAGTGTGCGGGGACTAGGGTCGAGTTTGGTATACTAACACCTCCGTCTTCCTCTGTCCGTAAAGGGAAATCACAGGGCAAACAGGAACTGGGACACCCGTTGCAAGTCCGCTGATATGTTAATGACGACGACCGGTCGGTGAGGGAATGCGGTGACTGGCCGTTGTGCACGACGTCACCGGCCACATGACCGTTAGAGTAACCCTGAGACTGGACTTTGGCGACGCCGTTCACCACGACGCCGTTAGACCGCGGCTGTGGTCCACAGTCTTCTTCATCGTCTTCTTCGCCAGGAGCGCTGGGGGAGAGACTGGGAGACTGCGCTGGCTGCAGACACAGGTTGCCCAGAAGCGCGGTCAGCTCCTTGTCCTCCTCCTCCTCCTCCTGGCCCATGTCCTGGTCCAGCACACTCTCCCACTGGAAGCTCCTGACAGGCGAGTCCGAGGACTCCAGGTAAAAGGTGCACAGCGACTTTTCCTCCTCTGCGCTGCTGCTCCGACGATGACCTGCAGACTCCTGGCCCGTCGTCTTTGAAGGAGGCGATGACTGAACATGGTCCCTATCTTCCTGGGCAATATCCACGAGGATTTCGCTGCAGGAAAAAGAAGAAGAAGAGGAGGAAGCAGACAACAGAGAGCTGGATGGTCTATCACCGTCAGACATCATACCGTCGTTTCAACACTCTGGCAGTCGTCAGGAAGAAACGGTTGTGGTGAGCGCAGGTGGCTGTTGTGGGAGGAGTCTGATGCTGCTACTGCCGCCTCCTTCTGCAGCCTCTGGGGGTCAGCAGAGCCCAGGGTCTGACCGGCACACACCGCCATCTCTGACACGCATGCCTTTTTCTCTGCATCGTCCAGCGCCGAACTTCTGCAGTCCCGAGCCAAGAGGGGACCGGGTTCTGCCCCATGGGGGGGACCCAGCTGTGGCCTGGAGGTGTCAGAGCTGGGGGAGGCGTCTGCAGGGAAGCCGGCAGCATCCAGGGCAGGTCTGGCCGAGCACTGCTCGTCGTCAGGCAGGGGTGAGGTGGACAGGTTGGTGGGCGTGCTGGAATCACTGTGTCGCCCGCCACTCTCTCCACACACTTTCGGCGAGGATGAAAACGTCGACGATGACGACGACGAGGACGAGGATGACGACCAGGAATCGGAGAGAGCATCAACAGCTAAACGAAGTCTTGCAGAGTCCAGAACCCGACTGGACAGCTGCAGGGGCGGTGCTTGCTGCCTGAACCGGCCGGGCCGGGCCTGCCCCTGTCTGGTGGCTGACCGACTCCGACGCTGAAGAAAGGGCGGAATGTCGCGACGCGCTCTTCGCCTCCGTGTCCTCCACCTTGCTCTCCTCCGGCCCACAGACGCCGCCTGTCAGACCCCTACCGTCCTCCTCCCCCCCACTGTCTGCTGCCGCTGCGGAGGCGGAGGCTCCCTCCCTCTTCTTCACCTTCGTTCTCCTCGTGGGCAGCTCCGGGGACGTCCTCTTGAGCCGGCTGGGGCGAGGTTGCTGTGTGCCGAGCGACGCTGACTTTGCACACAGGCACTCCACCTCGGAGGCTGGGGCTCCAGGAACGGCTTCCGTGCGGGCGGCGGGGAGGTCGGCGCCGAACAGCAGCGCCCCCTTCTTCGGCAGACGTGGTGTGGCCGCCTCCTCCTCCTTCTCCCCCCGCCGCCCCCCTCCATCATCATCCCAGCGCCGCTGCACCTGGCTCCAGTTCCAGAGAGCGGGGCTTTTGGCCGGCGTGTCGCCTTTCTCCGAGGCCTTGGTGTAAGGGAGCAGGGAGGGATCGTGAGGGAGGGGGGGCACAGGAGTGTTGGCGAAGGACTGGAGGTTGTAGAAGAGCATGGACAGTTCCAGCTGGGTCAGCAGGCCCGGGCGACCCAGGTGATGGCGCAGCAGCAGCAGGTCCTGGTCCCCGGCGCGCTGGACCCAGGGCAGGGGGGTGCTGAAGTCCAGCTGTAGGCAGCGGGTAGCTGGTGGTGGTGGTGGTGGTGGTGGTGGGGTGTAGAACACTTCCGACATCAGCACCTGGGCAAGGGGGGACACGGTTACTCCCACGCAGCCCGTCTTGCTACAGGAGCCCTTGCTCTCCCCACTAGGCTACTGCCTCCCCCCGCTTACCTCCAAAGCCGTGTTCGAATCTTGCACTAAGCCACATCGTCTTTCCGCTTCTGTCCTTAAAATGGTGGTGGTCTGGATGCTAGTCTTTTTTGTTGTTGTTGGTGGTGGTGGAGAGTTGAAAAGGGACATTTCAAGTGCGAGCGGATGTTTGCTACACATCAAAGATCCGACGACAACAACAACAACAACAACAACACGATTTGTCTCTGGCAAAGATCCGCTGTGGAAGGCCTCTCTGGAAGGGAAGCAAGCATGGGTAGAAACGAGTGAAAAGGGAGGTAACATGTTGTGACCATGCGCTCTCTGCGTTTAGAGCAGCAGTCTGTTGCTCTTGTGGCGACGCGCTCTCCCCAGGAAGAGCAGCCAGAATTTCACGCAGAGAAATCTGCTGTGACTTAAAGTGGTATACAATACAATACAATACAATACAATACAATCACTTCCATGTGTTGATTGACATTGTAACTTTACAGCATAAGTATCAACACAGGTCAGATTCTTTAAACTGTGGAGTCAACGTTTACAAAAACATACTTCCCCGTTTCTTTGGGTTTGGGTTTTTTTTTAACTGTTACTTTTCTTTTTATAATACACAGCACATACCAACACAAAGGTGTATACACACATAGACACAGACACACACAAAGCTGTTTGTGAAAACTGCAGTATAGGTAAGCAGGACAAACAGATCTATCTGTGCCTTTCTTAGAGTCCATGTCTACCCCTTTGGGTATGATGGTCTTTCTCAGAGCCAATGTCTACCCTGGGTATGAAGCCTTTCTCAGAGCCAACGTCTACTCCTCTGAGTATGAAGTCTTTCTCAGAGCCAATGTCTACCCTGGGTATGAAGCCTTTCTCAGAGCCAACGTCTACTCCTCTGAGTATGAAGCCTTTCTCAGAGCCAATGTCTACTCCTCTTAGAGCCAATGTCTACTCTGGGTATGAAGCCTTTCTCAGAGCCAATGTCTACTCCTCTGAGTATGAAGCCTTTCTCAGAGCCAATGTCCACTCTGAGTATGAAGCCTTTCTCAGAGCCAATGTCTACTCCTCTTAGAGCCAATGTCTACTCCTCTGGGTATGAAGTCTTTCTTAGAGCCAATGTCTACTCCTCTGAGTATGAAGCCTTTCTCAGAGCCAATGTCTACTCCTCTGAGTATGAAGCCTTTCTCAGAGCCAATGTCTACTCCTCTTAGAGAATGTCTACTCCTCTGGGTATGAAGCCTTTCTCAGAGCCAATGTCTACTCCTCTGAGTATGAAGCCTTTCTCAGAGTCAATGTCTACTCCTCTGAGTATGAAGCCTTTCTCAGAGCCAATGTCTACTCCTCTGAGTATGAAGCCTTTCTCACAGCCAATGTCTACTCCTCTGAGTATGAAGCCTTTCTCACAGCCAATGTCTACTCCTCTGAGTATGAAGCCTTTCTCAGAGTCAATGTCTACTCTGGGTATGAAGCCTTTCTCAGAGCCAATGTCTACTCCTCTGAGTATGAAGCCTTTCTCAGAGCCAATGTCTACTCCTCTGGGTATGAAGCCTTTCTCAGAGCCAATGTCTACTCCTCTGAGTATGAAGCCTTTCTCAGAGCCAATGTCTACTCTGAGTATGAAGCCTTTCTCACAGCCAATGTCTACTCTGGGTATGAAGCCTTTCTCAGAGCCAATGTCTACTCCTCTGAGTATGAAGCCTTTCTCAGAGCCAATGTCTACTCCTCTGAGTATGAAGCCTTTCTCAGAGCCAATGTCTACTCCTCTGAGTATGAAGCCTTTCTCAAAGCCAATGTCTACTCCTCTGAGTATGAAGCCTTTCTCAGAGCCAATGTCTACTCCTCTGAGTATGAAGCCTTTCTCAGAGCCAATGTCTGCTCCTCTGAGTATGAAGCCTTTCTCAGAGCCAATGTCTACTCCTCTGAGTATGAAGCCTTTCTCAAAGCCAATGTCTACTCTGGGTATGAAGCCTTTCTCAGAGCCAATGTCTACTCCTCTGAGTATGAAGCCTTTCTCAGAGTCAATGTCTACTCCTCTGGGTATGAAGCCTTTCTCAGAGCCAATGTCTACTCCTCTGGGTATGAAGCCTTTCTCAGAGCCAATGTCTACTCCTCTGAGTATGAAGCCTTTCTCAGAGCCAATGTCTACTCCTCTGAGTATGAAGTCTTTCTCAGAGTCAATGTCTATTCCTCTGGGTATGAAGCCTTTCTCAGAGCCAATGTCTACTCTGGGTATGAAGCCTTTCTCAGAGCCAATGTCTACTCTGGTTATGATGCCTTTCTCAGAGCCAATGTCTACTCCTCTGAGTATGAAGCCTTTCTCAGAGCCAATGTCTACTCCTCTGAGTATGAAGCCTTTCTCAGAGCCAATGTCTACTCTGGGTATGAAGTCTTTCTCAGAGTCAATGTCTCCTCCTCTGGGTATGAAGCCTTTCTCAGAGCCAATGTCTACTCTGGGTATGAAGCCTTTCTCAGAGCCAATGTCTACTCTGGTTATGAAGCCTTTCTCAGAGCCAATGTCTACTCCTCTGAGTATGAAGCCTTTCTCAGAGCCAATGTCTGCTCCTCTGAGTATGAAGCCTTTCTCAGAGCCAATGTCCACTCTGAGTATGAAGCCTTTCTCAGAGCCAATGTCTACTCCTCTCAGAGACAATGTCTACTCTGAGTATGACGCCTTTCTCAGAGCCAATGTCTACTCCTCTCAGAGACAATGTCTACTCTGAGTATGACGCCTTTCTCAGAGCCAATGTCTACTCTGGGTATGAAGCCTTTCTCAGAGCCAATGTCTACTCTGAGTATGAAGCCTTTCTCAGAGCCAATGTCTACTCCTCTGGGTATGAAGCCTTTCTCAGAGCCAATGTCTACTCCTCTGGGTATGATGCCTTTCTTAGAGCCAATGTCTACTCCTCTGGGTATGATGCCTTTCTTAGAGCCAATGTCTACTCCTCTGGGTATGATGCCTTTCTTAGAGCCAATGTCTACTCCTCTGGGTATGATGCCTTTCTTAGAGCCAATGTCTACTCCTCTGGGTATGATGCCTTTCTTAGAGCCAATGTATACTCCTCTGGGTATGACGCCTTTCTTAGAGCCAATGTCTACTCTGGGTATGAAGCCTTTCTCACAGCCAATGTCTACTCCTCTGAGTATGAAGCCTTTCTCACAGCCAATGTCTACTCTGGGTATGAAGCCTTTCTCACAGCCAATGTCTACTCTGGGTATGAAGTCTTTCTTAGAGCCAATGTATACTCCTCTGGGTAGGAAGCCTTTCTTAGAGCCAATGTCTACTCCTCTGAGTATGAAGCCTTTATCAGAGCCAATGTCTACTCCTCTGAGTATGAAGCCTTTCTCAGAGCCAATGTCTACTCCTCTGGGTATGAAGCCTTTCTCAGAGCCAATGTCTACTCTGGGTATGAAGCCTTTCTCACAGCCAATGTCTACTCCTCTGAATATGAAGCCTTTCTCAGAGCCAATGTCTACCCTGGGTATGAAGTCTTTCTCAGAGCCAATGTCTACCCTGGGTATGAAGCCTTTCTCAGAGCCAATGTCTACTCTGGGTATGAAGCCTTTCTCAGAGCCAATGTATACTCCTCTGGGTATGAAGCCTTTCTTAGAGCCAATGTCTATCCTGGGTATGAAGCCTTTCTCAGAGCCAATGTCTACCCTGGGTATGAAGCCTTTCTTAGAGCCAATGTCTACCCTGGGTATGAAGCCTTTCTCAGAGCCAATGTCTACCCTGGGTATGAAGCCTTTCTCAGAGCCAATGTCTACCCTGGGTATGAAGCCTTTCTCAGAGCCAATGTCTACCCTGGGTATGAAGCCTTTCTCAGAGCCAATGTCTACCCTGGGTATGAAGCCTTTCTCAGAGCCAATGTCTACCCTGGGTATGAAGCCTTTCTTAGAGCCAATGTCTACCCTGGGTATGAAGCCTTTCTCAGAGCCAATGTCTACTCCTCTGAGTATGAAGCCTTTCTCAGAGCCAATGTCTGCTCCTCTGAGTATGAAGCCTTTCTCAGAGCCAATGTCTGCTCCTCTGAGAATGAAGTCTTTCTCAGAGCCAATGTCTACCCTGGGTATGAAGCCTTTCTCAGAGCCAATGTCTACTCCTCTGAGTATGAAGCCTTTCTCAGAGCCAATGTCTACTCCTCTGAGTATGAAGCCTTTCTCAGAGCCAATGTCTACTCCTCTGAGTATGAAGCCTTTCTCAGAGCCAATGTCTACTCCTCTGAGTATGAAGCCTTTCTCAGAGCCAATGTCTACTCCTCTGGGTATGAAGCCTTTCTCAGAGCCAATGTCTACTCCTCTGAGTATGAAGTCTTTCTCAGAGCCAATGTCTACCCTGGGTATGAAGCCTTTCTTTGAGCCAATGTCTACCCTGGGTATGAAGCCTATCTCAGAGCCAATGTCTACTCCTCTGGGTATGGATCGGTGGTCTAGAGGTAACACGCCTGTCTAGAAAGCGAAAAGTCCGGGTCGGAAGTGTGCGTGGTTCGTATCCAGTCTGGGCCCGAAACTTTTCCCCATCCATTAGACCATGAGTGGTGGTCTGGGCGCTAGTCTTTCGGATGAGATGATAAACCGAGGTCCCGTGTGTTACAGAAAATTATGCAGCGCACGTAAAAGAACCCACGGCAACAAGAGAGTTGTCCCTGGCAAAATTCTTAGAAAAAAGCCACTCTGATAGGGAAAGAAATACAGTTGCAGACCAAAAAAAAAAAAAAAAAGGTGGCGCTGCTCTTGTGGCGACGTGCTCTCCCCGGGGAGAGCAGCCTGAATTTCACGCAGAGAAATCTCGTGACTTAAAGTGGTATAAATGAATGAAGCCTTTCTCAGAGCCAATGTCTACTCCTCTGGGTATGATGGGCTCCACTGGTGAAGTGGGTAAGACGCTTGATTCAACTGTCCTGAGTGTGAATTTTGCCTGTGGCCAGCAGCTCTGAAGAGATTTTATCCTCAAAGAGTCCAGATAAAGATGGAATTTTTTTTTAAACAAAGAAAAAAAAAAGAAGAAAAAAGACCGCAGTCCCCTTTCCAATGAGGCTGCATATCCAGGTGCCTTGCACGAAAGCAGGCAAGGACAATTTTGCAGGTACGATCAATCCCATTTATCAGTGGATCGGTGGTCTAGAGGTAACGTGCCTGCTTAGAAAAAAAACAGCATTGACTAGAAGACATAAAAACTTATTATTTGTGTATGTGCATGCGTAAATAATAAATTTTTATGTCTTTTAGTCAATGTTTTTTTTGTTAGTTTTTTGTGTTTTTTAAACATTGTGTTCACAATTGGTGTGTGCATGTGCACGTGTTTGTGTGTGTGTGTGTGTGTGTGTGTGACATTTTTATTTGAAGTCATTTTGGAACGTTTTAACCAATATGAAATGCAGCCTTTTTGTATCTTTGACATTTTGATGCATATCAATCTGCCTGTCAGTACTGTAATTGCCCTTTATGGGATGATTAAAGTGGTTTTGACTTGACTAGAAAGCAAAAAGTCCAGGTTCGAAGCATGTGGTAGTTTGGGCCCGAAACTTTCCCCCCATCCACTAGACCGTGAGTGGTGGTTTGGGTGCTAGTCTTTTGGATGAGACAACAAAACCCAGGTCCCATGTGTCACACACATTTAGCGCATGTAAAAGAACCCACGGCAACAAGAGAGTTGTCCCTGGCAAAATTCTGCAGAGAAAAAAAAAGCCACTCTTATCTACAGGGAAATAAATACACATGGTATACAGGAAGAACAAAATAATGGGTAGCTAGTGCTGCTCTTGTGGCAACACACTCTCCACAGCTGTCAAGTTTCCCTGCTTTCAGCTGCTCTCAGCTGCTGTCCAGCCCATCCCAGCCCAGCCCAGCTGGTGCTAAATTACAGCAGAAACTGACTGACCACACTTGGACTTGGTAAAAGGAAGGGGCGCGCTACATTCATCACTCTTGACCGAGCGATGCTGGACTTGCGCGCTGTGACTCACTCCCCTGGGGGAGAGCAGCCCGAATTGACCACAGAGAACTGCGACGTGACTTTCAGTGGGTACACAACACAAGACAATACAACACAAGACAATACAACACAAGGCGATACGATACAAGACGATACAAACTGGAACCAGGAACTGTGTGGCTGGATGTAAAAAAGAGTCCCATAACCTATAAGGTCGTAGGGGAGCGAGGCGTCAGAGACCTCACTTCTCTAGGGGCCAGCATATTGAGGGCGGCACCCATCTCCTCTCCCTCGCTGCTTTACCTTCCCTAACCCCAAAGAGGGCAGGTACCCATTTACAGCTGGGTGAACTGAGGGAACTGTACCGAAGCCAAGGCGCGCAAACGGTCACCCATCCAACTGGTAACCACGCTCGTCGCTGCTCAACCTTGGCTGGGGGAAAGCGAGTGCTCCGACCACTGAGCTATCCCTTCCCCTACTGGTGTACAAAAAGCTGAAGAGGACACAAGATCGTGTTGCTGAAAGTTACAGATAATGACAACTGCAATTTTTGTGGCAAGGAAAAGGACACAATAAACCATTATTTATGGGAGTGTCAGTATGTACAGAATTTCTGGAAAGAACTTGAAGTGACTATAAAACACAATTGTTCTCATTGCGAGAGACTGGAACTTAATGTGGAAATAGTGCTTTTTGGCACTGATGCAATTACAACAACTGATGAAGTGTTCGACTTAATAATATTGTTAGCAAAGTTCTATGTTTATAAATGTCGGATTGGTAAAACAAAACCTAATGTTGGTAATTTTCTGAATGAACTAAAATATAAATATGAAATGGAAAAGCTGGAGCATAGAAAACTAATGCAGTTTACTAATTTTCAGAAAAAATGGTTCCAGTACATCAACTTAGTAGAAACTTGAGTACCATTTCAAAATATAAGAAAATTATGTCTGTAATCTATAAATCTTGACTTGACAACGAAAATGATGATTGATTCTTTTTGTACTTTGTGTAGCCAGTAGTCTTGTACGCCTGTAAAAATGGACATGATGTAATATTGTCTGGATGAAAAGTTAATTTGTTTGTTTTGAACTGTATATGTGTGCCAATCAAAAAGATTTAAAAAATCAAAAACAAAAAAAAAGATCATGTCGCTGCGCTATCTAGGGGCCAGCTCCACTCTCACACGAGCACCCACCCACCTTGGGACTGTGCAGATCCAGGGAGGAGGCAGTTCTGGGCGGGGTCAGCTCCAGAGGCCTCAGCTGGCTCTCCAGGTTCTCGCGCGCTGAAGGCTTCTGGGCCAGCACCATGCTCTGGCAGCCGTCTTCCGTCCTCGCCGTGGATTTGTCTGGAGGGTCGTCGTCGTCGCCACCGTCGTCTGACGCCGGGAGAACATCGTCATCATCGTCGTCGTTGTTGGACCGGCGCCGCTGGATGTGCTCGGTTCTGCGGTAGGGCGTCGATGGCCCGCGACTGGGTCTTTTGCTGAGCGGGGCAGACCTCGTGCTGTCCGGCAGGGGGCGCTTGTTGTCCTGCGTCGGCGCGGCCCGTCTGTGGGGCGCTGCCTTGGCGTTTTTCCGCTGGTGGTGGTGGTGGCTGCGCCTCCTCTCGTCCGGCTGCTGTTTGCCAAACTCCCTCTTGGGCCGCTTCTTCTCCACAGGGTCCTGGGTTGTGCCGGCGTGCTCCTTGGCGGGCCTGGCTTTGTAAGGGTGATGCTTGGGCAGGATTATTTTCCTGGGCGACTGGTCCGCCTGGGTGCTGCTGTCCCTGGCTGCCCAGATGTCCAAGTCCGCGTGTGAGGAGGGAGGAGAAGGAGGAGCAGGAGGAGGAGGAGGACTGTGCTGAGATGACTGCTCACGGTTGGAAGTGGCTGAAGCTGAGGGCTCCGGCTGAGAACCTGAACGGGCAGACATAGAGAGAGAGGCCATGTTATTTCATCTTCATTTCTACCACTTTTAAGTCACCAAATTGCTCTGCGTGAAATTCGGGCTGCTCTCCCCGGGAAGACATTTCATTTCTACCACTTTTAAGTCACCAAATTGCTCTGCGTGAAATTCGGGCTGCTCTCCCCGGGGAGACATTTCATTTCTACCACTTTTAAGTCACGAGATTTCTCTGCGTGAAACTCAGGCTGCTCTCTCCCCGGGGGGAGAGTGCGTTGCCACAAGAGCAGCGCCACCCTTTTTGGGGTTTTTTTTTTTTGGTCTGCAACTGTATTTGTTTCCCTTATCAGAGTGGCTTTTTTTCTAGGAATTTTGCCAGGGACAACTCCCTTGTTGCCGTGGGTTCTTTTACGTGCGCTGAATAATTTTGCGTAACACACGGGACCTCGGTTTATCGTCTCATCCGAAAGACTAGCCCCAAGACCACCACTCATGGTCTAATGGATGGGGGAAAAGTGTCGGGCCCAAACGGGATTCGAACCACCGCACACTTCTGACCCGGACTTTTCGTATTCTAGACAGGCGTGTTACCTCTAGACCACTGATCCACCAATCAAGAAATCAGTATTTAAAAACAACAACAACAAGAACCAAACCCCCCCCCGCCCAAAAGCCTTTCTAGGACTACATGAACAATCACAAATCATGCTCGAGGCCGCGATAATAGTACTAACAATAGGCTGCAACCATGAACTTTTAATATTCATAGTGCCCGTTCCGCCTTTCCTAAGAGTAGGCCATTGTGTGCCGGTCTTTACAGATGACAAAATTTACAAACTGCATACACACGGGGACTGGATGTAAAAAAAAAAAAAGCACACGAGTGCTTATTCCCTTATCCTTGAAATAAAAGACTAAAGAAGAAGAAAGAAGAAAGCGTGGTAGGCTGATATGCCTAGAGTGTCATACTGCGTGATATTGTATGCCACTTTATACTTCATACTTCAGTGCGAGGTAAAAGAAGGGCTACAGTTTGATAATTGATCAAAATCTCTAAATCAAAAACCTGACCTGCCTAAAATGGTCATTTTCGAAAAAGTGGGTCAGGTGCAATGTGACTCATTTCGTGATGGAGGGTCACTTGTGAAAGGTTCTAATGATTTTTTTTTTTTTTGGCACAAATTTATTTCCCAGTCTAACGGCTGAACGTCTTCATGGCTGAGCAAAGCTGTCATAACAGGGACATGTGATAAAAGCAATATCTCAAACCTGGCAAGTCTCCCCAAACCACAACAATAAAATTTGCAACACACACACACACAAAGAGGTCAGAAACAGCTGCTAGCAAACCAAAAACAAAACGACGTTACTTTGTTATCATTCCAACTCCCAAGTTCATGTTGCTACTGTCGCTTTATATTTCATTTTTGATGATTTCTGGGGAAAAAAATGGAGTCAGCACTTTCATCTTTTGTGTGTGTGTGAGTGTAGGTGTGTGTGTGTGTGTGATTGAGTGTAGTGTGTGTGTGTGTGATTGAGTGTAGGTGTGTATGTGTGTGTGCATGTAGGTGTGTAGTGTGTATATGTGTGTGTATGTGTCTGTGCATACATGTGTGTGCATGCCTGCAAGTGTTTGAGTAATAATAATAACATATGGAATTTATATAACGCTGAATCTTGTAAAAAAAAAAACCCAAATCAAATGTATGCATGAGTGTGCATGTACGTCTTTGCATGAGAGTCAGCGCAAGCATGTGTGCATGCACGTGTGTGTGTGTGATCATGTATGCTTATATACCGAATAACTGTACACATCTGAATGCACAAAGAGGCACATGAATGCATTCATGAGCACACGAGAGAGAGAGAGCACTATTCCAGGACAACTACTTTTCTTCCTGACCAATGCACAACACAGCATACTCCTAGTCTTCTTATTCCTCCACTGTGGGAGGGAGGGAGGGAGGGAGGGAGGGGTGGGGGGGGTAGCCTAGTGGTTAGAGCACCAAGCTCGAGATCCAACAGCCCAGGAATCAAGCCACCACTGAGGCACTTGTCCAAGGGCATTTTCCCACTGGAGTTATTTATTTATTTATTTATTTATTTATTTATTTATATCACTTTAAGTCACGGCAGATTTCTCTGCGTGAAATTCAGGCTGCTTTCCCCATGGAGAGCGCATCGCCACACTTTTTTTTTCTTTTTTTTTGTGAGCAACTGTATTTGTTTCCCTATCAGAGTGGCTTTCTTCTAAGAATTTTGCCAGGGACAACTCTCTTGTTGCTGTGGGTTCTTTTACGTGCGCCAAATAATTATGTGTAACACACGGGACCTTTTATCATCTCCTCTGAAAGACTAGCGCCCAGACCACCACTCATGGTCTAATGGATGGGGGAAAAGTTTCGGGCCCAAACAGGATTCGAACCACCCCACACTTCCGACCCTGACTTTTCGCTTTCTAGACAGACGCGTTACCTCTAGACATCAGTACAAACTCCACTTACCCGCGAAAGTCCTTCAAATGAGACTATAAACCCAGATTCACGGTGCGAATACACACACACACATCTTGCCCACACGTTAAAACCCCCCTTCTGCCTTACAACAAGAGTACACCATCGCGTTCCGGTAAGAACAAATGACAAAAGTCGTTTTGTTAAAACGCATGCATACTGGGGGTGTTATATTCCACACATCGTCCCCAACGTCAGAATGCGACAACCACAATGGCAGGGGGCCCAAAAAAAAAAAAAAAAAAGGTTGCATACGCAAAATCTCGCGACGGACGAACCTCGAAACTGTCTATAGCCCCGAGGAAAATAACTACACACTTCTCTCCACCGTCTCACACTCACACTCGCTGACCTGAGGAGGAGGATTTTGCATACTGCGCGGCGCGCCCTTTCCTCCTGATGCCCCTGGTGTCCGTCGTCTCTCGGTCGGCCGTTCCCTCGCCGTCGCGCTGCGAGCGGACCTGCCAGGCTGCGGGGCTGCGCAGCCAGAACGAGCGGGTCTCCAGCGCGCAGCGCAGCGCAGGGAAGCCAGCCAGGCGGGGGGCATGCAGCACGGTGACCTTGACCCTGTGGGGCCCCGAGACGGCCGTCGGGAAGATGTGCGTCTCCGGGATCATCTGGAACTGCTCGTCCTCGTCGCCCGTGTCGCCCGGAGTGTACAGCCTGTCAGGAAAGAAGCCAGGTCAAAGGTCAAAGGTCAAGGTGTTCCTATAACCTACACTGCCGGAGCGAGGCGTCAAGAGACCTCAGCTTCTCTTAAGGGCCGGCATATTGAGGGCGGCGGTGCCCATCTCCTCTCCCTCGCTGATTTACCTTCTCCTGACCCTAAAGAAGGCAGGTACTCATTTACAGCTGGGTGAGCTGGGGGACGGTACTGAAGCCAAGGCGCGGAAAACGGTCACCCATCCACTTGGTAACCACGATCAATGTTGCTTAATCTTAAGCTTGGAGAAAAGCGAGTGTTCTGACCACTGAGCTGTGAAGGACCGTTAAAGACAGGTTTTGTTTCAACAGGAACATGGCTTCTGTAGAAATCTGAAGGTCATTTTCTCATTCTCTGAAGTGACACAGCCACACTCTTATATGAACTAGTTCTGCCACTGGGTTTGTTGTTGTTCTTGTTGTTGATATCTGTCTATAATCTGAAAAAGTCATATTAAACAAACATGTATTATAAGATAAAACAAAAAACAAAAAAAAGAAAACAATATTAGTATATTTGCTGAGTTTTGTTACGTTCTATACAGGTTATAAACTACTCCACAGTGGGTGATTATCTTGCCAACTTTTGTTATGGGTAAAATATATACGCATACACACACACACACACACACAAATACACTATATTACACAGACCCCCCCCCCCCACCCCCTCACGCCCCCCTCCCCCCCCCCCACCACCACTCCAACCATCACCACCATACATCTCTCACCCCCTCCCCCCCCCCCCAACACACACACCTCACCCCCCCCCCCCCCCACACACACACACACACACAACATCCATCACCACCACCACCACCACCACCACCACCACCAAGACACACACACACAAACCCGAACAGAGAGGACAGACAGACAGACAGACAGGACGTCATGACAGAAAGAGAGGACAGACAGGAAGTAGTGACAGAAAGAGAGGGCAGACAGACAGACAGACAGGACGTCATGACAGAAAGAGAGGACAGACAGACAGACAGGAAGTAGTGACGGAGAGAGAGGACAGACAGACAGACAGGAAGTAGTGACAGAAAGAGAGAGGACAGACAGACAGACAGACGGACAGACAGGACGCAGTGACCGACGGAGGACCCACCGCTGACTGACCTGTGGGCAATCTGGACAGGGAGGCGGCCGTGCATGGAGGTCAGCCAGGAGCTCAGCTGGGAGAAGTGGAGGTAGGACCGCAGGGCCTGCAGCAGCTGACTGCCCCCCACCCCCTCCCGGCTCTCCCTGTGCCTGTCCCCCACAACAACCAAACAACCACACACTTTACTGCCAGAAACACCAAGTAACCAATTTATTTATTTATTTATTTATACCACTTTAAGTCACGAGATTTCTCTGCGTGAAATTCGGGCTGCTCTCCCTGGGAAGAGCACGTCGCCACAAGAGCAGCGCCACCCTTTTTTTTTTTTTTTTTGGTCTGCAACTGTATTTCTTTCCCTATCAGAGTGGCTTTTTTCTAAGAATTTTGCCAGGGACAACTCTCTTGTTGCCGTGGGTTCTTTTTCGTGCGCTGCATAATTTTCTGTAACACACGGGACCTCGGTTTATCGTCTCATCTGAAAGACTAGCGCCCAGACCACCACTCATGGTCTAATGGATGGGGGAAAAGTTTCGGGCCCAGACGGGATACGAACCACGCACACTTCCGACCCGGACTTTTCGCTTTCTAGACAGGCGCGTTACCTCTAGACCACCGATCCACATGAGAGAAAAGCAGACACAAGAATCACACAGTTGACTGCAGAGAAACACGAAATACACAATTTGAGAAAAGCAGACACAAGAATCACACAGTTTACTGCCAGAGACACGAAATACACAATTTGAGAAAAGCAGACAAGTGACCGACAACAATCACACAGTTTACTGCCAGAAACACCAAGTACCCAATTTGAGAAAAGCAGACACAAGAATCACACAGTTTACTGCCAGAGAAACACGAAATACACAATTTGAGAAAAACAGACACAAGAATCACACAGTTTACTGCCAGAAACACCTAGTACCCAATTTGAGAAAAGCAGACACAAGAATCACACAGTTTACTGCCAGAGAAACACGAAATACACAATTTGAGAAAAACAGACACAAGAATCACACAGTTTACTGCCAGAAACACCAAGTACCCAATTTGAAAAAAGCAACACAAGAATCACACAGTTTACTGCCAGAGAAACACAAAGTACCCAATTTGAGAAAAGCAGACAAGTGACCGACAAGAATCACACAGTTTACTGCAGAGAAACACGAAATACACAATTTGAGAAAAGCAGACACAAGAATCACACAGTTTACTGCAGAGAAATACGAAATACACAATTTGAGAAAAGCAGACACAAGAATCACACAGTTTACTGCAGAGAAACACGAAATACACAATTTGAGAAAAGCAGACACAAGAATTACACAGTTTACTGCAGAGAAACACCAAGTACCCAATTTGAGAAAAGCAGACACAAGAATCACACAGTTTACTGCCAGAGAAACACGATGTACCCAAATTGAGAAAAGCAGACACAAGAATCACACAGTTTACTACCAGAGAAACATGAAATACCCAATTTGAGAAAAGCAGACACAAGAATCACACAGTTTACTGCCAGAGAAACACGATGTACCCAAATTGAGAAAAGCAGACACAAGAATCACACAGTTTACTACCAGAGAAACATGAAATACCCAATTTGAGAAAAGCAGACACAAGAATCACACAGTTTACTGCCAGAGAAACACCAAGTACCCAATTTGAGAAAAGCAGACACAAGAATCACACAGTTTACTGCAGAGAAACCAAGTAACCAATTTGAGAAAAGCAGACACAAGAATCACACAGTTTACTGCCAGAAACATGAAATACACAATTTGAGAAAAGCAGACAAGTGACCGACAAGAATCACACAGTTTACTGCCAGAGACACGAAGTACACAATTTGAGAAAAGCAGACACAAGAATCACACAGTTTACTGCCAGAGATACACCAAGTACCCAATTTGAGAAAAGCAGACACAAGAATCACACAGTTTACTGCCAGAGAAACACCAAGTACCCAATTTGAGAAAAGCAGACACAACAATCACACAGTTTACTGCCAGAGAAACACCAAGTACCCAATTTGAGAAAAGCAGACACAAGAATCACACAGTTTACTGCCAGAGAAACACCAAGTACCCAATTTGAGAAAAGCAGACACAAGAATCACACAGTTTACTGCCAGAGAAACACCAAGTACCCAATTTGAGAAAAGCAGACACAACAATCACACAGTTTACTGCCAGAGATACACCAAGTACCCAATTTGAGAAAAGCAGACACAAGAATCACACAGTTTACTGCCAGAGAAACACCAAGTACCCAATTTGAGAAAAGCAGACACAACAATCACACAGTTTACTGCCAGAGAAACACGAAATACACAATTTGAGAAAAACAGACACAAGAATCACACAGTTTACTGCCAGAAACACCTAGTACCCAATTTGAGAAAAGCAGACACAAGAATCACACAGTTTACTGCCAGAGAAACACGAAATACACAATTTGAGAAAAACAGACACAAGAATCACACAGTTTACTGCCAGAAACACCAAGTACCCAATTTGAGAAAAGCAGACACAAGAATCACACAGTTTACTGCCAGAGAAACACAAAGTACCCAATTTGAGAAAAGCAGACAAGTGACCGACAAGAATCACACAGTTTACTGCAGAGAAACACGAAATACACAATTTGAGAAAAGCAGACACAAGAATCACACAGTTTACTGCAGAGAAATACGAAATACACAATTTGAGAAAAGCAGACACAAGAATCACACAGTTTACTGCAGAGAAACACGAAATACACAATTTGAGAAAAGCAGACACAAGAATTACACAGTTTACTGCAGAGAAACACCAAGTACCCAATTTGAGAAAAGCAGACACAAGAATCACACAGTTTACTGCCAGAGAAACACGATGTACCCAAATTGAGAAAAGCAGACACAAGAATCACACAGTTACTACCAGAGAAACATGAAATACCCAATTTGAGAAAAGCAGACACAAGAATCACACAGTTTACTGCCAGAGAAACACGATGTACCCAAATTGAGAAAAGCAGACACAAGAATCACACAGTTTACTACCAGAGAAACATGAAATACCCAATTTGAGAAAGCAGACACAAGAATCACACAGTTTACTGCCAGAGAAACACCAAGTACCCAATTTGAGAAAAGCAGACACAAGAATCACACAGTTTACTGCAGAGAAACCAAGTAACCAATTTGAGAAAAGCAGACACAAGAATCACACAGTTTACTGCCAGAAACATGAAATACACAATTTGAGAAAAGCAGACAAGTGACCGACAAGAATCACACAGTTTACTGCCAGAAACATGAAATACACAATTTGAGAAAAGCAGACACAAGAATCACACAGTTTACTGCAGAGAAACACGAAATACACAATTTGAGAAAAGCAGACACAAGAATCACACAGTTTACTGCCAGAGAAACACGAAGTACCCAATTTGAGAAAAGCAGACACAAGAATCACACAGTTTACTGCCAGAGAAACACCAAGTACCACCAAGTACCCAATTTGAGAAAAGCAGACACAAGAATCACACAGTTTACTGCCAGAGAAACACCAAGTACCCAATTTGAGAAAAGCAGACACAAGAATCACACAGTTTACTGCCAGAGAAACACCAAGTACCCAATTTGAGAAAAGCAGACACAACAATCACACAGTTTACTGCCAGAGATACACCAAGTACCCAATTTGAGAAAAGCAGACACAAGAATCACACAGTTTACTGCCAGAGAAACACCAAGTACCCAATTTGAGAAAAGCAGACACAACAATCACACAGTTTACTGCCAGAGAAACACGAAATACACAATTTGAGAAAAGCAGACACAAGAATCACACAGTTTACTACCAGAGAAACATGAAATACACAATTTGAGAAACACAGACACAAGAATCACACAGTTTACTGCAGAGAAACACAAAGTAACCAATTTGAGAAAAGCAGACAAGTGACCGACAAGAATCACACAGTTTACTGCCAGAGACACGAAATACACAATTTGAGAAAAGCAGACACAACAATCACACAGTTTACTGCAGAGAAACACGAAATACCCAATTTGAGAAAAGCAGACACAAGAATCGCACAGTTTACTGCCAGAGAAACACGAAGTACCCAATTTGAGAAAAGCAGACACAAGAATCGCACAGTTTACTGCCAGAGAAACACCAAGTACCCAATTTGAGAAAAGCAGACACAAGAATCACACAGTTTACTGCAGAGAAACACGAAATACACAATTTGAGAAAAGCAGACACAAGAATCACACAGTTTACTGCTGAGAAATATGAAATACACAATTTGAGAAAAGCAGACAGAAGAACCACACAGTTTACTGCCAGAAACACGAAATACACAATTTGAGAAAAGCAGACACAAGAATCACACAGTTTACTGCAGAGAAACACGAAATACACAATTTGAGAAAAGCAGACACAAGAATCGCACAGTTTACTGCCAGAAACACCAAGTACCCAATTTGAGAAAAGCAGACACAAGAATCACACAGTTTACTGCCAGAAACACGAAATACACAATTTGAGAAAAGCAGACAAGTGACCGACAAGAATCACACAGTTTACTGCAGAGAAATATGAAATACACAATTTGAGAAAAGCAGACACAAGAATCACACAATTTACTGCAGAGAAACACGAAATACACAATTTGAGAAAAGCAGACACAAGAATCGCACAGTTTACTGCCAGAAACACCAAGTACCCAATTTGAGAAAAGCAGACACAAGAATCACACAGTTTACTGCCAGAGAAACACCAAGTACCCAATTTGAGAAAAGCAGACACAACAATCACACAGTTTACTGCCAGAGAAACACCAAGTACCCAATTTGAGAAAAGCAGACACAACAATCACACAGTTTACTACCAGAGAAACATGAAATACACAAATTGAGAAAAGCAGACACAAGAATCACACAGTTTACTGCCAGAGAAACATGAAATACACAATTTGAGAAAAGCAGACACAAGAATCGCACAGTTTACTGCCAGAGAAACACCAAGTAACCAAATTGAGAAAAGCAGACACAAGAATCACACAGTTTACTGCAGAGAAACACGAAATACACAATTTGAGAAAAGCAGACAAGTGACCGACAAGAATAACACAGTTTACTGCCAGAAACACGAAGTACCCAATTTGAGAAAAGCAGACAAGTGACCGACAAGAATCACACATTTTACTGCAGAGAAACACGAAGTACCCAAATTGAGAAAAACAGACAAGTGAAAACACACAAAAAACGTCAAACGTTTGTTGAAGAGCTGTGAAAACCGAATGCTACGCTACATGACAAAGATCAAATGGGAAGACAGGATCGCGAATGAAGAACTATGGAGAATGCACAAAGTTGACGATCTGAAGTCTGTAGCTAGTACCAATAGACTGCGCTGGTTTGGGCACGTTCAAAGGCAAAAAGACCACCACATCATAAAAAGAGCAATGAACTTCGTAGTGGATGGAAAGAGACTAAAGGGAAGACCTAGCAAAACCTGGGCTACCTGTATTGCAGATATCTTAGAGAAAGGGGCATAAATAAGGAGGAAGGTCAAAACAGAGAGAGATGGGGAAGGCT
The DNA here is from genome assembly GCA_028751875.1 of Rapana venosa. Classification (NCBI taxonomy): domain Eukaryota; kingdom Metazoa; phylum Mollusca; class Gastropoda; order Neogastropoda; family Muricidae; genus Rapana; species Rapana venosa. The sequence continues at coordinate 42,944,590 of CM054164.1, read as the reverse complement.
CATCAATGTCAAACCTCCCCTGGGAGAAACATGACAAAAAAGGAAGAAGAAGAAGAAAAGTGAAAACACAACATCCAAGTGGTTGGAAGAGAAAAATTTCCATTTATCTTTTAAAACCTTCTTCAGGCTTAAACTTTGTCCAAGTCTACAAGCTCTACACAATTTTTGTTGTTGAGAGATACAAAATTTTATTGGATAAATTTATTGGAGAAATACCAAAATTTTATTGGAGGAATACGAAATACCAAATTTTATTGGAGAAATTTGAAATACCAATTTTTGTGTGTGGAGAAATACGAAATACCAAATTTTACTGGAGAAATACCAACATTTTATTGGAGAAATATGAAATGCCAATTTAAAAAAAAATAGAAATATGAAGTACACAAATATATGGAGAAATACTTTTTTTTTTTGGAGGAAGGGGGGGGTGAGAAATATGAAACACAAAATTTTATTGGTAAAATACAAAATACGAGATTTTATTGGAGAAATACGAACTATGACATGTTATTGGTGAAAATAGGACATACAAGATTTTATTGAAAAAATATGAAAATTTATCAGTGAAATACAAAATACACACTTTTATTGGAGAATTATGAAATAAGAAATTTTATTGGTGAAATATGAAATTTTATTGTGGAAATATAAAAAATACATGACTTTATTGAAAAAAATACAAAACTTTATTGGAGAAATACAAAATTTTAAAAATTTGATTTACTGAGGGTATTCAATTAAGTACAGTGATTTTTTTTCTTACCAGCCCTCAGAAAAAAAGGAGAGAGAGAGAGAGAGAGAGAGAAGAGAGAGAGAGAGAGAGAGAGAGAGAGAGAGAGAGAGAGAGAGAGAGAGAGAGAGAGAGAGAGAGAGAGAGACAGACAGACAGACAGACAGACAGAGAGCACTGAATAAATTTAAATGTACATATCAGCCTCGGGCCACAATTCAGTCATGGGGTTTCGGGGCAAATCAGAACACAATACATTCTTTAAAATGATGAAGGCCACAAACCAAAGTGATGAGCAGCACCTGAAGCTGATGAGTGAATCCAAAAATTAGTTATGTGTAATTTGATTAAAACTGAACTGCAATGATGAGCATAGCAATCAAGGCAAACACCTATTTGTACATACTTTAACTGTTGCAAGAAGAAGAAGGAGGAGGAGGAGGAGGAGGAGGAGGGGAAGGGGAGAGGAGAAGGAGAAGAAAGAGAACAATAATTAACAACAACACTCAACAAGACAAACTGTGAAGAAGAACAAGAAGATGAAGAAGAAGAATTGCAAAGAGGCAAAGAAGAAGAAAAAGAAGACGACAACTAATAACACTGAGCGTGAACAGACGTAAGAACGAAGAAGAAGAGAAAAGAGGAAGAATAATTGCAAGAAGAAGAAAGAAAGAAGAAAGAAGAAGAAGAAGAAAGAAGAAGAAAGAAAGAGCAAAGAAGAAGAAAAAAGAAGAGAACAACAATAACAGAGGAACAAGAACGTGAAACGAAGAAGAAGAAGAAAAGAGAAGAAAAGCAAAGAAGAAGAAGAAGAATTGCAAAGAAGAAAAGAGAATAAGAAAGAAGAAGAAGAAGAAGAAGAAGAAGAAATGCAAAGATAAGAAGAAGAAAAGAAGAAAAGAAGAAGAGAAATTGCAAAAAGAAGAGAAGAAGAAGAAGAAAGAAGAAAAAGAAGAAGAAAGAAGAATTGCAAAGAAGAAAAAAAAGAAGAAGAAAAAGAAGAAGAAAAAGAAGAAGAAGAAAAGAAGAAGAAGAAAAAGAAAAAAGAAAAAGAAGAAGAAAAAGAACTGCAGCAGCAACAAGAAGAACTGCAAAGAAGAACGCGAAGAAGAAGATGAAGAAGAACAAGAAAACGACTATGACGACGACGACGACAATGACAAAGAAGCACTCTGGCAAGACTCAGCGCACCTGGCACTGCGACACTTGATGCTCCAGCGCTCCAGCAGGTAGGTGTTCTCCACAAAGCTGCCGCTGCTGCCCAGTCCTTCCAGCGAGCCAGCCTCCTGCTGACCATGGTGGCAGTCGGGGAACAGCAGGATGTCCATGTTGACCGGCACCCCGTTACGCCACATCACCTCGATGCTCTGCCGCACCTCGCGCGCTCGGGCACACTGCATGCAAATAGAGAGGAATATCTCTATCTATCTGTATCTCTATCTATCTATCTATCTATCTGTATCTATCTATCCATCCATCCATCTATCTGTATCTCTATCTATCTATCTATCTATCTTATCCTATCTTATCTCTATCTATCTATCCATCTATCTATCATCTACCATCTAATCATCATATCTATCTAATCTATTATCTAATCTAATCTAATCTAATCTAATCTAATCTATCTATCTATCTATCTATCTATCTATCTATCTATCTATCTATCTACTATAATAAATATGACAACTTACACAAGCGTATCACACACATTCACGCATGCATGCACACCACACAATCACATCATATCACACCACATCAATGCTTTGCCGCACCTCTCTTGCTCAGGTACACTGGAACTTACACTAAGCACATCACACACACATATGAGCACAGGTAGGTAGAGGAGGAGAGGAGGGATGTCATTGCAGGCAATATTGTCAGTAATGACGCAATGAGCCTAGTATTTTCTAACGTTTTGTTCCTGTACCTTTTTATTATCTAAAGTATGAACGTGAAAGAATGGATGATATAGTAAGTGAAGTAATTTGTTTGTCTTGGTGTTTTATGGTTTATTTTTTAATTCTTAAAACATTCTTTATCAAAGTGTGTGTGTGTGTGTGTGTGTGTACACGCGTGCGCGCAGGCACAGGTGTGTATGAGTATGTGTGTGCGTGAGTATGTATATGTGTGTAATTTGTATTTTCCAATGTATTATTTTATCAATTTTCCTCCTTTTACTGGTTTAATTTATTGGTAAAGGTTGTAATAATGTAGCATTTCAGTATAATCATTAAGAAATTTGTTCTTAGACAGATGGCTTGATGAAAAAAAGCAAATGCATTGTTTTTCAATGTACCATCTGGAAATAAAAATTTGACTCGACTTGAAGCATGTATGCATAATACACGCTATTGAAAACTCTGTTGTTGCTTAGTTTTAAATTTTTAAAAAACCCAACCCAAACCTTTCTACCCGAATTTGGCTGTTGCTGCTGGTAATTTTTGAAAAAAGTAAAACTTCCTGATATAATCCTCTTTTGTTGTTGTTTTCACTTTGGGGGTGGGGGTGGGGGGTGTTTCCACATGTTTATGAAATTGTGTTGTTTGTCGGAAATGTGGCTACCTTACTGGAACCTGTCTGACTGACTGACTGACCTGCTGCCTTTCCGGACAGCAGACGTGTTGCTTCTGCTGCTGGTGGGTCATGGAGCAGTGCGGTCCCTCCACGCGGCCCTTGGCTGAAGGGTGGGGGGTTCGGGCCTCCAGCACCAGCATCGCCATCCGGGCCAAGAAGTCGGCCGGTTCAAACTCTTCCTGCGCCATTCTTGCCGACCCTGCCCACACACACAGAGACACAGACAGTCAGTCAGAGTAACTTAACATACAGTCCATCTATAGTGTTTTTACCTTTACCCTGCCACACAGAGACACAGACAGTCAGGCTAACTGTTAATATTCACTTCATCTATAGTGTTTTTACCTTTACCCTGCAACACACACAGAGTCACAGACAGTCAGAGTAACTGTTAATATTCACTCCATTTATAGTGTTCATAGCCTGACCCTGCAACACACACACACACACACACACACACACACAACACACACACACACACACACACACACACACAAAACAGATTAACTGTTAATATACATTCCATCTATAGTGTTCATAGCCCGACCCTGCAACACACACACAGACACAGACAGTCAGATTAACTGTTTATATACATTCTATAGTGTTCATAGCCCGACCCTGCAATACACACACAGACAGTCAGATTAACTGTTTATATACATTCTATAGTGTTCATAGCCCGACCCTGCAATACACACACAGACACAGACAGTCAGATTAACTGTTTATATACATTCCATCTATAGTGTTCATAGCCCTACCCTGCAACACACACACAGACAGACAGACACACAGTCAGATTAACTGTTAATATACATTCCACAGTGTTTTTACCTTAACCCTGCAACACACACACACACAGACATGAGTCAGACTTAACTAGGTATAATATACATTCCAGTGTTTTTACCTTAACCCTGCAAACACACACACACACACACACACACACACACACACACACACACACACACACACACACACACACAGATTAACTGTTAATATACAGTCCACAGTATTCATAGCCCGACCCTGCAACACACAGACAGACACACACACACACAGACAGACAACTGTTAGTATCTGTTCCATTCCATAGTGTTTTTAGCAGGGGCTACCGACCACAAAAGCCATATCAGGGCTGTCTGTCACCTCATTCAGTTTCAGTGGCTCCAGTCACTTTCACTTCAAGTTCAAAACCATCACCTCCTTATACCTTCAAATACCTAACACACACACATACATACACACACTCTCATACTTTTCTCTCTTTCTCTCCACATGCGCGCGCTCACGCGTGTGCACACACACACACAATCACAGAGCTAAATATCTAACACTATCCATCTGACATGCAAACGACATTAAATGACCCAATGTCTGAATCACTTCATTCCTTAAGGCTAATAAACCAGGCTGTGCTGAGGACGTCAGCCATCGCTTGATTCATCATCCCAAGTTACAAAACATATCCCCCCCACCCACTCACACACACAGAATAAGATAAGCATTTTAAAATACAAAAATATACATAACTATGTCAAATAGCCACACAGAAGAAATATTTTAAAATACAAAAATATACATAACTATGTCAAATAGCCACACAGCAGACAAATTTTAAAATACAAAAAATATACATAACTATGTCAAATAGCCACACAGCAGAATGGACATCCTGAGCCCAACCCAGTGTTTAAATATCACTACCTGGTCACCACAACAAAAGAGCACGAGCAAAATGTCACATAATGAAAACAATACTTTTTGAAAAAATTGCTTGAAAAAAAAAAGAAGGGGGAGGGAGGGGGGCAGGAGAATGGACCGGGAAGGCAGAAAATAAGCAAAAGAGATGATAGAAAGGTGAGGACAAAGACAGAAACAAAGAAAGAGATAGAAAAGAGGAAATTTCTAGCATCAAATTTCCAGAAGGTGGGGATGCTGTTTATAGTGACAGAGTCCCAGGCATCCATCCCCCCCCCAGGGGAACTGTTAGTATATAAAAAATTCATGAGAGAGCTGTGAACTGTGAACAAGTTTATTCCACTTTTTTCACTTCATCTAAAGTTGTTTACAGCCCAAGCAACCACACAGTCAGGCCATGTCAGGGCTGTCATTGTGTTTTCCTTCACATGATAGGAAACCAGTCAAGGACTTTTATCACACACTGTACACATGTTTCAGTGTTGTTATTCCTTTGTTTGAGTCATACATGGTGCAATATGGCATATTAAAACTGAAACACACAAACACACACATTCTTTCTTTCTCTCTCTCTCACACACACATCCTTTTCTCTCTTTCTCTCCATGTGTGCAAGCACGCACACACACACACACACAAACTCACATTTGACACACTCCTTTTGCTCTTGCTCTCTCTCTCTACACACACACGCACACACGCGACGCACGCACACACACCGCGCGCGCACGCACACACACACACAAACCACTCACTTCAACAACACAAACCTTTTCTCTCTTTCTACTCTCTCTTCTCTCCTTCTCTCTCTCCACTCCACTCACCCACACACACACACACACACACCACAGCTAAAAAACGGCTCAGGACTCAAATAGCAATGACAACACCACGTCACAGTCAGACCACCAAACAAAGAAGACAGACACTTGCACACCCCATAGTTACACACACACACACACCATAACACATATAATACAAATATATATATATATATATATAATTACTATAATATATCCATCCACATTCACATATCCCACACCACTCACACCACTCAATACACACACTCGTATACACATATACACACACAATCCACAACAAAACCTCAAGGACAAAACACCAACGAGACCTACCTACCTACTATGTACACACACAACACCACACAGAGGAGCACCCTCCTACCCCACCACACACCCACCTCCCACACATACACACATTACAAGACCTACACACAAACAACCACACACACACTGACAATCCCCCACCCTTCCCTACAAAACCACCACCCCCCACCAACACCCCCCCTACCAAACCACCACCCCACCCCCCCCCCCACACATACACCTACACACACTTAAGTCCCACACACACACACAAGATACACTCGGCTACCTCATGAACTCAGTCCCAAACTGTGTCAATCATTCAAGCTGATTGGAGTCGGGTAAGGGGGCGAGACGGCATAGTCACAAAAACACACTGAACCCGCTCTCCCAATCAATACTGCATAGCTTGTGAGTCTTGAGTGGCTAGCACAGCTCCGACACAAGACGCAATCATTGCTGACCTCAGTGACTTAAGTCAATCTGTGTCAAATACAGTTCAAGCTGATTTGGGGTGGGGTAGGGGTGGGAGAGGGGTCATGGTAAAAAAAGCACTGTAACTGTTCTATATATATACTGCATGTGTGTGTGTGTGTGTGTGTGTGTGCGCGCGTGTGAGTGAGTGAGTGCATGTGTATGCGAGTGTGTGTGCGTGAGAGTGAGTGCATGTGTGTGAGTGCACATGTATGAGTGTGTGTTAATTAATTAAGATTAATTATAATAATTTACTCTTTTATATCGAGGATAATGGAATAAGCACTTTATTTGCTTTTTCTACATCCAGTCCCCGTGTGTATGCGGTTTTGTCAAATCTGTCATCTGTTCCCACCGGCACACAATGGCCTATCTTACGAAAAGTGGAACAGGATTTTAACGTGTGCGCAAGATGTTCTGCGTGTGTTTGCACACAGGGCCTAGTTTATAGTCTCATCCGAAGGACTGAGTGCGTGTGTGTGTGTGTGTGTGTGTGTGTGTGTGTGTGTGTGTGTGTGATGTGTATGTGTGAGTGTGTGTGCATGCATGTGTGGTGTGTGTGTGTGTGAGTGTGTGTGTGTGTGCGTGTGTGTGTGTGTGTGTGTGTGTGTGTGTGTGTGTGTGTGTGTGTGTGTGCATGTGTGTGTGGTGTGTGTGTGTGAGTGTGTTGAGGTGAAACCTGTCCTAAGGACAAGTCGATGTCAGCAGCAGCGAGTAGCCCTAAGGGGACTGACTCCCTGTGTGTGTGTGTGTGTGTGTTGTGTGTGTTGTGTGTGTGTGTGTGTGTGTGTGTGTGTGTGTGTGGGTGCGTGTGTGGTGCTGTGTGTGAAAGTCAATGTCATATTTTCTTGTTATATATTTCCAGATGGTACACAGAATATCATCGATGTGTTTGCTGTGTGTGAGAGAGAGAGAGATAGAGAGAGAGGCATAGTGGG
>CM054164.1:42922061-42932061 GCA_028751875.1 Rapana venosa | reverse complement strand
TCACCAGTAAAGTTAGGCATCGCCCTGAAATGTCACTCCCAGCTTGATGTAATTTTCATCACACTTGTATACATATATCTATACATATATCTATATATGTTATATATATATATATATATATTGGTACTGCACTACATGCGCGCGCACGCACACCCCTACATATGCACACACACTCACACCATACATTATGACGAGACACAGACACACAAACTGAGGTGTAAGCAAGCACATACACAGAGACCACATGCTTCCCTTCGCCTTTCTACACACACACACACAACACACACACACACCCACACACACACACACACACACACACACACACACACTTGATGGAAAAAAAAAAGCAAACGCATTGTTTATTCACTGTACCATCTGGAAATAAAAATGTGACTCGGCTTATAAAATTTCAAAAATCAATCACCCTTGTTGAACAATTATAATATAGCAGTTTAACATCAAAATTTTCATCATGGTTATTGTGATGAAAATACTGTGAGTAAAACTGCTGTATTATCAATAGCAAACAGATGCGCGCGTGTACACACACACACACACACATTGCTTATTCAATGTACCATCTGGAAATAAAAAATTGACATCTGGAAATAAAAATTTGACTTGACTTCACACACACACACACACAACACACAACAACACACACAAACAACCAACAACAAATCCTTCATAAAACTCCACACTTGTTGAATAATGCAGCAACTTCACGTCAAAATGTTCATCGCAATAGATCATGTTTTGCATATTCATAGAACTATCATTTTACTGTTTCACCAAGTCAAATTAGACTCCCCCCCCCATTCCTAGGCTAGATTTTTGCATATTTTTGCCCACATTCCGGCTTCCGGGATGATTTCAAACAAAACACTGGTGTGCATGCAGTTTTAATAATAATAATATATGGAATTTATATAGCGCTGAATCTGGTAAAAACAAACAAATCATAGCGCTTGCACTCAAATCACTTTTTTATAGTTCTCATCCAATCTTACAGTCTGCATGACTGGTCTACTGTTCGGAAATACACCAAGGGTTTTAACATGTGCGCAAGATGTTACGCGCATGTTCGCACACGAGGCCTAACTTTATCATATTCTCGTCCGAAGAACTGTCACTATCAGGGGAGTGGAGTCAGTACTGATGTCAACTCTACTAGCTAGGTCAAAAAATGGCCTTGAACAGGCAGCTGCTTCAACCTGGGCTTGGTCCAGACTCATAAAACCAAATTCAGTGCAAGTGTGCTATGCCTTCATGGAAAAAAGATTTACTACGCAGCTTTTATCCCAGGGTTTTAAAGGCATGTTCCCATTTTTTGAAGAATAATCATTTTCAGGTATCCTCTCATCCTCGAAGTCAGAATACGCCTACCTAAAGCACCACATGCAGCGACAGCAGCACACTCAGTTACTCAGTATGTGCGAAACTAACAGAACACAACCTAAACAGGAGAGTTGTTCCTGGCAAAACTGAGTAGGAAAAAGCCTCTCTGAGAGGAAACAAACGCACACACAAAACGGGTCATTGTCCATTCATCATTGTTCCTTCATCATTGTTCCTTCATCATTGTTCATTCGTCATTGTTCATTCATGATTGTTCACTCATTGCAGACTGGCCCAGGCCCAAAAGCTGCCTCAGTTACTGATGTCAGCTAACTGCTGAGGCCTACATCACAATGTTGTTATGTTGTAAAAAGTTGTGTTGAGAATGTCTTCAGTCATGACATATGATAACAACCTGCACTCTCCTTTAACGGAGACTAAAAGTCCTCTGAAGTCGGAGCATGGCTGCCTATGCTGCAAAGAAGTTGAAAACAGTCGTACACGCTAACTTCTCACCCAGTATGTACTTACAATCTCACAGTGATTCCCAGACTGTGGGACGAGTGAGACAGGGTGCATGTTCTGGGTGATAGACCCCCCAGGGTGTTAAGCTGGGGAACACCCAACAACAACAACAAGAGTCATTAAGCGCAGCTGAAATCTCAACCTATAACCAGCGAAATCCACAACCATCAAGATTAGAAACCCGCTTAGCCCAAAGTCAGAATGCGGCTACCTTAATGATGAGTTTACACCCAAAAAAATGGTTGCATGTATGTAATATACACAAAAAAAATCTGAGCTTTGGTGAACCCCAGAACTCTAGACAAGAACACCCCCCCCCCCCCCCCCCCATTCTCCCCCCTTTCCAAAACAAACCCCCAAAAAACCCAGAAAAAGAAAAGATAGTCAGCTTTCTATTTCCTCAGCTGTCACACACTGTCAGGACTCTTTACCTTCAGTAAAGGATGTTCTTTTCAGCACTGAATATGAAGTGAGTGTATGTATGTACGTACGTTCTGTACACCATCAATATTCACACAGCATTTCCCCCTTGCCTGCCTTTGTGAGCTGCCGACAGGCCCCTGGCCAGGAAAAGCAGGACAGGACATGCGAGTAAGCTACAGCTTCCCCCATCACTCAGCCCCTCCCTGACACCAGTCAATGGACAGCTGTTCATACTGTAACTCTGATTATCAACTCCAGGCTTGAGACATAAGTCGCCATGACACGGGAATCACAGCTGGGAGAATCGGGTGAAACAGAAGATGGCTCTATAGACAACTTATAGACAGACAATTTATAGACAGACAGACAGACAGTAGGAATAGACAGATATCAGATAGAGAGACAGACACTGGGTGAGACAGGCGGACAAGATGGTAGACAGACAGGCAGGTAGGAATAGACAGACATCAGATAGAGAGACAGACAGGTAGTAAAAGACAGATATCAGATAGAGAGACAGACACTGGGTGAGACAGGCGGATAAGATGGTAGACAGACAGGCAGGTAGGAATAGACAGATATCAGATAGAGAGACAGACACTGAGTGAGACAGACAGGTAAGATGGTAGACAGACAGACAGGCAGGTAGGAATAGACAGACATCAGATAGAGAGACAGACAGGTGAGATGGTAGACAGACAGGCAGGTAGGAATAGACAGATATCAGAGAGACAGACAGGTAGTAAAAGACAGATATCAGATAGAGAGACAGACACTGAGTGAGACAGACAGGTAAGATGGTAGACAGACAGACAGGCAGGTAGGAATAGACAGATATCAGATAGAGACACAGACACTGGGTGAGACAGGTGGATAAGATGGTAGACAGACAGGCAGGTAGGAATAGACAGACATCAGACAGACACTGAAACAGGCAGGTAGGTGAGATGGTAGACAGACAGGCAGACAATAGCTATGAATGGGTGATTGTTAAGTTTTAGGTGTCACTATTATACTATTAGTATTGTTGACTGTCATTAATTTTCAATACTGTTCAAAAATCATTTATAGTGGAGAGATCTTTCATCCAACACACATGCACAAACACACACACATGTATGCATGCATGTGTACGCACACACATATGCAAACATGCACACACACATGAACATTTGCAAACATGCACACACACACACTCTCACACTCATACACACACAACATCTGTCTGTCTCTTTCTCTCTCACTCACACCTGAAACAAAACAAAATGAAGCTTATATTAAAAATTTATTTTTTGATAATTTAAACCATTTTGTTTGGTTCCTTTTTTTTTCCCCCCCTCACACAATACCCACCCTGCTCCCATCACCACACAACTATTCACCAAGTTCTTCTATTCTTGTCTCTCATATGAGCCAAAATGCGATGCGCTGCCGTTAAGCGCCTGGCAAATCAGGCCCAGCGCATCCGACTTCAGCATGAATCACAAAATAATATGATAACCTAGACTGCCACTTGTTAAGGAGAAAACCAAACTATCAGTTATTATCAATACCACTACAAACAAAACAGATCCAACCGATATAGGACATCATTTCTCTTATTAGGGCAAAAACAATCATGTCAGTAGTAAAAACAACAGGCTCTCTCTCTCTCTCTCTTCCTCTCTCTCTCTCTCTCTCTCTCCTTCCTCTTCATTCTTCGAGGGCTGGATGTAAACAAAGTCTTGTACTTATTCTATTACCCTCAGAAAATAACATTTCATTACCATTATCCTCTCTCTCCACTCTCTCCAGTCTCAAAACAATGACAGAAGATATATAATATACAGATCTATCTATCTCTCTGATAAACTACTCAATTCTCATCTATCTGGGTCAGTTCGGAACTGGCTAACTGTTACACCCCCCCCCCCCCCTCTCTGTTTATCAACCTTGACATTGAAAACGGATCAGATCGCAGCTGCAGCCTTCACATTCAAAAATGGAGCACACAAACAAAACACACACATACACACACACACACACACACACACACACACACACACACACACACACACACACACACACACAGAGTGTTTCTCAACCTTGACATTGGAAACGGATAAGATCGCACCTGCAGCCTTCACACTCAGAATCAGAGCACACAAACAAACACACACTACACACACACACACTCACACAACACACACAACACATGCGCACACACACACACACAACTCACACACTCATGCATGCACGCAACATACACACACACACACCACTCACACACCACACACACGCACACACACACACACCACAGGTATTAGAACAATCTCTGCACCACATGACTGAGAAGATTAACTTTTCTCCTTTTCCTTCTGTTCTTTCTGTCGGTTTCTCTTTCTTTCTTTCTTTCTTTCTTCATCTTTTTCTTCACCCCCTGTGGCCCTTGATTTTGTTGACAGCCAGGCTTTGGCTAGCCCTGTGATAAATCTGCTGATCAGACTGAACAAAGGGCTCTGTCAGCAAAGTGTCACTGCTGTGGGTGAAGCTAAGGACAATCTTAATCTCATCTGCTTGTTGTCTGCGCTCGCCCACGAGATGAAAGCTCAAACATGTGAGAACTGGGCAAAAACAACAGACTCGCTCAAGGATTATGTTTTATTAAAAAAAAAAAAAAAATTCCAAAGTTTCTCTTTGTTTTACATGAATGAATGGATTTATGAAATTTGTGCAAAGTACAGATACACATACACAAACGCACATACGCATATGCACAGACTAACACACAGAACCAATAACATGCTTACTTAAGACTATAAGCACATAGGCATGCATTTATTTCCCCCACACCACCCCACACACAAAATCACCACCACCACCACCCCACCCATTCAACATTTCTCATTCAATTCATTGTTCATAACAACAGCAACAAACAACACTGTAAGAAAACAATCTCCAAAGGAAGCTCTATTCACCGACATGTCAAATAAAGCGATGAGACTATAAACCGAGGCCCCGTGTTCGAACACATGCAGAACATCTTGCGCACATGTTAAATCCTGTTCCACTTTTTGGAAGAGTAGGCCATTGTGTGCCGGTGGAAACAGATGACAAACTTTACAAAACCGCAAACACACGGGGACTGGATGTAAAAAAGCACATGAGTGCTTATTCCATTCTCCTCGATATAAAAGAATAAATTAAAAAAATAAAAAAACAAAGAGAAGACAAGCAGAAATCTGATTACATCCAGGGATTCAATCCTTTTGTCGTGAAAACAAAGGGGTGATACTTCAGACAGAAAGCTGATTACATACAAGGTTTCAATCCTTTGTCTTGAAAACAATAGGGTGATACTTTAGATAGAAAGCTGATTACTTCAGGGATTTCCTTGTTAGTCTTAACCCACACTTGCTGTCTAAAACTCCTTTTTTCTTTTTGTTCCTCAGCTAGAGCTCCAAGGTTCACCAAGGACAAGATCTTGCTTACGCAGCCATTTTTGCCCACCATGAAAAATGAAGGTAGCTGCATATACATATCGATTTCCAGAATATAATTTTGATGTTAGGTATACAAATTCATGTTTCCGTAACCCACATGACGCCGACATGAATGATGGGAACTTTAACATGCACATATGATCTTCCGCATGTGCTATATATTTATTTTATTTTTATTTATGTATTCTTTTATATTGAGGACAATGGAATAAGCACTTATGTGCTTATTTACATCCAGTCCCCGTGTGTATGCGGTTTTGTAAATTCTGTCATCTGTTCCCACCGGTACACAATGGCCTACTCTTCCGAAAAGCGGAACAGGATTTAAACATGTGCGCAAGATGTTCTGCGTGCGTTCGTACATGGGGCTTCGGTTTAAAGTCTCATCCGAAGGACTTTTGGGGAGAGTGGAGTCTGCACTGATGTTAACTCCAGGGGAAAATATCTCCTTGAACGGGAATCGAACCCAGGTCGTCATATTGCGAGCGCAATGTTCTAACCACTAGGCTATCCCGTCTCACAAAAAGGAATCATGGTACTGGTAAGTCTGTGATTGACCTGGGAGAATGTAAAAATCCCCAGCCTTAATCCACCAGGACGCTGCCAAGATTCAAACCCACGACTTGATGAACCTTTGGGATTGAAGTCGAACGGTCTTAACCACTCGGCTAAAGCGTGCGTTTAAACCTCATTTAAAAAGCTGTGTATAGTATAGATCTGCAGATCAATGAGCAGACTGACATGTTTTGGGGATCTACAGAATTAGGACAGAACTTGGAAAGAAAAGAAAAGATGGGTAAAGAAAGCAAGTTGAGAGAGAAAGTGTGTGTGTGTGTGTGTGTGTGTGTGTGTGTGTGTGTGTGTGTGTGTGTGTGTGAGTGTGTGTGTGTTGTGTGTGTTGTGTGTGAGAGAGGAGAGTGTGTGTGTTGTGTGTGTGTTGCAGTGTGTGTGAGTGAGTGTGTGTGTGTGAGAGGGAGGTGAGTGTGTGTGTGTGGTGTGAGCGTGTGTGTGAGGTGTGTGTGTGTGTGATGAGTGAGTGTGTGTGTGAGTGTGTGTGTGTATGGGGTGTGAGAGAGAGAGGTGTGTGTGTGTGAGAGTAGAGCTAGAGAGAAGAGAGAGTGAGTGTGTGTGTGAGAGAGAGCTAGAGAGAAAGAGAGAGTGAGTGTGTGTGTGAGATGTGAGCTAGAGGAAGTGAGTGTGTGAAGTGTGTGTGTGAGAGTAGATGCTATGAGTAGAAAGAGAGAGTGGATGGTGTGGTGGTGTGTGCGCACATGTGCATGCATATGTGTGTATGTGTACGTGTGTTCACAATTTTCATGAGACTCATGTAAGATCCACCTGACAGTATGTGCATGCATGCGTGTGTGCATGCGTGTGTGTGTGTGTGTGCACATGCAGGTACGCATGAGTGTGTGTGTCTGTGCGCATGTGTGTACATATGTATGCTAAAGGATGGTATGGGAAACTGAAAAAAAACTTTTGATTTCTTTATTTACTTTTTCCCTTCAAAACAATACTCTCTCTCTCTCTCTCCCTCTCTCTCGTAACCCCCCCTTGTCAATAGGCCACATTGGGCAATGACAATAAATTGGTCAAAGCGTCTCTCTCTCTCTCTCTTAGTCTTTTTGGGGCCTTGGCTTTTTTGCTGTTGTTTGTCACTTTTCCCCATGTACTTTTGTGAAGCCCGACAAGTAAAGGTGAACAACCTTTAGACAGGTTTATATAAATCAGACACTAGAAACACCCACATAAAAAAACAAAAAAAACAAAAACAGAAAGAGAAGACAAAAGATGATGCTCCGTGATACGCATGCAACTGACACCTATAAAGAAAAAAAAAGTCGGTAGGTTTTTTTCTGTATTTTATAACCTATTTGTAAAAAAAATATTAAAAAGAGAAAAAAAAAAGGTCAGATTTTGCATAAATGCAACTGTACCCACCATTCATCTGTGTGTGTGTGTGTGTGTGATATCTTCAGTTTAACGTCTATTCACATTTAGCGATTTTCGACGGGAAAAATCTAACAAGAAAAAGCAAACGATAACTGAAAAATATGAAAAATATTGTGTGTGTGTGTATATCTATATACATATATATATATATATATATATATATATATATATATGTATATATAGTGCAGTTGACGAGGCTGACCAGTGTGTACTTTTCATAGTCTGTAAATAGGTGCGAGGTAGCCGAAATCCAACTGCAGGGATGGCGACTAAACACGCCCTGATCCGCCTGCATGCATTACAAATATAACAAAAAAGATGTTTGTCACCTAAATGGAGGCCAAGACAGTCAGTCAGTTTCTGCAGCTGAGTGGACAGAACATTCAACTGCCATCCCTGGACCCCCATGAAGTTGTCAGTTCAAATCTTGACTCTGGTCTGTCTGGTGAAGTAAGGAAAAGGATTTAAAAAATTTTTTTTTATTTTTTTTTTAGCAATCTTCCAGGTCAACTTAAACATGTAGACTTGTCAGACAAAGTCAAGTTAAAGTCAAAAGTCAAAAAAAAAAAAGTGAAGTTAGTTGTCCCATGAATGACGCAGAGTACACATGGCCTTTGTTTCTTTCCATGTAAACCCATACAGCCGAAGATCAAACATGCATGCATGTACGCTATGAGTCTTGAGGACATGAGAAACATAAATAATAATAATGTATGGAATTTATATAGCGCTGAATCTTGTAAAGTAAACAAATCAAAGCGCATGCACCCTCTGTGTGTGTGTGTGTGTGCGAGCATGTGTGTTTTGGTGTGAGCATGTGTGTGTGTTTGTGTGTGTGCGAGCATGTGTGTTTTGGTGCGAGCATGAGTGTGTGCATGCGAGCATGTGTGTGTGAGTATGTGCGTGTGTGAGCGTGTGTATGTGTAAGTTTGGGGGTTGGGGAGGGGCGGGGCGGGGGGGGGGGGGGGGGGGGGGGGAATGGAGAGGGGTGTCTGTGTGTACACACACAATATATGAAATGTGTGAGTATGCACACAATATATAAAACAAGCGCACAGCCATGTTTCTAAAAATGACTTTTTCTTTTTTGACACTCCTGAAGCAATGAATCCAAACCTCTCACCAATCATCTCACACACACACACAAACACATAGGTGTGTGCACGTGCAAGCATGCACACACACACACACATGCACGTACACATGCATGCAAGCACAAACATATACACACACACACAATCTCCACTCCTTACCTCCCAAACCAAACTATCTCCCACCCAACACACACACACACACGCACACACACACCCTGACACAATATCCATCCAGCACTTAAGTTAACCCAACGTCAAACAAAACCAGGGGGGGACTGAGTTCAAGTCCATTCCGTTACCATCCCCTCCTTCACCTCCTCATTACATCTATAGACGATCTACATAAATCCCAAACATCAACACTGGACACACATATACAGCAGGTACCCCCTACATTGGTGTGTGTGTGTGTGTATGTGAATGTGTGTGTGTGAGAGAGTGTGTGAGTGTGTGTGAGTGCGTGAGTGCGTGTGTGAAAGTGTATGTGTGTGTGTGAGTGAGTGTGTGTGTTAGTGTGTGTGTGAGTGTGTGAAAGTGTATGTGAGTGGTGTGTGTGTGTGTGTCTACATAAATCCCAAACATCAACATTGGTCACACACACATACAGCAGGTACCCCCTACATTGGTGTGTGTGTGTGTATGTGAATGTGTGTGTGTGAGAGAGTGTGTGAGTGTGTGAGTGCGTGTGTGAAAGTGTATGTGTGTGTGTGAGTGAGTGTGTGTTAGTGTGTGAAAGTGTGTGTGAGTGTGTGTGTGTGTCTACATAAATCCCAAACATCAACATTGGTCACACACACATACAGCAGGTACCCCCTACATTGGTGTGTGTGTGTGTGTGTGTATGCGAATGTGTGTGTGTGAGAGAGTGTGTGTGAGTGCGTGTGTGAAAGTGTATGTGTGTGTGTGAGTGAGTGTGTGTGTGTTAGTGTGTGTGTGTGAGTGTGTGAAAGTGTGTGTGATGGTGTGTGTGTGTGTTGTGTGTGTGTGTGTGTGTGTGTGTGTGTGTGTGTGTTGTGTGTGTGTGTGTGATACTTTTATCTGAAGTTATCTTGGATTGTTTATAAATACCGATATGAAATGTAGCTTTCTTGTATCTTTCGAGATGATGATACGTATCAATGTGCCTGTCAGTATTGTAATTGCCCTTCATGGGCTGAGTAAAGTGTTTTTGACTTGACTTGA
>CM054164.1:42912061-42917061 GCA_028751875.1 Rapana venosa | reverse complement strand
CCTCTTCCTTTTTTTGTCGTGTTCCTCCCAGGAATGTGGAAACCTTCACAACGGAAAAATTCCCCCAAAATGGAAAAACCAAACAAAAAAAAAACCCCGGCCCCCGGCCATAACCGGGTAAAAATTTCCTCTACCCACTTGGGTGAAATCCGGCGGGAGTCCAAACCAAAAACCACAAAATATAAAAAAAAAAGGGGGAAGAAAACAAACCAAACCCACCCCAACACCCCCAACCCCAACCCACCCTTTTTTTTTTTTTTTTTTTTTTTTTTTTTTCCCAAATTTTTTGTTCCCAAACCAAAAGGGTTCCAAAATTGACAGGAAAACTCCCTTTGGGGCCCTGGGTTTAACGGGCCAAGAATTCTGTAACCCTCCGGGTTCTCTCATCCGGTACGCCAGGCATCCATTTATGGAAGGGATGGGGAAAAATTTGGTCCAAACGGTGGGCAAAGCCGCAACTATAGACGGACTTTTCGTTTCTCGGCCGTTTCTAGGACACTTTCGTTTCAAATGTCAAGGGGGTAGGTAGCCTCATGGTTAGAACTTTTGCTTTTTCGCAATCTGACGACCCCGGGTTCGATTCCCGTTCAAGGGGATTTTTTCCCCCCTGGAGTTAACATCAGTGCCGACTCCACTCTCCCCAAAAGTCCTTCGAATGAGACTATAAACCGAGGCCCCGTGTGCAAACGCACGCACAACATCTTGCGCACACGTTAAATCCTGTTCCGCTTTTTCGGAAGAGTAGGCCATTGTCTGCCGGTGAGAACAGATGACAGAATTTACAAAACCGCATACACACAGGGACTGGATGTAAAAAAAAACCCGCATAAGCGCTTATTCCATTATCCTTGATATAAAAGAATAAAATAAAAAATACAGATAAATTTTAAAAACTAATGTACCCCCCTCCCCTCTTTCTTTCCCTCCCACTCCCTGACCGGCCACATTGAAGCAGCGCTGGAGCTGTGCTGGACGTAACACAAAGGAAATCATACAACACTTAACCAGTCTCCTATTTAGGGACGGGACAGCTCAGTGGTCAGAGCACTCGCTCTCCCCAAACTAAGGTTAAGCAGCATCGAGCGTGGTTACCAAGCAGATGGGTGACCATTTGTGCACCTTAGTTTTAGTACAGCCCCCTAGTTTCACCCAGCTGTAAAGGGGTACCTGCGCTTTTTAGGGTCAGGGAAGGTAAAGCAGCGAGGGAGAGGAGATGGGTGCCGCCTTCAAAATGCTGGCCCCTGGAGAAGTTGAGGTCTCTGATGCCTCGCTCCCCTACAACCACCCAAACACATACCACCAGGAATGGAAAAAAACCCAACCCATATGTTTTTAAAAAAATTTTAATGGGAGGGGGGCATCAAAACAAAAGGGACGACTTTGAGTACTGTAAGACAATGTTTGGTAAAAGACCAAAAACACACCACCACCAACAACAGAAGAAAACAACAAAAATCACCCAACAACTTCTGATTAGTGACAGCATGATCTATAAATTCTTTTCATAATGAATTAGTATAATCATAGCTTGGAAAGGCACATAAACCTCTGGCTTTTTCCATCTCTTCCATTTTGTCAACAACAACAACAACCACACACACACACATGCATGTGCATGCATACGTGGCATGTGCAAAACCACACGAGCGCACACACACACACGCTGACAAAGGGGAAAGGGGGGGGGGCACATAATTTAAAAAAGACACGAGAGACAAAAACTTTAAACAGCGTTTCCCAAAAAAAAAAGACAACAAAAACAACCCAAAAACAAAAGGAAAAGACCCCACCATATCACCAGGGGCATTAAAAACCCCCTATCCCCCCCCCCACCCCCCTCTCCTCTTTTCCCCACAAAGAAGGGGGGTTTTAGGGGTTTGGACACATGGGAGTTCCATAATGACCCATCGTTTACCCAAAGGGGATTTAAGCCAGGCTCCGCCCCCCTTAAAAACCACCAGTATGTTGTAATTCTCCTCCTCCTCCTCCTCCTCACACCTGAAGCTCCCTAAACTAAAGTTTATTACAACTAACTACCTGGGTCACCTCCAGGCAAAAATAACCTGATCTCCATACAGCTGATCCCACCCTGAGTGTCTCTGAGAGAGAAAACTCGAACTCGAAAGATTTATTCACAAAAAGGCCATTGGCCCATACATGAAGGGGGGTTGCCAAACTGCTTAGTATTTTAGTGAGAAAAATAAGTAACACAAAAAACCAAAATGTTATTGTATACCCACAACTACCACAATAATCTCTGAGAGAGAGAGAGAGAGAGAGAGAGAGAGAGAGAGAGAGAGAGAGAGAGAGAAGAGACAGAGACAGAGAGAGAGAGAGAATGAATCTTTATTTTTCAAGGGTAACAGAATAAGCATAGGCATACTTTTTTTCATCTGGCCCAAGAGAGAGAGAGAGAGAGAGAGAGAGAGAGAGAGAGAGAGAGAGAGAGAGAGAGAGAGAGAGAGAGAGAGAAAGAGAGAGAGAGAGAGAGAGAGAGAGAGAGAGAGAGAGAGAGAGAGAGAGAGCGCTCTCTCTAAACTCTGAAATGTTTTAATGTACTTCGGCCATAGGCCACAATACAACAACAAAAATAAACAGGGCGGCGGGGGTGGTGGTGGTGGTGGGGGGTGGGGTGGCACTCATCTCCTCATAGTAACTGACTACATTATACCAGATACAAATAGTTGTCTGCAAAGCACATAGTATCACCATCAGTATCATCATTGACCTAGTTGTCATCTCCATCAAATTCATCATTATTTCTGTTATAATCAAGTCCACATGAGAAACACATACGTCAAGCACCCGCACACACGCACACACACGCATGCACTCTCTCTCTCACATACACACACACACTGACTGAGTATTTGATTAATTCCCAGGGTGACAGATCACTTAAGATAAGCATTAACATACTTTCTTTCTTTCTGCCCTTGCCCTGATTAGGGAGTATCACTAATTTTGAATCAGTCAGACAGACAGACAGACAGACAGACAGTCAGACAGACAGACATACAAAGACAGACAGGCAGTCAGACAGACAGTCAGTCAGTCAGTCAGACAGACAAACAGACAAAGACAGACAGCCAGACAGGCAGTCAGACAGACAGACAGTCAGACAGACAAACAGACAGACAGACAGACAGTCAGTCAGACAGACAGACAGACAGTCAGTCAGTCAGACAGACAAAGACAGACAGGCAGACAGACAAACAGACAGACAGTCAGTCAGACAAACATACAGACAGGCAGACAGACAGACAAAGACAGACAGTATGTCAGTCAGACAGACAGTCAGTCAGGCAGACAGACAGACAGACAGGCAGACAGACAGAGAGACAAAAGAGTGTGTGAAGTGGTAAGAAGCCAAGTCACCAGAAACCACCCACCTCCCCCCTCCCCCTTCCACCAGGCCTCTCCACAAAGGAAGGAGGGAGGGAGGGAGGGAGGGATGGATGGAGGGGTGGGTGTAGGGTGGTGGGTAGGACACAGGTCCAGTTGCACCATACCCCAGTGTCAAACCAGTTAATGCCGGGGTGGGTGTCCTGCTGATGACAACATCAGGCCCACAGTGGGTCTACGCCTGAAGGAAGGTCCCTAATACAACCTAATGCCTGATCCATCACACCACACAATAGCCTGAGCCTGAGCCTGGCTTCCTTACAGCTGATCTCTCGCTCACGGAGAGATCACACAGACCTCCCTCCCTCCCTCCACAGGTCACCCACCTTAACACAAAGTGACGACTGTTTTTAAAACTAATAACCGAGGGATGATTCAGATTCAGAATAGTTTATTGCCATTTAAGTCATGTAGACTTACTTGACACAACAAAAACATCAATTATAATTAGAGCTGAGTGGTTAAGGCTGTTCCACTTCAATCCAACGGTTCATGAAGTTGTGGGTTTGAATCTTGGTGACGGCATCTGGCGAATTCAGGGTTGGGGAAAGGATGAAGAAACAAAAGAAGAAATGACGAAAATGTGTCGACTCGCTTTTAAATCACTGGAAGCTCTCGGGAGAATAAGCGTCTTCCTCCAACGTCTTACTACTATTGAGTTATCCGACAAACTGTGATTTTAAAATAATAACAATAATAATAAATGGAATTTATATAGCGCTGTATCTTGCAGAGACAAATCAAAGCGCTTGCACTCAACTCATTCTTACACAGTCACAACCAGTAACACTCTTTTGTTGTTGTTGTTGTTGCTGGTTTCTTGGCTTGTGCGTGAGACTGTTTACTCACCTTCAGGAAGCCATTGTTTGACTTCAGGGACAAACTGTAAAATAACTTTATATCTATATATAATATGTATAGCTCCTTAAGTACATGAGTACTCCTTTTCACAAGGCCAAAAGAACATAATCTCTCTCTCTCTCGTTTACAACAAGGCCAAAATAACCTTCTTCCTCTCTCTCTCTCTCTCTTTCCCTACCCTCTCTCTCTCTCCTCTCTCATCTTTACAAGGCCAAAATAACCTTCTTCTCTCTCTCTCTCTCTCTCATTTACAAGGCCAAAATAACCTTTTTCTCCTCTCTCTTCTCTCTCTCATTTACAAGGCCAAAATAACCTTTTCCTTCTCTCTCTCTCTCTCTCTCTCTCTCTCTCTCTCTCTCTCTCTGAGTCTCTCTCTCTCATTTACAAGGCCAAAATAACTCTTCCTTCTCTCTCTCTCATTTACAAGGTCAAAATAACCTTTCTCTCTCATCCTCTGGTCTCTCTCTCATTTACAAGGCCAAAATAACCTTCTTCTCTCCTCTCTCTCTCTCATTTACAAGGCAAAATAACCTTTCTCTCTCATCTCTCTCTCTCATTTCAACATACTCTCTCTCTCTCTCTTCTCTCTGATCTCTCTCATTTACAGGCTCAATAACCTTCTCTCTCCTCTCAGTCTCTCTCTTCTTCATTTACAAGGTCAAAATAACCTTTCTCTCTCTCTCTCTTCCTCTCTCTCTCTCTCTCTTCTCTCTCTCTATCTCTCTCTTCTTACT
>CM054164.1:42899561-42907061 GCA_028751875.1 Rapana venosa | reverse complement strand
AGGTGTCTGTGCTGACAGTCAGTGGTGATGCAGTTGGTTTGGTTAGAAGGCCTGCATGAATGACAATGACCTAAGCAGGAGGGAAGAAAGTGAAAGAAAGGTGTGTGTGTGTGTGTGTGGTAGGGGGTGGTATTCTGTGTGTGTGGTGTGTGTGTGTGTGTGTGTGTGTGTGTGTGTGTGTGTGTGTGGTGTGCTGTGGTGTGGTGTGTGTGCTGTGGTGTGGTGTGGTGTGCATGTGAGAGACAGAGAGAGAGTGAGAGAGCGAGAGAGAGAGAGAGAGAGACGGACAGAGAGAGAGGGGGGTGGTGAGAAAGAGACAGAAAGAGACAGACAGAGACACACACACACACACACACAGAGGGGAGACAGACAGACAGAGAGACAGAGATAGAGAAAGAGAGAGACAGACAGAGAGGGGGAGGAGAGAGAGAAAGACAGAGACAGAGAGGGGGAGGGAGAGAGAAAGAGACAGACAGACAGACAAAGAGAGAAAGAGAGAGAGAGAGGGGGGGGGGGGGGGGGGGGGGATATACAGGGACTTAAAGTAAAGTATGTTCTTTCGAGCCAGAAGGCCCATAGAGCCGGAGCTTATCCCGGTTTCTGTAGCGTTAAGCGAACTGATGGTTTTTCACCACCCCTGTGACAGGACGCTAGTCTGTCGCCAGATACTTCCCCAGCAGAGCTGGTACCCACTTGTACACCTGGGTGGAGTGAGGAAAATAGGAGTAAAGTGTCTTTCCCAAGGACACAACACCGAGCCGAGCGGGGATCGAACCCGCGACCTCTGGATCACGAGTTGACCGCCTAAACCACTCGACCACGGTGCTCCGGGGGGGGGGAAGAAAAGGGAGCAAACAGAGGAGAGAGGGTGTTTGGAGGAAGGGGGTGGGGGAGGGGGAGAAGTGGGAGGGGGAAGAAGTAAAATGACCCAAAATGCCACAGTAGGAGAAGGGGAGGGGGGGGGGGGGGTGATAGGGGGCACATACAGCTGAGATCAGCTGATCAGGGGGGTAGGGACAGAGACACGTGGATGAACACATGCAGTTTCTGAACCACCCACCACCACCACCCCCTGTTATTTGTTATACTACAGGCCCCCCCCCCCCCTCTCCTCTCCCCCACTACACCACCTGCCCTGCCCCTTTCTCCTCCCCCCCCCCCACCCCCCCCCCCCCTAGTTTCATGACAGGAGTGTATACCAGTCACACTGCCACTGACAGTCACATTATTCCTTCTTCTGATGTCGAAACTTTGTGGAAGTAGCTGTAATAGTAGGAGTAGGAGAAGTAGTAAGAATAGTAGTAGGAGTAGTAGTAGTAGTTGTTGTAATAGTTGTAGTTGTAGTAGTAGTAGTAGTAGTAGTAGTAGGAGTAGGAGTAGTAATAGTAATACTAATAGTGGTAGTAGTAGGAGGAGGAGGAGGAGGAGGAGGAGTGATGGTGGTGGTGAAGGTGGTAGTAGTAGTAGGTAGGAGGAGGAGGAGGAGGAGGAGGAGGAGGAGGAGAGAAGAAGGAGGAGGAGGAGGAGGAGGAGGAGGAGGATTGAAATAATGAAAGTAGAAGTACTAGTAGTAGTAGGAGTAGTGGTGAGTAGGAGTGGAAGTAATAGTAGGTGTAGTAGAAGTAGTAGTAGTAGTAGTAGTACTAGTAGTAGTAGGAGGAGGAGTAGTAGTAGTAGTAGTAGGAGGAGGAGGAGGAGGAGGAGGAGGAGTTTGAGTTTATCTGGATTTTTTGCTTGTTTTATCGTTCCTTGGCTAGAGCTCCGAGGTTTACCGATGGTGAGATTTTGCTTATATGCCACCGCTTTTGCCCACCATGAAGGTAGCCACACTCCCACTTCAGGGACGGGGTGTCTAAACCTGTGTGCATGCACCTTTAAAAAAAAATTTTTTTTAAAAAGATTTTGTCACTGGTTCCTACAGGCACAAAATGGCCTACTTTTCCGAAAGGCAGAACAGGTTCTCAACGTGTGCGCACGATGTTCAGCACGAACTCACACACAGGACCTCGCTCTGTCGTCTCATACGAAAGACTTTTAACATTCAGTTCGCTACTTTCTCGTCAAACCAGGAAAGGAAGGGCAAGGCTGGGAATGGAACCCAGAACCTCACCGTTTACTTGTCAGGCAGGTGAACGTCTTAACCGTCCTGCCACCACATCCTCCTACGAGGGGAGACAAAAAGAGGCACGGTTCCAGGAATGCTGTCAATCCACAATCCTCCCCTATTGGCCGGTTCAGGGCTAATTTAATTACGGTGGTCCAGTCTCCTTTCCTCTCAGTCAGGGAGGGGGGCGACTGGGTTAAAGTCCTACAGCTGTGTCCGAAAAAGAAAAAGCAAAGCGTGGCAGGTGTTAGTCACACACACACACACACACACACACACACACACACACACACAGAGGGGAGTGCAGGGGAAGACTTGAGTGGCTCAAGGTGTGGTGAACTAAAAGTATCTTTGGTTGACTGAAGTGTGGAGACAGTTACTAAGGGCGGAGAGAGACCATGGACACAGCTGGGCGCCTCGCCAACTACATACACACAGACATAGATAGACAGACAGACAGACGGACGGACGGACGGACAGACAGACACACAAACACACATGAATAAAATCAAATAACACACACAACACAACATGTCAACACAGCACAACACAACTTAAAAACACAAGAGTTTCTCTTCTCTCTCTCTCACACAGACAGTCACACACACACGAACGCACACCACACCACACACACCATAGCACACACACATGCAACAACACACACACACACACACGCAACAACACACACACAAACACATACACACACACACATGTAACATACACATACTAATAGTCACACACATACACACACAATACACACCACAAACACAACACAACACAAAAAATCCAAAATTAGCCTTTGCCATTGTTAAATGGGTACCTGCCCTCTTTAGGGTCAGGGAAGGTAAAGCAGCGAGGGAGAGGAGATGGGCGCCGCCCTCAATATGCTGGCCCTAGAGAAGTGAGGTCTCTGACGCCTTGCTCCCCTACGACCTTATAGGTTATGGGACTCCTTTACCTTTACCTTTTTACCATTGTTAAATGTCTATTGCACAGCCCAGTAGAGTATTTGTTGTAGTTACTTTATAGTTGTTTCGTGTTAACAATTTGTTGAATTTACATTTTTGCTCATGTTTAAGATTCCCCCCCCCCCCCCCACCCCCTTTTGATTGCATGAAAATTCCAACACACTTGTTACCTAGTCAGTCTTTTCTCTGTCCATTCCCTTCTAGTTCCTCCACATTTTCCACAAACCCTCGTCTAATATCACCGAGTGTGAACAGACGTTTAAATTGAAGACAACAACAAAACAACACAAAACAATACACACACACAACAACAACAACACAACACACCACCACAACAAACACACAAAGTCTCACACACGACAACACAAAACACACCACACCCTAAAACACACACACCACAAGACACCACAACACACACACCACAACACACACACATACCACCCAACAACACACAAAGTCTCACACACACGACAACACAAAACACACCACACCCCAAAACACAAACACCACAAAATAACACACACACACACACACCAACAACAACACAGAACACAACCACACCACCCAACAACAAACACACAAAGTCTCACACACACAACAAAAACAACCACACCCTAAAACACACACACCACAAAACAACACAACATCACCACAAACCACACCACACCCCCACAACACAACACACACACACCACACCACACCACAACACACAGCCCTGACCCACACCTGCCTACTCTCTCTCTCTCAGTGTGTGTGTAGTGTAGTGTTGCAGCAGTTCTTCTCTGCTGACACCTGTACCATGCCCTCACAACCTGTCAACCCTTACTCTTTTGCCAACACACCACACCACCTTACATCCATAAAGAAGCATGCTTGCTTTTCTTCCTTTCTTTTGGGGTTTATTTTCCCCCCCTTCCTCAGCTACAGAATCAGAGATTCGCCAATGGTGAGATTTTGCGTACGCGACCATCTTTGCCCACCATGGAGGAAGACGCATTCTGAGATGCATGCTAGGTATGTTCATGTATCTGTAACCCACTGAACATTGACATGAACTACGGGATCTTTAACGCGCATTTATTTATTTATTTATATTTATTTATTTATACCACTTTAAGTCACGAGATTTCTCTGCGTGAAATTCGGGCTGCTCTCCCCGGGGAGAGCACGTCGCCACAAGAGCAGCGCCACCCCTTTTTTTTCTTTTTTTTTTTTTTGGTCTGCAACTGTATTCCCTATCAGAGTGGCTTTTTTCTAAGAATTTTGCCAGGGACAACTTTCTTGTTGCCGTGGGTTCTTTTTCGTGCGCTGCATAATTTTCTGTAACACACGGGACCTCGGTTTATCGTCTCATCCGAAAGACTAGCGCCCAGACCACCACTCATGGTCTAATGGATGGGGGAAAAGTTTCGGGCCCAGACGGGATACAAACCCGGACTTTTCGCTTTCTAGACAGGCGCGTTACCTCTAGACCACCGATCCATATATCCTCTAGATCCACCGATCCACACCGATCCGCATATTTGATCTGCTGCATGCGTAATGTACATGAGGGTACTGGCAAGTCTACACTTGGAAGTTCACCTGGTGAAAGATCCTAAAAAAAACCCACCCAAAACCCACCCTGAATTCATCAGATGCTGCCAAGATTTGAACCCACGACTTCATGGAACTCACGGATCTAAGGCATATGATCTTAACCATGTACTGAGCCGTCTAAGCTACAGCTTAGAAGTCATGTAAGATCTAAACACAACCAACCAAACCAGTAATTCACCAATGCCTGCAAACCTTTACATTCCTCCAAGGACTCATAGGACTATGCTGATTAAGCGTATTGCATTAAATAACCACTGTCAAACAGTCTAAGCATTAATATTATATGCCACAACAATAGTGATAATTGCAATTAATCATCCATCACACAAAGCATGCGTATTGCATTAAATATCAATCCACACAAAAAGTGTATTGCATTAAACATCCATCCACACAAAAAGTGTATTGCATTAAACATCCATCCACACAAAAAGTGTATTGCATTAAACATCAATCCACACAAAAAGTGTATTGCATTCAATATTAATCCACACAAAAAGTATTGCATTAAATATTAATCCACACAAAATGTGTATTGCGTTAAACATCAATCCACACAAAAAGTGTATTGCATTAAACACCATCCACAAAAAAGTGCATTGCATTAAACATCCATCCACACGAAAAGTCTATTGCATTAAACATCCATCCACAAATAAAGTGTATTGCATTAAACATCCATCCACACAAAAAGTCTATTGCACTAAACATCCATCCACACAAAAAGTCTATTGCATTAAGTCACCGTATCAAATCAAACTCGGATTTCAAATGTGCCCACATAAGGATGGACACATTTATCTTCTATGCTATCTTTCCATGCACTTGCTCTTTCTTTCGTTTTGTCAGGAGTGAGGACATATTGGAAAGATGACACTTTTTGTGTGGATGGATGTTTACTCACACATGAGTCACCGATGACTAGAGTTATGAAAGAATTAATCTGTCTAGTCACAACTGTTTATGAGTTACTTTATATCGACTATGGCAAGAATAAATGAAGTACAATCTTCAAAAGAGTTAAACTTACCTAGTAATAGTATGAGCTTGTTATACGTCTTACAGTAATGATGAAAAAATCCCCACCCTAAAACACACAGCTGTGGCTGTATCATAATAGAGCCTAGGTAGTAGGTTCCAGGTCACAAACAAAGGAGGAGTTGGTGGTGTCTTTTTTATTTTGTTTTGTCTTCTTTGTTTGTTTTGATTTGGTTTTTCTTTGTTGCTTTGTTTGTTTTATGGTGGATATACTTTCAGTTGATTTTTTAAAAATCTATTTTATTTTTATGGTTTAACATTGTTTAGGGTTTTTTTGGTTTTGGTTTTAATTATATGTATGCATATATTATTGTCTTTTCTTGTTTGATTTGTATGGTTTATTATTGATTAGGTTTTTATTCTTTGTCTTCATATATATCATTTTTCTCTCTCTTTTTTTCTTTAGATAGATGGCTTATGAAAAAAAGCAAATGCACTGCTTATTCAATGTACCATCTGAAAATAAAAGTTTGACTTTGACTTTGACACAATCACACAAACACACACTTACACACACACACAGTTACACACACACACACACCACACACACACTACACACACACTACACACACACACAGTCACACACACACAAACAACACACACTGGTTTGAGGTTTGCTCCATCTCCAAGTCTCTCCCTATCTTATCAGCAAGTGTTCTGCTTCTCTGCCCAGCTGCAGAAACAAGCTGCAGAAACAAGCTGCAGAAACAAACAGTACACAACACACACCACTTTCCTTTTTTTTTTTTTTACACCCCCCCCCAATGCTGGAGGACCCTTTATACCTTTCACATAAAATTAGCATGCCCACCACCTTCTGGAAACAAGGCGCTAGAAATTTCCCTTTATATGTGTGTGTGTGCAAACACACATACATGCACACATACATGTATGCATGAACGCATGGACACATGCACAAACACACGCGCATGCACGCACACACAAACTGAACAGCATCTTTTTTTCCACCCCACCCCTTTTAGGGGTATGGAGGAAAGGTGAATAGTCTGTAATCAAATGAAATTCATCACCAATTTCAAGCAGAGCACCTTCATCACAATCATAATCTTCCTTCCCTTGGAATGACAAAACAGTGATCCACTTTAAGTACTGGTAATTGCGATTACTTTTGATTAGAGCATCTCAAGTTGAAACTTGAAAGGAAAAATTATTAAATATGAATATCTGGTAAACAAGAGAGATATATATTTCTTTTCTCCAAAGTCCGCTTTGAAATATTTGCAGTAAAAGAAAATCACATTTTTTTCTCACTTCAATTTCACACTGCCAATCTCGATATAAAGGGTTTTGCAAACTGTTTTTGACGTTTTAACACAACATATTGATATCTGTAAAATACCAATTACTCCAAACACAGCCAGTCAAAACCAGACTCTTCAAGTATGCTTTTAATGCATGTTAACCATGAAAACATGGCTGAAAAACACAACACAACACAACGCACGCTGAAACACAACCTCATTACATAATGTCTTTCTTTCTCACTGGTTTGTGAGTTTTCTTGTCTATAATACATATATTTCCGTACGTTCCTTTCTGTTTTCAAGATCAGATCATATCCCATGTATACATACACCCCCCTCCCCTCAACAACAACAAAAATTATATACTTTATTACAGTTGGCAATAAACAATCTCTAAATCTGAATTGTAATATTTATTATGAATTTAAATATATATCTCCCCCCCCCCCCCCCTTTCTGTGTGTTGTCTGTCTCTCTCTCCCCCTCTCTCTCTGTCTGTCTTATCCTCCCCCCCCCCTTCCTTGTG
>CM054164.1:42882061-42889561 GCA_028751875.1 Rapana venosa | reverse complement strand
CAATTTTTTTTTTTCAAATGTAATAAATTTTATAATATATAACTTCTGTTCACTGGGGAAGGATGGAAGACAAAATCCTGCATGTGTTGGGCATACCCACAGACCCTTGAATACTAGGTAGCTCCCCCTCTCACCCTTCTTTTCTTTCCTCCCCCACCTCTCTCTCTCTCCCTCCCTCCCTCTCTGTCTGTCTGTCTGTCTTTCAAAGTAGAATGTGAGTGAGTGAGTGAGTGAGTGAGTAAGTGTGTGTGTGTGTGCATGTGTGCGTGTGTGAACCTGTGTGTGTATGTGTGTGTGTGTGTGCGCACATGCATGCATTTGTATGTGTGTGTATGTATACATGCAAGCATACACATTTAATGTGTGCACATGTAATTTTGTGGGAACCTGCATGCACACATGCATGTACATACACATGTGTATCCTCTATAAATTTACATATAAATACAGATACACAAACCAAAAGAGAACACAAATCACAACAGTTTTGAAAAACAAACAAACAAACAAAAAAACAAACCAATCTTCATGAATACAAAAATTAACAGTACAAATCACAACAGTTTGAAAAAACCCCAAAACAAACCCAACCAATTTTCATGACTGCAAGAATTAACAGTAGTAATCAATCAATACCAAACACAATATTAACAAGACACTACTACTAAGCAGCACTGCACTACTAATGGAATGATTTCTCCTCCTCCTTAGCTCACAAAGAGCACAAAACAGTCAGTCAGATAGCTTGCTTCTTATTCACTGTGTGTGTGTGTGTGTGTGTGTCGATATCTGTCCTGCGACAAAATAACTGCAGAACACTCAAGTGCAGGCTGCAAAAATCAATGAGTGTCGGTGTCTTCATCACTCCTTCCTCTCTCTCTCTCTCTCTCTCTCTCTCTCTCTCTCTCTCTCTCTCTCTCTCTCTCTCTCTCTTCTTCCCCCTCTCTTCCCCCCCCCTCTCTTTTTCTCTCTCTCTCTCTCTCTCCACTGCACAACTTTAACAGTCAATCCCTGAAAATTACGTCACCCTGGTAAGCATATACCATTACTTTGCAAACAAGGAGCAGTTGACATGGAAGAGAAGAAAAAAGTAGTGTAATCTTGTTAGGCGAGAGTGTAACATTACACCAAGCTAAAAAAAAAACACAAACCCACCCAAACAAACAAAAGGGCTAAATTTAGCTAACATGATAGGCATACACAAATTTTTGTCTGGCTTAAAGTTTCAAGATTGCACATGTACATACATACAGTATCTATTCATACCATGCTGAAGCTATTTCAGTGGTGGCCTAATAGTCATACAGACCGACGATTCAAGGGCAGAGTTACTTTTAGACTTAACAAAGAAAAAGAGTAGATGACCGATGATTGAAGGGCAGAGTTACTTTTCGACTTTAAAGGAAAAGACTAGATTTATCATGCCTCATGACATGGGGATTCTTTCCATCCATGCTGATTCCTTTCTCTATGTTCTACCAACAAAGGTAAAACTTTCCCCACAACAGCCTGTAACTCAACTCAACTCAACTGTTTCCATCACCACTGTCATTGGTAGTGAGCTCCATGTACTGCCAAGGCTTGCCATCACCTCTCTCTGTCTCTGCTGAGTTCTACGATCTCCTGTAGCCCTTCTTCCAGACCACTGACCTCAGTGATGTTGGCAATGCAGGATGTTGGTGGTCTGCCTCTTTTTCCTTCTGCCCTCAACCTTACCTTGGAGAACTGTCATCATCAGATTTGTCTAGGTGTGTTTCTGTTTGCTTTCATGACCAACACATCTCAGTCTGTGTTTATCATTCCTGAAGCCAAAAGCCTGTAAAATTTAGGGATGTGTTTAGCTTACAGGGTTGGGATTCGTTGGATTCTAGCCTAACACTGTGTGTGTTAACCCCACTGCAACCTACATGTATGAATACATGGCCTTTCATTGAGATTGATCATACCTCTTGCTGCTGTGAGAGTGAGGGGTGTCTAAAACAAGAGTTTACCAGGGTACTATGGGCTATGGGCAAAGGCTGAAAGTATACAAAATGGGTAGGATCCCCCTTCAAGGAATCACATTTGAGAGAGTAGCCCTAGTGGCTAGCTATTAGCTAAACACACATGACAGTACTGCAGGTACATTTGTTTGCACCATTTTTCATTTGTTTTGTTTGGGGGAGGTGTTTGTTGTCGGGTTTGGTTTTTTTTGTTGTTGGTTTTTTTGGGGGGGTTTGCTTTCTGCCTTATTAAATCATTAAGAGATAAATGGAAAATACTTTCTGCACAGTCTCATGGCCACTGTCACCAACCATCACTTTCATAGATCTCCAAGTCTTCACTGATTTACTACAGTTTACATAGTCAATTTGAATCAGAAGATTTATTCAAAAATAGTCCAAACCAGCATTTTGATTGATGATGTTTGTATTCATCATTATATGAATACATTATATTATTATACATCAACTTAGAATTCCGCAATGATAATTTGTGAGAACCAGCACAAGACTGCAAGGAAGTATTAAATTTTAAATTAGTTCATCAGAAATCTCCAGCAGATATAACAGCCATCTGAGATGACAGCTGTGAAGATTTGAACTTGTGGCCCTTTTAAAAACAAAGCATTAAATAGCCTACCCACTCCGCCAGCCAAGTTCCTCTTCATTAAATAGTTTCATTCAGTCTTTTTAGAGTTTTCTACTGATTCAGTTGTGCCTCTGACACCAAACAATTAAATTTCAAGGAACCTGTGCAAAGCATACAATCAGAAGATCTAACCGGAAGCTGTCATTTTCAGACAAATTCTGGTCTACCTGGAAGCCATTTAAAAAAATTAAATAAAATTTTTATACCACTTTAAGTCACGGCAGGTTTCTCTGCGTGTATTTCAGGCTGCTGTCCCCGGGGAGAGCACGTCGCCACAAGAGCAGCACCACCTTTTCTTTTTCTTGTTCTGTCTGCAGCTGTACTTTTCCCTATCAGAGTGCATTTTTCAGAATTTATAAAATTTAACCTTGATGGTGTCACAATGTACTTTTGATTTACATCGACTTTAGTTGGCAGTAAATTGTATGAATATAAATGCAAGAGTATTAAATTAATGTTCATCAGAAATTCACAGATATAACAGCCTCAGTACACTGTGAAGATTTGAACTTGTGGCCCTTTAAAACAGGCTTATACCTCCCACAAATCCGCCAGCCAGTTCCTCTTCTTTAAAGTTCATTCTGTTCAATTCACGGTTAGGTTTAAGTTCATGATTCAGTGTGCCGCTGACCACAATACATTCAGGAACCGAGCAACGCACACTTACCATTTCGATTCTAGACTGGAAGCTTCATTCAACCAATGATCTTGGAAGTAGTAAGTTTTAGACATCTCCTGTCAGAATACTTAAACGGAATCCCCACCTTCTGCAAATTCTGTCCTAGGAATTTCCTCTTCTTTTTTTTAATTTTTTTTTATCCCTCTCTTTGTTTCTGCCTTGTTCCTTTTTCTTCCTGTCACCACCTCCTTCCTGTCAATTTGTCTGCCTTCTTGGTCCATTCCCCTACCTTTTATTACAGAAAGACTTTAAAAAGATAAGTCCTTTCCCATGCAGAAGTCAGATGTGCTGGGCCTGACTTGTCAGACACATAACGGCAGTACTACGCATTTTCACTCACACGACAGACAACAGTAGCTGCTGTCTACTCTAAGCATTTGAAGAAGAAGTCTAAGGAAACTCTGAGATCACTTATCATACAAGATATGATTTGGTTATGATTCAGTCAGAATCTTCTGGTTTAAAATGAGGTATCAAAGAAGAGATGTAATTTATAAAATCACTAACACTCGTCAATCAACTGACCTTCATCAGTGGAGTGTCTTGTTCCTGTTCCGCACACACACACGACACGCACGCACCCCGCACACCACACACACACACACACACACAAAAAGGAGTAAACCTGACAAGTGACAGTCACTCAGATAAAGCTATATTCCCTATAATGAAATCAAACAAAACTCTTTCTACAGTTGATCTACAGCGACTACACAGGTGAACATAACTGTTTGTAAGTAACAGCTGCTGAAAGGAATAGAACTGCTGATATAATGAGAATGTATGCAAGTAAGCAACAACAACAACAACAACAACAAAAATCCCTTACTCAAGCAATAACTGAATCAACACCAGTAACTGATATCATTATCACTCAGTAAGACAAGATAAAATGTGATTGCTTTTCCTTATGAATATATAGTGAATGGATGATAAAAGTTAACATATATCTCTTAATACAGTGTTGGAATAGTCATTTATATCATGATCATCACATGTCTACCGTTTCTCTATTCATTGCCAATGTTAAGGGCATCAGCTAAGCTGTGAACTGAACAGTTTTTCTATGGCCAGAGTACAGAGCGTAAGTTGACACACAGTATGCATAATACTTTCTTTTTCGTTTTCAGCATAAATGAATTCCTACTTTAATAATAATAATAATAATAATGTATGGAATTTATATAGCGCTGAATCTTGTAAAGCTACAAATCAAAGCGCTCAGATGAGTGGGTTTTTTTTATTGTATGCGGTTTTGAAATTTTGTCATCTGTTCCCACCGGCACACAATGGCACCACCAGCATAAGCAGCCAGATATCCTTGAATGGGATTTTTTTTTCATTCCTCAGCTACAGCTCCGCGGTTCACCAAAGATGAGATTTTTGTGTATGCGACTGTTTTTGCCCACAATGGAGGTATGCTTTTTTCAAAGACTTGTCATTCCTACCCGGCACGAAACAGCCACCTCTTCCAAAAAACAGAACGGAATTTAACCTCTTAACTGCTGAGTGCAAGTGCACCCTATGTGCCGGGGCATAAAATTCTTATGTACCACTTGCTATGTTCATGTCCCTGTTACTCAGAAATTACTCAATGAATTATCCTGATATTCTGCCCAATGACAGTATATTATCGTAGATTACTTTCAGGCAAGCTCAAATTAGTTAGCATGATATTCATTACAAAAATATATTATAAAATGTTAAAAATACATGAAAATACACTTTCTTCATCACCACTGTCATTCTGAGTACCTCCCATCTCAATAATGTCACACAGAAGTCGAGGGAAAATCTCATTTGTTTGTT
Source organism: Rapana venosa (assembly GCA_028751875.1). Classification (NCBI taxonomy): domain Eukaryota; kingdom Metazoa; phylum Mollusca; class Gastropoda; order Neogastropoda; family Muricidae; genus Rapana; species Rapana venosa. The sequence continues at coordinate 42,884,442 of CM054164.1, read as the reverse complement.
TTTTATCTGCACTATCTTCTGAATCATACGGGACCATTTTCATAACTGTCAGGATTATCTCAAGTTTTATTTGCCACTTTTTCAGCTGTGTAAAGTTATTGTAAAGTTATTACCTGGACATTGACTGCTGAAACAGCAAAGCGAATCCAGCCATTTGAAACAAAATGCCATAGAAAACTGCTGGGCATATCCTGGAGAGAACGAAAGACCAATGAATTTGTCAAGAGTCAAATAACACAGCTGGCAGGTCCACAGGAACCCCTTCTCACCATCGTCAAGAAGAAAAAGCTGACATGGTTCGGCCACGTCACCCGCCACAACACTCTGCCAAAAACAGTACTGCAGGGAACACTCGAAGGTGGCAGAAAGAGGGGAAGACAGAACAAGTCATGGATGGACAACATCAGAGAATGGACCAGGATGAATGACTCGGCACTACTGCGCAGAGCCGAGGACCGAGATGAATGGAGGAGGCTTACCACGGCATCGTCTTTCGTGTCTCCTCCATGACCGCCAAGGTCACGGGACTGATGATGATGATGAAAGTTATTGATACCTTCAACGAGAAGTGTCAGCCATTTTGAACAAGAGCTTTCCAAGCAGTCATGCAAAATAACACAAAATATGAGCTAAAAACTAGCTTTTTTTGCCATGTTTTTTAAGCTGGATGTTGCCAAGACAAGGAGAGTGGTCTCCACTAATTTTGGAGTTCTTTCCCTTTAGCTGTAGTCAAGGAAGCTGGCTTATTTACTTCAGTTTGAAACCCCGGAAATTTTCAGGATTGTTGGTGTATAGAGTGCACATTTTGTCATGGAAAATGTCTGGGGTGGGGCAGTCAAGCAGTTAACATGTACGCAAGATGTTCTGCATGCGTTCACACAGGGTACCTCAGTTTATAGTCTCCTTCAAAGGCCTTTCAGGAAAATGGAGTCAGCACTGATGTTAGCTCCAAGGCAAAAATCCCCTTCAACAGGCATATCCGTGACACCGACAGCAAGCTCAAACCTGGGATTGATCCTGGGCAGTCAGACCCTAAGCACAACACTCTACCCACCAGGCTATCGCATCCCCCAAGCTAGATTTAAGAACTGCCAGATTCTCGGAATGAAAATGTTAAAACAAAAATACGATATGCTGAGCTCACAATAAACTCTGTAGCTTTGAATCTAGTCATAGGTTCATGATCAGCACATACACACACACACATATATATATATTATACATATATAAATATATATATATATATATCTTTCTATCTTATCTATCTATCTATCTATCTATCTAATATATAATATATATATATATATATATATATATATTATATATATCTATCTATCTATCTATTCTATCTTATCTATCTATCTAAATATATATATATATATATATAATTATATATATATACCTGCAACTAGCCTAGTTTTCCATGCCACATAGAAAGTGCTTTCAGTTCATGAAATGTCAGAGAGAGAGAGAGTAGAGTAAAGCGGTCTTACCTCAGTAACCTAGTTTAGCAAGGAGAGTAGCCAAGTGGTTTGAGGGCACAGGTTTGAGCTGTCATTGAGGTCCCGGGGGGAGGATGGGGGGGGGGGGGGGGGGGGGGGGGTAACATTAGCTCTTATCCATTTTCCTGCAAGTCCTTCAGATGAGACCAGAAGCTGAATGAAGCTCTGCATGCCAACACAAGCATTTTCATTCTCAGAAGACCTTGTGCACGTGATAATGTAGTTTTAATTTTATAAAAGAATACAGATCAGCGATTGCCAGCGGTGTGGATGACATAACAGAAAATATCCACTAACCCAGCATGCAATCTGAAACATGTAAAGGAATGGACTCTGCCAGGTTCAACTTGCCCAACACATGCTTGCCTGCAGTTTCAGTAAGAAGCCCTGAGCAATGATTCCTCTAGGTAAGCCATGATAGGCCAGCCTTTTTTTGGTTTTTTTTAGGGGGGTGGGGGAGTTAATGTTTATATATCATCTAATTCATAGGAAATTTAAAAAAAAACCACATACAACAAACAGAAAATTATTGTAAGATAAAAATAACCATAACAAATCCACACAAGAGAAAGTTTACGAGGAAGAGAGAGAAGAGAGAGGGGAGAGAGAGAGAGAGAGAGAGAGAGAGAGAGAGAGAGAGAGAGAGAGAGAGAGAGAGAGAGAGAGAGAGCTTGTAAGTGTATGTTTGTGTGTAGACACATACCATATGCTATGTGACAGTCCATGCATGTATTGTAATTTGAATACTATAGTATATATTTTATATAAGTGTGTCTTGTAAATAATTTTTGGTCAGAACCACATGGAGAATGTTACAAACCTAGACTGAAAGTTATGTCATGAGTTAAGAAACATTTGAAATCTTAAATCACTCTAACA
>CM054164.1:42847061-42879561 GCA_028751875.1 Rapana venosa | reverse complement strand
TTGTCTTCGAGTCTTTTCACCCCGAGTGATATTAGACAAAGGAAAAAGGGTGGGAAGTCATGTTAAAACAAATGTGCTTTGGAGAAAAAAAATATAACAAAGAAACTTGGCATGCAAAAAGAACCATAAAACATTTAACCTCCCCCCCCCCCCCCCCCCCCCCCGTAATTAACGCTAATGCAACTAGGCCCCTATAACAAATATCCTATCGACTGTGCCAGAGACCTTTCACAACATCACATGCCAGTTTTAGATTACTGAATATTCTGGTGAGGGAATTTTCAGGGGAAAAAGGGGGGTAAAAAAGGTTTTACACTCTTACATTACAAAATTGTATGAGTATCAGTGATATTCCCGCCACATAGACATTTACCATTTTCGCTGATTTTTGTTATGAATGCCTTCAGTTTCATTCTATAAAACAAAGTATTGAATCTGCTTTCAGTGAGCACATTTGCACAAGTCTTTGAATGGTTCCTGACTCTTGAATTGTCGGTATAAATTGGAGATTTATAAAGAAAATGTTCGTTAAGTTGATAAGTTTTAGTGACCTTTCTTCATGATTGTTGTTCTAATACGTTGTATATCTCTTGGAAGGATAAAGGCACTTGTAATTCTGCTGAATCCCCTACACGTTTCGTGCCTTTTTCAGCAGCTTTATTAGGCCACTCACTTGAATAAAATCCAGTAGGCTATGCTCAACAAAAAGTGAAACTTATACCCTTTAACAGTATAATATGATATACTTAATCTGTGATATATCTTTGAAGTGTTCTTGTAATGTGGGGATTACAAAGCATACAATACCCACTTAGAATAAACACAAGTAAGGATGTCAAATATACACAATTGTAAGCCAAGAATATAGTTAATACCCATAAAAATTGCTACTAGTTCCGCGGTAAATATTGAGTGATGTTTACCAACATTATAATTATGATTTTTCAATTTCCAATGCTTATAAATATAACAAAGGCAGAAACCTTTCTTGATTATTTAGGCGTGATCCATCTGTGTAAATTTGTTAATGATCAGAGTACTTAATAATGAATGTGAGATCCATCATCAGACAGTAGTATATGTAGATTTTAAAATTTTTTGGTGACAATAGTCACCTCTATGTTGAAGTGTACATTATTCATTTCCCATGATGGGTATGGTAATATTGCTTTTTGTTTGTCCATACCTTGTTGATTATTATTATTTGTTTAGACTTTTGTTCAAGATCAGATACATATGTACAAAAAGGACATTAAAGAGGATAATATTTTGCTTTTGGGGGGATAATTTAGTGCTGATTGTACTTAAATTTCTGCTGAAATGAAGTTTCCAGTTGCTCTGTTTCTAAGTACATATTTAGCACACGCTAGTTCACGGGAATCATGTAATGGCAACATGCTGACCTCGTTTTAAGTTCCCAGAACTGATGCATAATAGGGAACACCGAGGGCAAGCCTGTATGCTTTACAGTCTACACTTTGTAACTTCTTAAGCAAATACTTGGGAGCACTAAAAAAAACACGAAAAAAAAGAAGACTTGTCCATATGATCATTTTGAGCCAACAAGAGATGTAGCTAAACATTTTAGATTCAATGTGTCTCCTACTCAGAACTGTTTACCTAGTATCTTCAGTAGGTATAAGTACTTTCTTGCTTTAGTTAGTATGTGTTCGATATGGACATTCTAAGTCAGCTCAGAAGTGAGAATTACACCCAAGAACTGAAGGGTGCTTTTTTTTCCATCCCCCCCCCCCCCTTCCTCCCCGTTCCAATCCTAAATGCTGCTATCATTAAAAAGCACAATATGAGGGTTTTTTTCTGTGGACAAAGTAAACCCATTTTCATGCATATGTTTATGAATGTTGTTAAGTTGATTATGGTATACCTTCTTGATATAATCTAACATTCTTTTTAGTGTATTTCGTTTCATAGTAACATTCATCCACATTTATAGCATCATCTGCATATTGCACAAACACCATATCCTTTGACATTTTCATGGGAAGATCATGCAACAAAACATTAAATAGGATAGGAGCTATTACAGAAACTTGGGGTAGTCCCATATGAAGAGACTCAAAACTTGAATATGATTAAACTACTCATGTCTGTTGGTAAAAAACCAAAAAAAACAAAACTTTGAATATAATGATATAAAGACATAGAAAAACAGATTCTCTAGTTCACACAACTTAGCATGCCAACGTGATGGTAGGCCTATGCCTTTTTTTTTTTTATTTAAAAAACAATGTTGCAAGAACGTTCTTTCCTCTGGCAAACTGGTTTTAAAAATATGTGTTGATAACCTAATTCAAGAGTTATTATGACAGATCTATCCTTTTGGTCTAGTGGAGGAGGTAAAGTTTGGGTTTAGATGGAACCCAATGACTTCTTGCTTTCTTAATGGGTGTATTACTCTACACTAAGTAAGTCATATTGGATTATACATTTAGTACTGTCAAAACTGTAGCCCCTGGCCTAATCTCATGGAGAAAAGCTTTTACAGCTGCGCTTACGTCAATGGGTTCATTAAAAAAAGAAGTGTTAGTTCCTTAGAATGGACTATAATCAATTATAAAGATAACCTTTTTCTGATGATATGATTGTTAGAGCTTTATCTTGTGTTGCAAACTGCTTTAGCCGACTACTGCAGTTGGGGTAGGCACCTGCCCTTACCAGGCGACGACCAACCCTAAAAGTCATATGTCAAGATGGCGCCTGTGAAAGTAGAAGTGGAGTATTGGTAAATATTTTATTTATTTATGTATTTTTTATATGATGTGATCTTAACTGTCGTTCATCACAAGTTAATTATTTGTTTGGACAATATGTTTGTTTTGTCGCCATTGTTCGTTTCTGTAGTTTTGGTTCAAAAGACTCAGACATGAGACAGTCACAGTGCCTTTCCCAGTTTCAATGGCACCGTTTTCTTCCGTTAAATTAATAATTTCGCCTTTTTCATTGTTGCTGCTGCCCTGAACACTGAGCACAAACTCAACCTACTAAGCTGAACTTCCAGTTCCCCTGTTGTAGACCTTCACAGCGGTTCCTATTAAATTTTCTACGAATAATATGAATCGATCAAATTAACGACGGAATATCAATTGTTTACTTGGAAACTTGATGAATGGTTATTTTGATACAGGTCTCTGAATCTGACGCTACAGAGATTGAGAGAATGGTGAATACATCATAAAAAAAAAATTGCTGCAGTCGTGCAGAGTTTCAGGGCGTGGCCACTTAACAGAATACAATCATACACACACACACACACACATGGAGTGACCTACACACACACTGTGATACAGAGTGACCTACACACACACACACACACACACACATCCTCTCTCTCTCTCTCTCTCTCTCTCTCTCTCTCTCTCTTCTCTACAACTGGGATAGCCTGGTGGTTAGAGTGAGGTATTCGTGATCTGCTGACCTGGGTTTGATGCTTGTTCCTCTGGAGTTAACATCAGTGCCAACTCCACTCTCCCCAAAAGTCTTTTGGATGAGACTATGAACTGAGGCCCCATGTGCGAACACATGCAGAACATCTTGTGCACACGTTAAATCCTGTTCCACTTTTTGCAAGAGTAGGCCATTGTGAGACGGTGGGAACAGATGACACAGTTTACAAAACCACATACACACGGGGACTGGATGTGAAAAAGCACATTAGTGCTTATTCCATTATCCTCAATATAAAAGAATGCATAAAAAATCCCAACCTCTTTTGTCTAATATCAGTAATGTGAAAAGACGTTATAAAAGAAAACACACACACACACGCACAACACACACACACACACACCCTACTTTTGTCTAATCTATAACAACAAATTACACACACACACCACACATAATAATTAAAATTCTTCAAAGTTGTCTGGAGTATTTCTCATTTCTGACATCATGGTAGTGGCTCCTTTCGTTAGTATTCAAACTATTCAGGATCATATATGTTCATGATCTGGAATGTCCTCTCTCCAAAAGCCTTCTTTAGTTCTTATGATGCTTTTAAATCCAGCCTCAAGACACATTTATTTCAATTCTAAGATTCTCCCTTCTTGTTCTATTTAATTTTTGTCCTGCCCTCAACAGCTCAAACCCCATCACCCTGCCGGAGTGTAAACCTTTATGTGTGTGCATGAGTGTGCATGTGTGTGTGTGCGTGCGTGTGAGCGTGTGTGTATACATTTGAACTTGTAAAAAAAAAATCCTATTAATTGTAACTGGCTGCATGTGAATGAGTAGGATTCATGAATGAAAGTGCTTTGATTTGTTTTGTTGCAAGATATAGCGCTATATAAATTCCATGTATTGTTATGACGTAGATAAAAAAAAAATAGACGGCAGAAGATGCTCAGAATAGGAGACCCCTTCGAACAAATTTATGTATGTGTTGTCTCTTAGTGCCTTACTTTCTCACACTAAAAAAGAGGGGGTCACATCCAGGTAATAAGCTCTGGATTCCAATCCCTTCTGATGCTGCCTTTTCCCCTGGTTTTTATTTCCATAACAAGAAGTGACACAAATTTGGCTGGAGCTGTAAAGCCTAAAGGCCAAAACACAGACATGCATCCATGGGGTCAACTGCTGCACTTCTGTGGCTGACTGATCAAAAAGTTGAAAAGCAAATTATTTGCAGTACTTAGCATTGATTTGGTCTTTGACCACTTTTACGATCCATAGTCATGATCTTTTAGCAAAACAGCAGCATGTCCCAGCAAAAAAAGTAGTATCAACTGATATGCAGTGCGAAATTGTGGAGATCAGTATACCTGAGACTGATTTCAAGAAGGATATAGATCATATCTATAGATCATCTCCTTTAACTGGCTTCAAGTTCAAGTCTCTTTAGAGTGGTTGGCAGTGTGAACAACCCAGAGACAATAAAAGCTTGTCATCATATGACCACATTGGCTTAGGTGTTACATTTTTCACTGTGACAGTGTGAGTGTGACTTCTTGAAGTTCTTCATCAAACACTCAGACAGCAACTATTGCTGTCTCTGCCATATGAATAAGCGAAAATGCATGACGCTGCCATTCACTTGATTAAGCACTTCACATGTCAGACCCAGCGCATCCAACTTCATTGTGGGAGAGAATTATTTCTTTTAGTCTTTCTGGAAAAAAAGGTAGGAGAATGGACCAAGGAGGCAGAAAACGGAGAAGAAGGAGGTGACAGGAAGAAAGGAGAAACAAAGAGAGGTAGAAAAGAGGGAATTCCTAGCACAGAATTTCCAGAAGGTAGGGATGCTACTTTTACTGACAGGCCCTCCAGCATCCCCACTGGGGGTCACTGGATGTAAAAAAGCACATACGTGCTTATTCCATTATCCTCGATATAAAAGAATTTTTAAAAAAAAATGTCTTCATGGATTTAAAACTAGACATACATTTTCTTCTTTAAATTATTATGTTTACTTGTTGTACTTGCTTTGTAACCAGTAACAAAATTGAAAAGGTTTAAATTATTAAAAAAAAAAGTAAAGTGATGACATGCTTTTGTTGATTCTGTCTTTGCAAATACAAATAGTTTGGCATCTGGGATTAAAAGTAATAATTTTACCCAGTCTGAAGTTAGTTGCATAGCAAGTTGGTGTTTAGTGTGGTAAGATTTTGGTTTCTTTGTGTTTAACTTTTTTTTTGGTGGGGGGGGGGGGGGGGATTTTTGTTTGGTTTGTTTTGTCTTTGAGAGGGACCGATAGAAACAGCAATACCCTTTATCATATGACTTATTGTAATCATAGTTATCGTGAAAGTTTCTGGAACTCTGCCTATGTTTTGAACAAATTAAAGCTGTCTGACGAGGACAATGAGATCTGTATGTTGTGCCATTTGTTTCAGTGGTGGATGAGGTTACGAGCCTCGGTTCAGAGATTTGGCCAGCTACCTGCATGACCAAGTCCCTGATGCCGAGGTCAAAGGCCACGTGGGCCGTTCGTGTGAGTTCAACCCCTTTCTTTTTGCTGGTGTGGGATAGAAAGAAAGTAGCGCGTTGCAATACTGTGACGAAGTCACTTTGTTCTGGTTGAAGTAGTTATAAATTAGGATTATAGTCACTCTGTAATTAAGGTAATATAGAGCACAAGAAATAAGTTTCAAATACGTTTATTTCATTTGGAAAGGTAGGGGGTGGGGGGTTGTAGGTTAGCATACTGGCTGAGTGAGCACATGATCTGGTGGCCTGTGTTTGAGCCACTGCTGAGACATTGAAGGGATTTCTTTGTAACCCCCCTCCCCCACCCTGGGAGTTAATTTTTTAATATTATTTTTTTATTCTTTTATAGCAAGAATAATGGAATAAGCACTTATGTGCTTTTTTTTTTTACATCCAGCCCCTCTGTGTATGCACTTGTGTAAATTTTGTCATCCGCTCCCACCGGCACACAATGGCCTACTCTTATGAAAAGCGGAACAGGATTTAACGTGTGCGCAAGATGTTCTGCGTGCATTCGCACACGTGGCCTCGGTTTATAGTCTCATCCGAAAGACTTAACATCAGATCCAGACTCAATCCCCTAAAAGAGCTTTGGATGAGACTATAAACCATGGTACTGTGTGCTAACACATACAGGACGTCTTATGCACATGTATGTGTTAAAAACCCATTACGCTGTTTGGAAGAGTGGGCCTGTTGAGTGCAGGTAGGAATGAAAATACATGCATGCACACGCTGGTTTTGTGTGAAGACATTATTCAGGGAGTGGGAATGCAGCTACCTTATGGATTAATGTAATGGAGGGTGAGTGGTCGCTTTTGAATTTGACACATCTTTTGATGGGCGATCCACAGAGCTCTAAGTGAGGAAGAAAGGAAACGGGTTTTAGTGGAAAGTTTACTGTTCATGTGGGGTGAAGTATTTATGGTATCATGGAGGGAGTGGTCGCTTTGAAAATTGCAACATCTTTGATGGTGATCACACAGACCTAAAGTGAGGAACAAAGAAATGGTTTTGTGGAAAGTTTAGTTCATGTGTGAAAATATCTTTTAAATCAAACACACCGCAGCAACACACACACACACATACACACACTGAAAACAAATGTTTGGTTAGGTTTAAAAAAAAATTTTTTTTTTAGATTATTACTGAAGAATATCATTTAAAAAACAACAACAAAAGGAACACTTTCATCATAGATCAGCAATTCCTTATTTTTATATGCAGTATGTAGACGTAAAACATAGAGGCTGTTAACAAACTTACTAAAGAATGTCCGTTCTCCAGGCATTTGAAATGAAATACTGTATTGCAAGATCCTGCACATCTTTCCTTTAGAAAGACATCATACGAATGCATGCACGCACCACACACACGCACACACACACACACACACACACACAACACACTCACTCACTCACTCACTCACTCACTCTGACATACACACACACACACACACGCACACGCACATGCACATACACTCAGTACGGCCAGTAGAATGCAAAAGAAGTGTGATTGTGTTTGACAGCGTCCTTTGAGGTGACGGTGAATGGCAAACTGGTGTTCTCCAAACTGCAGCTGCATGGTTTTCCCAACCATGAAAAGGTAGGCTTCTTTCGACAGTTCCACAAGGTAACGTTATGACCAGTACCTTTTTTGGGATGGGGGGGGGGGGGGGGGGGGGTGAAATTCCATGTGTGGGAGTGGATGATGGGTGATATTGGTTTTTTTGTGTTTTGTTTTATCAAGGAGAATGGAATAACACTCATGTGCTTTTTAAAAAATATCCAGTCCCCATGTGTATACGGTTTTGTGAATTTTGTCATCTGTTCCCACAGGCACACTCTTCCAAAAAGTGGAACAGGTTTTAATGGGTGCTCAAGATGTTCTGTGTGTGTTTGCACATGGGGCCTTGGTTTATAATCTCATCTGAAGGACTTATTGGGGGGGGGGGGGGGGAGTGAAGTCAGCACTGATGTTTACTCCAGGGGAAAAGTCTCCTTGAGTGGGGTTTGAACCCATGTTGGCATATTGCGGATTGTTTTTATTTATTTATTCTTTTATATCGAGGATAATGGAATAAGCACTCATGTGCTTTTTATTAAATATCCAGTCCCCATGTGTATACGGTTTTGTGACTTTTGTCATCTGTTCCCACCAGAACACAATAGTCTACTCTTCCAAAAAGCGGAACAGGTTTTCATGGGTGCTCAAGATGTTCTGCGTGCGTTTGCACACGGGGCCTTGGTTTATAGTCTCATCAGAAGGACTTTTGGGGGGAGTGGAGTCTGCACTGATGTTAACTCCAGGGGAAAAATCCCCTTGAGTGGGGTTAGAGCCCGGGTTGGCATATTGCGGATTGTTTCATTCATCCTGGGGGATGAGGGTAGGGGTGGGGGCCCTATTGACTAGCCACTGTGATGCAAAGGACTCACTGGGTAATGTATGGAAATATGTACTGTGAGTGTTTTTGTTGTCTTTTGGAAGCAGTTTTTACCATTACGCTGGTGAAATATAGCGAATTAACTTGTCACACTATCGACTATGCAATCGTAAGTAATACTTTTTTCATGTACAAGGGATAGCCTAGTGGTCAGAACGTTGCACTCACAATCTGACGACCCGGGTTCGATTCCCGTTCTAGGGGGATATTTTCCCCTGGAGTTAACATCAGTTCAGACTCCACTCTCCCCAAAAGTCCTTTGGATGAGACTATAAACCAAGGCCCCGTGTGCAAACGCACGCAGAACGTCTTGCGCACACATTAAATCCTGTTCCGCTTTTTGTAAGAGCAGGCCATTGTGTGCCGGTGGGAACAGATGACAGAATTTACAAACCGCATACACATGGGGACTGGATGTAAAAAAGCACATAAGTGCTTATTCCATTATCCTCGATATAAAAGAATAAAATAAAAAAATAAAACAAGTGTTTATACGAGAGAGCCTGGTGGTTAGAGCGCGTGTCTCCTGTATGTAAGGGGAATGAATGAATCAAGTGACTGAAACAGCTACCTTCTGTTGTAGCTGTCATGTCTTCTGCGTGTGTTTCAGGTGCTGCAGTGTGTGCAGGAAGCTCAGAAAGGGCAGCCACTAACGGAAATCTCCGATGCAGAAAGTCCCGGCTGCATCGTCCTATAGTGGTCTCCCTTGCGGCGTGGACCTGCCCCCATGAGATGTCATCGCTTCTCTGTGTCTGCCTGTCTCCTGCTTTTTCATTGGCTACTTGTGCCTGCATTAATCAGTGAATTGTACCTCATACCACATTATTTCTTTGACGGCAGTTTCAGATGTCAAGTTTTGGCAGCCTGAAGGCTTTAGTAGCTGGGGTTTTTCAATCATGATTTACCTTGTATGGCTGATGTATCTTGTGGTTTTGAAACCATAAATAACAATATCTGAAGTGAGCATTTTGTAAATGTATTAGACGGGGAAACTGTTATTGCTTTCATGTAGTTCAGGCTGATTATAGAGTACCGATAATCCACGTATTATAATCGTTATCAAAAATATTCACAAAAACATTATTCCCTCCTTCCCCAATGGAGATCATTGCCGTTTCAAAACAGAATGCAGTAACCTTGGCTCGAGTCTTGAAGATTCGAGACTCAAACATTCTGGAAGACCTGGTCTTCGAGAAACTTGTTGAGTGGTACAAGAAAAGTATATCTAAATTGAACAAAACTGATTTAAGGAGTGAACCGTGGAAATGTAGTTGATAATTCTACCAAACAAAAAGACATTACCAACGACAAGCAGAAAAAAAACAAACCTCACGGAATCCCGACATTCAAATTCAGGCACCCACCTATGATAGCGCAAGTGTGTGATCAGCAGCCGGCGAAGAAAGGGGAGGCAGGCAGCCCCAGAGAGGCTCGGCTGTGCGTGGCCAGGGAGCACTGGAGCGTGGGTGTCTCTGTCTCACCTGCCACAATGAAGATGCGCACCTCAAGGCAACAGGTGTGTGTCGGAGGACTGGGCAGGGTGGGCAGAGACGCGCTTCACTGCACCGTTGTCGACGCACTGCCGCGTCTCTTTTTCTGTTCGTTTGTTTGTCGTTGTTGTTGTTGTTGTTGACTTTTGACTCTGGCTGTTTTGTGACTGGGATGTTTTGTCAAATGTGTGCGACTGATCTTCTTGATTGTTGGTGTAGGCTACTTTTCTGACGAGAAATTTGGTTGTGAATGAATGGGTATCCTCCGCTCAAGGTCTCGATCCTCTGTCGCTCAGTTGTTTACCTTTGTTTGTGTTTCGTCTTCTTCGGTTCTTCTTCTTCTAGTTCCTTCAGGTTCACTGTAGGCGAAGTTTCTGAAATGTCACCGTTTACTTTGTGGCTCGTCGATGGAGTGTAGTCTGTCTGTTCCGTCTTAACAGCTGCTGTTTTGGTGGTGAACTCTGACCTTCTATGTATGGACTGTCTGTCGACAAGCTCAGCGTGCCATTTTTAGTTTTTGTCAGCTGCCTAGAAAGGTGATAAGGAAGGAAGTTAATGAAGGGGATGGAAGGCTTGATACAGTAGAGGGCAGGATATTGATTTACAGCTCTTCTTTGACCTGGGAGTGATGTGTTGTGTTGGTGCGTTCTGTGGTCATGCATGTGTGTTCAGTGTGTTGTGTTGGTGCGTTCTGTGGTCATCCATGTGTGTTCACTGCGTTGTTTTGCAGTTTTTTTTTGTGAGTGCATGATTGTGAGATATTCATGAGAACATTGCCTTTAGTTGTCTTTTAAAAACAAAATAAGTTTAAATTTAGAATGGTACTAATGAACTGAATTGAAAAAAACCCCAACCCCAACTGGTTTTACACTAGTTCAGAGGCAGAACATTTGCTAAATGCTTTTGTGAGTGTTTGCTAAATCCAACATCCCAAAACCCAGACTTCTGTTCTGCTCAAGAATGTAACTCTGCCCTAACCCACTCCATAATATTGATGGTGGTAATTATATAGATATATGGACATTTAAAAAAAAAATATAGTGCTGAATCTTGTAAAGCAAACAAATCAGAGCGCTTATCAGATTGTAGAGGGTTTTTTTGTGATGGAAAGTATGGTAGAGTTTTTTTGTGTGATGGAAAGTAATGTTCCTAAAACTTGCATGGTCCTTTTTAGTGGATGTTTGTCAAATATGAGCAGTGGCATCAGGCAGAACTTCTCCTTCATGGTGTGTGTACATGTTGGGATAACTGGTTGTGTGATGGGAGGGAATGTCCATACCTTTAGTGGTGTTGCTGCATGCGGCTTTGGCTGAGCTGACTTCAGTGAGGTGTCTGTCAGCAACCCTGATGTGGGCAGAGTTAGTAGTGTTAGGAGGGGTAAACTTGATTGATATTGATTAAACAAGGGTGTGTTGAGATTGGGATGAGTGTCAGCAAACAGTAACTTTTGTTGCATTGTTTCATTTGTATTTTGGTGTGACTGTGACTTGGTATTTCCGCAATAAATGGTATGTGAAATAATAACATGACACCTTTGTGGTTTTATTCACATTGCATGTTCGATAATGGGGGAAGGTTAGGGGGGGAGGTGTTAGCCTAGTAGTTAGAGCTTTGAGCTGGCTATCTGACGGCCCGAGTTTGAGACACCCTTGAGGGGATTCTTCCTTGGAGTTAACACCAGTACCATCTCCACTCCCCCCAAAAGTCCCTTGGATGAGACTATACACTGAGGTCCTGTGTATGAATGCATCCAGAACATCTTGTGCACACACATTAAAATCCCCTTCTGGAAGAGTAGACCATGGTGTACTGGTAGGAGAGGATCACAACACTTAAAAAACGCATGCACACTGGTGCTGTGTTCAGAATGTATGCCTTTGAAATTTTGTCATCTGTTCCTACCGGCATGAAATGGCCTACTCTTCTAAAGGTAGAATGGGTTTTTGAAGTGTGCGCATGATTTTCTGCGTACATTTGCACACAGGGCCTTGGTTTATAGTCTTATCTGAAGGACTGTTAGCGCGTTTTGTTTGAGAACGACCATAGGAATGGCAGAGGATATTGTTCTGTTAGTAGAAAAGTACTTTGCAGCAGACTCTTGCCATCATTCATTCTTACCAGAGATCAACTTCATCAATGACTCTTTGAATTGGAGCTAGGTACAATCCCAAAGTGAAAATGAACGTAATGCTTTGCTGGAAAAAACCCCCCAACCCAACAAGCTGTTTAAACTACTAGGTGAATAGGTATCATATTTTTCATTGAGTGTCTCTTTTTCAAAATGCTCACACACACATTCTCTCCTGATTCTGCCAATGCACACCAGCAGCTTCGCTCGCACAAAAATCCTCAACAATATTAACAAATAATGTATCATTTTATTCATAAACAACATATCTCTCAAAATGCTGTCTCCCTTTTTTTTTTTTAATGTAATAAGTAAAGGAAATGCACTTATTTGGTATTCCATTGTCTGAATCAAATTACTCCTGCCCAAGAATGTGTGTTCTGATATTTCATTCTTCAAAAGTAATTCACCCGCTACAGCCAGTTTACATAGTCCTGCACAATGTCTATACCTGTTTGCCCAACATGAATAAGTGCGCTGCTTTCCCATACAACCGATAACCAACATTACAAAACATGTTTTGCTGAACTTAAACAAGATGCATAGCATAGTTATTGCCTTCAACTGACCAAAAACAACATGTATTCAATATAAATTATATAACATCAGATTCAAAGACATGCACACAGGTGTATCACAAATGGCATCAGCATTTGCAGCACACAAAAAACAACAAAAATCTCAATATTTGTAATCTTTCAGAATGACAATGTTTTCCTGAACATTAGATAACTTTCTTTTGAACATTTAATTTTTCTGAACAATTAGATACCTTTCTTTTTAACATTAAAAAACCAATCTAATACTTTTTTTTCCCCCATTAATGTTTCATATATATCGAGTAATCAACAGGAGCTATCTCAAAAGACAGAATATCAAAACTATTTTACTCTAGATCACAGTCTATCCATAAGAAATGACTTGCAACATACGTATCATATGTATGACTCACAAACAATATATGTAAGTCAATTACTATGATAGTGTGTGTGTGTGTAACATGCTGGCAGGAAAGGCTTAACAATACAGGATACAAGATAAATATAATGAATGAAGGGCAGTTACGTTCAAACGAACGTAATATGAAATACATGACTCAAAACAATTTTCAACAGATATTTACAGCTGAAGTCTTAACAACAGCCAACTAGACAAAAATAGAATAAGAAAAAAAAGGCAAACGATCTGTTGGACGTTGACACTCTATTTACAACACACAAAAATACCCGCTTTTACAAATGTTCTTTTAACAAAGAATACACACATGTATGTATAATGATTCATACATAAAGAGTTCTTTGTGCAGTATGTACAACCAAGGAAAATCAATGCCTATACACCTCACAGCTCTCGACAAAGAAACAATGATTTTTGTCCTCAATTAGAGCTCTGAGTCTGAGGTTTGCCAATGGTGTGATTTTGTGCAAGCAACCATTTTTACCCACCATTCAGGTAGCCGCATTCTGGCTGTGGGGATGGTGTCTAAACACGAAACTTTATCACATGTTTTTAACAAAAAAAATTATTAATTTCTACTGGCATGAAATAATCAACTCTTCAGAAAGGTGGAACTGGGGGAGGCATTGGTCTTTACGTCCTCCTGGGTTTCCCCATGTGGGACATTTTTTGTGGATGCTCTAAACTGGGGGTTTTAATGTGAGTGCAAGATGTTCTGTATGTGTTTGCTCATGTGGCTTCGGTTTATAACCTCATCCAAAGGGCTTTTGGGAGAGAGGAGTCAGTACTAATGTAAACTTCTGGGGAAAAATCCCCTAAAACAGGCACCTCCATGGTGGCTTGATCCCAGGTCATCAGATCACTAGTGCAATGCTCTAACCACTAGACTCTCCAGTCCCCTAAACATTAAATTAAATTAAAAAAAAACTTAGCATAGGCTTGTTTTGTTTAGACAACAAGTGAGAATATCATTTGCATGAATTTGTAGATGGATTTTGTTGTTGCTGCTTTTTGATGGATTTTTTTTTTTGGGGGGGGGGGGGGGGGGGGGGAGGAAGAGAGGGTACAATAACAATTTTAAGACTATTTACATGTATAACGTACAATGACTGGGGGCACTCAAAATGGATGGGTCCCTGTGGCACAAATGAAATATGCAATAACTTCTGTGAAAGGCTACAGAGCAGGAGAGTAATGTTTCTTATATTAAACAGATATGATGGATGCCATAGCCAAGTGGTTGAGACCGTTTGACTCCAATCCCCCATGGGTCAATTAAGTCGTGGGTTTGAATCTCGGTGGCGTCTGGTAGATTAAGGGTTCCCCCCCCCTCCCCCCCCACCCCCCCCCCCCTCCAGATCAACTTCAAAAGCAGACCTGCCAGTGCCGTAATTCTCTTCAACTAAATAGACGCATGCAGAAGATCAAATACGCACGTTAAAGAAGCCATAACACATGTCAGCGTTTGGTGTGTTCCTTTGCAAGATTCAGCAATATATATATTCCATATAATTATTAATATTATTATTTGGTGTGTTAAGGAAACATAAACATACCCAGCATGCATACCTAAAATGGGAGTACGGCTACCTTCATGATGGGCAGAAACAGTCGCATAAAATAAATGCAAAATCACATCGGCGAACCTCAGAGCTCTAGCTGAGGAACAGAAAGAAAGAAAAACAACCTGATACAAGGGCGACACAGACTGTAAACAGGAAAATCAATGGTACCACAGAGTTTCTTCCTATCCAGTACTGCAGAAACCAATGGTACTACAGAATTTCTTCCTATCCGGTACCGCAGAAACCAATGGTACTACAGAGTTTCTTCCTATCCAGTACTGCAGAAACCAATGGTACCACAGAGTTTCTTCCTATCCAGTACTGCAGAAACCAATGGTACTACAGAGTTTCTTCCTATCCAGTACTGCAGAAACCAATGGTACTACAGAGTTTCTTCCTATCCAGTACTGCAGAAACCAATGGTACCACAGAGTTTCTTCCTATCCAGTACTGCAGAAACCAATGGTACTACAGAGTTTCTTCCTATCCAGTACTGCAGAAAGGCCTTCAGCAAAGCACACCATTCCAGTCATAGCAGGTCTGGGAAGTTTTGGCTGCTCTCTCCAAGAACAGTACTTCAACACAGTAGACATAACCCTTTCTTTTTACACCCCCCCCCCCCCTCCTTTCCTCGGTCAGATCTCCGCGGTTCACCAATGGTGACATTTTTTGCCCATGTGACCATTTCCAGCCACCACTAAGGTAGCTGTTTTCTGGCTTTGGGGAAATAAACCCATTTCATTTTTTAAATTCAATTGGCACAGTTACGTCATTTGCTGCAATTGCTGGTGGTGGTGGTGAGGGTGGTAGGGGGGGAGGAGGGAGGGGCAGTTTTCTCAGAAACAAAAGTTCTCTCTTGTTTTTATTTTCTTTTTGTTTTCTGTGCTCTGTTTGGTGGACACTGTATTATAATCCCTGAAACGAAAAGATGAATAAAGAAAGGTGTAGAAGAAAAACCTATTCAACCCCCCCCCCTACAATTTTTTTCTTACATCACGCTGTAAATCTGACAATCTAAATCATACATAGATGAGATGTTGATCTTTTATTTTTGGTGACTAAGTCAAATCCAGAGTCGTGTCATTTTCTATGGTTCAAACCTCTTCTTCGCATTCGTTGCATGGACAGCTCAGGTTCTGCTCTGCAGGCAGTAGAAGGCTGCAGGCCCCCCAAGTCCCTGTTTGGCCACTAGGGTCAGGTCAGGTCAGGTCAGGTCAGGCCAGAGCTTGTTTCCTAGTGGCTTGTGTCTGAAGTTCAGATGAAAAGGCCACCCTTGTGGGAGGCTTGTGTGGACTGTCTAAAGAGCCTGAGCTATTGTATATATGTCCCCTGGGGATTCCAGGAGACCCTTTCAGTATAAATTGCATCTTCACTCTCTGGAAATTCTGTGCAAGAAAATTCCCCCCTTTTCTTATCAGTCCCTTTTGTCTTTGCCTTTCCCCTTACCTCTCTATCTTCTCTCTCACTTGCTTATTTTCTGCCTACCCTGCCCATTCTCCTGCCTTTTCTCTGAAAGCAAACCTGACATTTTTTTCTGATGAACTTTTTAATGAGCTGCCCTGAAGTTGGAATGTGTTGGTTGTAGCCAGAGGGCAGACCTCCTGCAGAACTGAAAGTGTCTATATATCATGTACTTGGCCCTTTTTTACCTACAATTTACACTGTTCACTGTGCAGCCTGTTTATAGACCTCATCCGGCTGAAAGGAACTTGTCGTATATCATCATTATCATCTGACCATCATGGACTTAGCTGTTTGCCACATTCATTAATTGTCATTTGATGAATTTAAAGATGCTTAGCTTTGAAAGATGTACACCCCCTTAGCACAGAATTTCCAGAAGGTGGGGATGCTATTCATACAGTTGACAGGCCCTGGGCATCGCCACAGGAGGGGGGGGGGGGGGTGTAGCATGCTTTTGAGTTTATTTTTTAAAGTTTAAAAAAAAAAAAGTCAGTCTTTATTTCTATCTACATTATTTAATCCACTGTTGGTGACATATTTGTGTGATTTCGTTCAGAATACTGACAATGATCTTCTTGATGAAAATCACAATAACCTGATGCTGACATAAGTTTGACACAGTGAGATTTCCTTTCTGAACAGAACAGTACAACATTTTCTTCAACAGGCAATTTCATACTTTTCAAATTTCAGAAATTCAAACATTCTGCTTCGACGGAAGTGTGGAGAGCCGCAGAGTTGACCAAAAAAAAAAAAAAAAAAAAAAAAAAAAAAAAAGAAAAAAAAAAAAGGAAAAAAAAAAAAAGAACATGAAACACAATCACAACGTAGAAATGAACCACCTGGAAAAACAACAACAACAACAACAACAACAACAACAACAAAACCACCGGCTCACAGTCCAAAGAAAACCGTACCCACCTCCGTGAACGTTTTGCTGCAGCCGTCGCACACGAAGGACTTGTGCGCGCCGCCGCCGTGCATGATGCGATGCATGCGCATGTTGCCCGCCTGCCCGGACGTTTTGCAGCACACCTCGCACATGAAGGACTCTGCCCCTCGTGGATGTTCTTGTGCCGCTTCAGGCTCCCGCCCAGACGGAAGGTCTTCCCACACACGTCGCAGGCGAAGGGCTTCTCCCCCGTGTGGATCATCTTGTGCCGCTTCAGGTCCCCAGCGTGGGTGAAGGTCTTGCTGCAGACGTCGCAGACGAAGGGCTTCTGCCCCGTGTGGATCATCCTGTGCATCTTGAGGTTGCCTTCTTCCAGGAAGGCCTTGTCGCACACCTCGCACACGTGCGGTTTGAGCCCCGTGTGGATCATGCGGTGCCTCTTCAGGACCCCCAGCAGCGCGAAGGTCTTGCTGCAGACTTCGCACATGTAGGGCTTCAGCCCCGAGTGGTTCATCTTGTGCGCTTTGAGGTCGTCCGCCCGGGAGAAGGTTTTGCTGCACACGTCGCACATGAAGGGCTTGTAGCCCAGGTGAATCAGCTTGTGCTTCTTCAGGTTGCTGGCCCGCGAAAAGGTCATGCTGCACAGGTCGCAGGCGAAGGACTTGACCCCCGAGTGGGTCAGCTTGTGCGTCTTCAGGTTGTTGGCGTGGGTGAACGCTCGGCCGCACACCTCGCAGGCGAAGGCCTTGACCCCCGCGTGGATCATCTTGTGGGTCTTCAGGCTGCCGGCCTGGGTGAAGGTCTTGCTGCAGATCTCGCACATGTAGGGCTTGTGGCCCGTGTGCACCACTTGGTGGCGCTGCAGGCTGCTGGCCAAGGTGAAGGTCTTCTGGCAGAGGTCGCACATGTAGGGTTTCTGCCCCGTGTGCACCACGCGGTGCCTGTACAGGCTGCTGGTCTTGGTGAAGGTCCTCTGGCACACGTCGCAGGTCAGTGACTTCTTCTCCCGTTTCTTCCCCGGGGTCTTGGCGGCCGCGCGGAGTCGCGGCCTTCCCGCCTTGCGAGGGCCGGCAGGCTGAGGCTTCTGGGAGGTCAGGAAGCGGGAACGGCATTAGAGTGAGGAACTGTCCGCTGAAATATCTACAGTTTCACAACTAGTTGTGTGTTGTTTTACGTACCATGAATCTATGTTTTAAATTTTTTTTAAAAAGCATATGCTTTGTATCTAAGAGAGATAAATCATGTATGGACACGTTAGCTTACTGAGTTTTTTTTCCCTTCAATCGTGCTTCTGAATGTTCATGAACTACAGCAAGGTTAAAGTAAGAGAATAGTAGAGTTCAATCACTTTTATGAAAAAAAAAGCGTATACTTCGCATCTAAGAGAGATAAATCATGTATGGACATGTTAGCTTACTGAGTTTTTTCCCCTTCAATCGTGCTTCTGAATGTTCGTGAACTACAGCAAGGTTAAAGTAAGAGAAAAGTAGAGTTCAATCACTTTTATGATTGTTTTTTTTTTCTCCTCTTCATTGTGCAATGACTGTTCATGAGTTACAGTAGGGTAAATAGGGAAAACACACGAAAGCTAAGTTTAGCATGGAGGATTGCTCCTGACTTGAAGATTCAGACAGACATTTGAACAATAGAGAGCTATGCTATCTTATTTCAGCAAGTACTGTTTGTTTATTTTGTTCATTTCTGTGACAAAAGCCGTCATTAAGCAGTGTTTTTTTCAAACATGGACGTCTTGAACTCTTAGCACTTCTGAGCAGGGATATTTGTGTGTGTGCGTGCATATGTATGTGCGTGCATGTGTGCATGCATACATGCTGTGTACATGCCCATGTGTGTGCATACATGCTGTGTGCATACACACACGTGCATGCATTTCTGTGACAAAAGCAGCCATTAAGCAATGTTTTTTCAAAACATGGACGTCTTGAACTCTTAACACTCCTAAGCAGGGATATTTGTGTGTGCGTGTGCGTGCATATGTATGTGCGTGCATGTGTGCATGCATACATGCTGTGTACATGTGCGTGTGTGTGCATACAAGCTGTATACATGCACATGTGTGCATACATGCGGTGTGCATACGCACACGAGCGTGCATGCAGGCATGCTGTGTGCATGGGCAATTACACATGTGTTTGGATGCTTGGGTGTGGTATGCACATGCCGCATGAACGCATATTTGCTGAGCAAGCAGAGGGGAGCTGGGAGAAGCATGGCAGCAGAGAGAAAGAGGCACACATTTTCTCCTTCTTCTTTGTCAAACGCTCAGACTGCAACTATCGTTGTCTGTCACACAAGCGAAAATGCGTTGCGCTGCTGTTAAGCGCCTGACAAGTCAGGCCCGGCGCGTCCAACTCTGGCATGGGAGAGAACTGTTATCTTTTAAATCTTTCTGATAAAAAGCCAGGAGAATGAATCAAGGAGGCAGAAAATAGACAAGAAGGAGGTGGTGACAGGATGAAAAGGAACAAGGCAGAAACAAAGAGAGGGATAGAAAACAGGGAATTCCTAAAACAGCATTTCCGGAAGGTGGGGATGCTAGTTTATATTGACAGGCCCCCGGCATCCCCACGGGGGAGGTGGCATCAGAGCGCAAGTGAACAAAACTTACATACACACCCACAGCCAATCACCTCACCACAGCAAAAGCAACATGGAAGACACCAGAAACTAAAAAAACAAAAGAAGAAAGGTGGAAAGACTGTTAAGATATTCCCCTGCCAAACATGTAAACTGTAAGGTTCTGGATTCGATTCCCAGCCTTGCCCCTTCTTCTCAGTTTGACAAGAAAATTGAGCTGAATGTCAAAGTCCCTTGATGAGACTGTAAACCAAGGCCCCGCGTGCAAATGCACACAAAACTTCTTACACACACGTTAATAGCCTCTTCCGCCTTTCGGAAGAGTAAGCCATTTCATGCTGGAAGGAACGAATGACAACATATTGCAAAATGCACGCACACTGGTGCCGTGTTTCAACACCATCCCTGAAGTCAGAATGTGGCTCCATAAATGGTGTGTGTGTGTGTGTGTGTGTGTGTGTGTGAACAGTTGCATACACAAAAATCTCTAGCTGAGGAACAAAAAACGACAAAGAAACCAAAAAAAAGTATAACAAACAAGAACGAGGCACTCACATCAGTTCGAGAGCTTTGTGAAGCAGTCCACTCATTGTTCTCGATATCGGTGGCCGAATCATCCTCGTTGTCATCATCGCCGTTGTCGTCATCGTCATCTTCCTCCACACTGTTCTCATCTTCTTCGCTCTCGCTTTTCTCCTAAAGGTGACCAGACAGAGAAGTAGTATATGTTTGGTTGCGGGGCGGACAACACAGTGGTTAGGGTGTTGTGCTTGTGATCTGACGGCCCAGCATCAAATCACCACAGAGGCGCTCGTTTTAGGCAATTTTACCCTGAAGTTTACATCAGCGCTGACTCCACTCTCCATTTCAGATGTGAGTATAAGCTGAGTTCCTGTGTGCAAATGCACGCAGAACATCTTGCGCACATGTTAAGAACCTGTCCCGCCTTTTGGTTATTTCATACCAGTAGGAATAGGTGGCAATTTCAATAAAAAATGCATGCACACGGGTGTCATGTTTAGACTCCATCCATCCCGAAGTTGGAGTGTGGCTACCTTAACCACTAGACTGCCTTACCCCGGAAATTTTCCGGGGCTAAACGTGCACCCTATATGCCTACAACCCGGAAAATTTCCGGGGTGTCGAACCGAAGTAAACAAGCCTGCTTCCTTGACTACAGTTAAAGGGAAAGAACTCCAAAATTAATGGAGATCACTCTCCTGTTGCTTGGCAACATTCAGATGCAAAAACCGTGGCAAAAACGATCGCTTTTTAGCTCGTATTTTGTGTTTTTATGCATGACTGCTTGGGACGTTCTTGTTGAAAATGGCTGACACTTCTTGTTGAAGGCATCAATAACTTTACACAGCTGTTAAAGTGGCAAATAAAACTGTAGATTTACTTAACAGTGATAATAATAATAATAATAATAATGTATGGAATTTATATAGCGCTGAATCTTGTAAAGCAACAAATCAAAGCGCTCAGATTTTATTTCATGCCACTTTAAGTCACGGCAGATTTCTCTCCGTGAAATTCGGGCTGCTCTCCCTGGGGAGAGCGGGAGAACGCGTCGCCACTTAGCGCTGCGCCACCCTTTCACCCTTTTTTTTTTTTTTTTCCCTGCAGCTGTATTTGTTTCCCTATCAGAGTGGCTTTTTTCTAAGAATTTTGCCAGGGACAACTCTCTTGTTGCCGTGGGGTTTTTTACGTGCGCTAAATAATTACGTGTAACACACGGGACCTCGGTTTATCGTCTCATCCGAAAGACTAGCGCCCAGACCACCACTCATGGTCTAATGGATGGGGGAAAAATTTCCGGTCCAAACGGGGTACGAACTGCCGCACACTTCAGACCCGGACTTTTCGCTTTCTAGACAGGCGCGTTACCTCTAGACCACCGATCCACCATGAAAACGATCGTGTATGATTCAGGAGATCGTGTATTTAAAAAACAATGAATGAGATTTGGCCTGGACTTATGTTTGACGTTATTGAGATGGGGGTTACTCAGAATGACAGTGGTGATGAAGAAATCATATTTTTGATTGATTTTTTACATTTTAAATATATTTTTGCCGTGAAATATCATGCTAACTAATTTGAGCTTGCCTCGAAGTAATCTACGATATATATACTGTCATTGGGTAGACTATCAGGAATATTCATGTAGTAGTTTCTGAGTAAGAGGGATATGAACAAAGCAGTGGTACATAAGAATTTTATTTCCGGGCATATAGGGTGCAGTTGCACTGGGCAGTTAAGAGGTTAACGGTGGGTAAAAAGCATTGCATATACAAACTCTCACCCTTGGTAAACCTCAGAGCTCTAGCCAAAGAATGAAAACAAATACTTTGTAAAAAAAACAACAATAAAAAAATCATTCGATGAATCATGACTTATTTCAATTATCAGAACACAAGTATGTGAAGACAGACCAGCAAAGCAACAGTTAGAGTAAGATAATTATTCATCACATAATGTAGTTATCCAAACAGAAACATGTGATGACACACCAGCAAAAAAGCAAATTACAGAAAAAATTCACCATATAATTCAATCCACAAAGTGAGAAAGATATACATACACACAGAGATCAGAAATAAGTCAATAATTACTATAAATCTAATCATCAAGAATGAAGGTGGCAGGATGGTTTAGACATTCACCTGCCTAACAAATAAACTGTTGAGATTCTGGGTTCGATTCCCAGCCTTGCCCTTTCTTCCCAGTTTGGCAGGAAAATCGAACTGAATGGCAAGCCTTTCTGAAGAGACTCCAAATCAGTCGAACCTGTGTGCTCACAAGTTACAGACTTGTGCACGTCAAAAGAACCCACAACAGTTGAAAATTGGCAAGTATCTCCTGACCTGTCCTGGCAAAATTGCTAGATTCAATTTCCAACTGTATCCATGAAGTCGGAAATGCAGCTACCTTCATGGTGGGAGGAAAAAAAATGGTCACATACGCAAAAATCTCACCACTGGTGAACTTCAGAGCTCTAGCCAAGGCTGGAATGATTAAAAAAAAAAAAGAGCTAATCATCAAAAAATCCTAATTAATTGGAACAGAAATTTTTTTTCTTAAAAAAGGGGTTCGATTCCCAGCCTTGCCCTTTCTTCCCAGTTAGACGAGAAAATCGAACTGAATGTCAAAGTCCTAAATTAGATGAGACTATAAACCGAGGCCCCATGTGCAAATGCATGCAGAACATCTTGCGTGCGCACGTTAAAAACCTGTTCCACCTTTTGGAAGTGAAGGCCAGTTCGTGCTGATAGGAGTGGTGGATTACAACATTTTTAAAACACGCGTGCACACAGGTATCCTGTTTAGATACCACCCCCAAAGATAGAATACAGCTACCTAAATGGTGGGGAAAAAACAGGTGCATACACAAAAATCTCACCGTTGGTGAACCCCAGAGCTGTAGCTCAGGAACAGCCCCCCCCCCTCCAAAAAAAAAAAACCAACAAAAAAACAACAACAAGTGAGTAAGAACCAGCTGCAGTAGCTATAAAAGGTAAAGGTAAAGGTGTCCCATAACCTATAAGGTCGTAGGGGAGCGAGGTTTCAGAGACCTCAACTTCTCTAGGGGCCAGCATATTGAGGGCGGAGCCCATCTCCTCTCCCTTGCTGTTTTTACCATCCTTGACCTTAAAGGGGCAGGTACCCATTTACAGCTGGGTGAACTGGGGGACTGTACTGAAACCAAAGAACGCAAACGGTCACCCATCCAAGTGGTAACCACGCTCGACGCTGCTTAACACTGGCTGGGGGAAAGCGAGTGCTCTGACCACTGAGCTATCCTGTCCCCAGGATGTGCAACAACTCAGAATGTTGGCAGTGACAAGTTAAGTTGCATGAAATATATGCAGAAGGCACAAACAGGGGGAGAAAAAATGCTTTCCTAAAAACGTTTTGTAGCTTTTTGACAAACTCTTTTCACACGCTTCTTCACTTACATTCTGAACCTCGTTGGCAGATGGTAAATATCGACCGTTGGCTCCCCGCTCTCGACTCAGCGCATGGTTGTGACGCGATTCGTGCAGGTATTTCTGGAAAACAACAAAGTCAGGTCTGTTTCCGTTCAGCCTTTTGGAAGAGGAGGGTATATATTATTGCACCGGTCCAAGAACTGATGACAACCATAATAATGCATAAGCGCTTCGATTTGTTTTGTTTTTTTACAAGATTCAGCGCTATATAAATTCCATATATTATTATTATTATTATTATTATTATTATTATTATTATACACACTGGTGTTGTGTTTAGACATCATCCCTAAAGTCAGAATGTAGCTTCCTTAGTGGTGGGCAAAAATGGTCGCATATGCAAAAATCAAACCATTGCTTTTTTTGCTGATATTAATTATTGAAAAACACTTTCCAGAAGTCCTGTGTTCATTTTGCAGCTGATGTTAATTTCATCACACAGCCCTTGCAGCATGCACGAGTTAGAGACATGCCTAGCTATAAAAAAAAAAGAAGTTATTATGACAACCACCACCACATGAAACAAAATATACACTACTACTATTACTACTACTACACACCACAAAATAAAACACACACACAGAACGGTATCACTTTATGTGGAAGGGTCTAAAATTGAAGACTTCAACCGCTACTACTACTACTACTACTACTATACTACTACCACCACCACCACCACTACTACACACACACACACACACACACACACACACACAGCCGTCTAAAAATCACTAAATGTGAATAGACATTAAACTGAAGATATCACACACACACACACACACACACAGCCGTCTAAAATCACTAAATGCGAATAGACGTTAAACTGAAGATATCACACACACACACACACAGCCGTCTAAAATCACTAATTGTGAATAGACGTTAAACTGAAGATATCACACACACACACACAGCCGTCTAAAATCACTAAATGTGAATAGACGTTAAACTGAAGATATCACACACACCACACACACACACACGCGCACAGCCGTCTAAAACCACTAAATGTGAATAGACGTTAAACTGAAGATATCACACACACACACACACACACACACACAGCCGTCTAAAATCACTAAATGTGAATAGACGTTAAACTGAAGATATCACACACACACACACCACACAAACACACACACACCACACACTCCACTCCACTCCGCTCCATCACACACACACACACACACAGCCGTCTAAAATCACTAAATATGAATAGACGTTAAACTGAAGATATCACACACACACACACAGCCGTCTAAAATCACTAAATGTGAATAGACATTAAACTGAAGATATCACACACACACACACACAGCCGTCTAAAATCACTAAATGTGAATAGACATTAAACTGAAGATATCACACACACACACACACACGCACACAAGCCGTCTAAAATCACTAAATGTGAATAGACGTTAAACTGAAGATATCACACACACACACACACACACACGCACGCACACACACACACACACACACACACAGCCGTCTAAAATCACTAAATGTGAATAGACGTTAAACTGAAGATATCACACACACACACACACAAACACACACACACACGCACGCACACACACACACACACACACACACACACACACACACACACACACTCCGCTCCATACATCACACCACACCTGTCTTTCAGCCACGATCTTGCCTGTGGCCACGAGCCTGGCTCTGGCTTGCCGTCTCTTCAAGATGCGGGTGTACTGCTTGACGTTGACAACCAACGGCTTTGCTGTCACCTTGGCCGCCGACCTTGCCTCCGACACGTTGCGAGAAGAAGAAGCGGAGGGAGCAATCGCAGGCAGGTGTCCTCTGGATGCCGCCAAAGCCTGAAAGATAATAATCGTCATCTGAGGTGAGGGCTGGTTTTTTGTTTTTTTTCTCGTCCCTCGGATAGAGCTTCAAGGTTCGTCAATGGTGAGTTAGTTAGTTCTTCAGTTTAACGTCTTTCCGCCAAAAAGTGATATCAGACGGTTTAAGTGTGTGTGTGTGTGTGTGTGTGTTGTGTGTTTGTGTGTGTGTGTGTGAGTGTGTGTGTGTGCGTGCGTGTGTGTGTGTTGTGTGTGTGTGTGTGTGTGCGTGCGTGCGTGCGTGCGTGCGTGTGTGTGTGTGCGTGCGTATGAGAGTGTGTATATGTCCGTGCATGTATATGTGTGCATGTATGAGTGTGCGTGTATGTGCGTGCGTGTGTGAATGAGTGAGTGTGAGAATATGAGTGAAATTTGTGGGCATGTGTGAGTGAGTGAGTGAGTGTGTGTGTGTGTGTGTGCGTGCACACGCGTGTGTGTAAATATATCAGAGAAATTGTGTTATGTATGTATGTGCCTGTATGTGTGTGAGAGAGTGTGTGCGTGTAATGTGTGCGTGAGTGCATACGTGCATGTATTTGTGTTGTATGCATGTGTGTGTGTGTGAGTGTGTGTATGCGCGTGCTTGTTTGTGTGTGAGCATGCAAGTGTGTGTGTGGGTCTTGCATGTGTTTGTGTGTCAATGGTGAGATGTTTGCGTATGTGACCGTTTTTTGCTGACCATTAAGGCAGCTGCAGTACGATTTCCGGGATGTCTAGACATGACACCAGCGTGCATGCAATTCTATTTTTGTTATCCGTTCTTACCGGTACGCAATAGCCTACTTTTCCAAAAGGTGGAACAGGTTTGAACATGTGCGCAAGATGTTCTGCATGCGTTCGCACCTTGGGCCTCAGTTTATAGTCTCTCTCTTTTTTTTTTCCCTCCAGTTTACAGTCTCATTGGAAAGACTTTTGGGGGAGTGGAGTTTGTATGTCTATTTGTGTGTGAGTGCATGCGTGCGTGTGTGTGTGTCTGTGTATGTGTCTGTCTGTCTGTCTCTGTTTGTCTGTCTATCTCTCTCTTTCCCTCCCTCCACACACACACACACACACACACACACACACACACACACACACACACACACACGCATGCACACACACACACATACACACTGTCTGTCTGTCTGCCTTCTTGTCCGTACATCTGTCTGTCTGTCTGTCTATCTTTCTTTTGGTTTATCTGTCGGTACTGATGTTAACTCCAGAGGAAAAATCCCCTTGACTGGGTGTCTTGAAGGAGGTTTGAACCCAGGCTTGACACTAAGCCGTCAAATCGGGAGGGCGATGCTCTAACCACTGTGCTATTCCACCTCCCACTTGGGGTGATTAAATTGACTTAGAATGATTTGTGCACACTGAATAGCTAAGCACCACCAAAACTAATCTCCCCTCCCAAATAACGTCCCCCCCCTTAACCTAACCAAAAACATTAAAAAAACAACCCCAAAACCCCAACAAAGGTTTAAAAAAAGCAACCTTCCCATCCCAACTAACAAGAAAAAAAAACACCCACGAAAAAACCCCACACACACAAAAAAGGAAAAAAACACAAAACCTAACTGAAATAATGTATGATGACAATGCTTCATATATCTACATCATTACATTCTTTTCCTCTCTTTAATAATATGATCAGAAAAGTATTTCCAAAAAGACAAAACAAAGACAAACCTCCAAAAGCAACAAATCAAACACCAAAAATTTGCCAAAGTCAGAATGTGGCTACCTCAGCACGTGAATTCAAAACCGTTCAGTCACGCGTGCTAAACTTAGCGCGCCCCTTCCTTTTACCCAGTCCGAGTGTGGTCAGTCAGTTCCTGCTATAATTTAGCACCAGCTGGGCTGGGATGGGATGGAATGGAATAGACAGCAGCTGAAAGAGCGGAAACTGGCAGCTGTGCTATCTTAATGGTGGGAAAAAACGGCCCCATACACAAAATCTGAGTTAGCTGTCAGAACCAGGATTGCGAGTGCTTGGAAGAAATGGAAAGAATTGGCAAGTCTGCTCGGAAATCAGAAAATCCCACTGGAGAGACGCTGCCTGATATATAAGGCCTGCATCAGACCTGTTCTCCTGTATGGCTCGGAGATGTGGGTTTTCACAAAAACTGTTGAACGTTTGTTGAAGAGCTGTGAAAACCGAATGCTACACTACATGACAAAGATCAAATGGGAAGACAGGATCACGAATGAAGAACTATGGAGAATGTGCAAAGTTGATGATCTGAAGTCTGTAGCTAGTAGCAATAGACTGCACTGGTTTGGGTACGTTCAACGGAAAGCAGACCACCACATCATAAAAAGAACAATGAACTTCGTAGTGGATGGAAAGAGACCAAAGGGAAGACCTAGCAAGACCTGGGCTGCTTGTATTGCAGCTGATCTTAGAGAAAGGGGCATAAATAAGGAGGAAGCTCAAAACAGAGAGAGATGGAGAAGGCTCATCAATGTCAAACCTCCCCTGAGAGAAACAAAAAAGGAAGAAGAAGAAGTTACGCAAAATCTCACCATGGGTTAACACTGTTTTATTTATTTTTATTTTATTTTTCATATCGAGGATAATGGAATAAGCACTTATGTGCTTTTTAACATCCAGTCCCCGTGTGTATGTGGTTTTGTAACTTTTGTCTTCTGTTCCCACTGGCACACAAATGGCCTACTCTTACGAAAAGCAGAACAGGGTTTAACGTGCGCACAAGATGTTCTGCGCGCGTTCGCACACGGGGCCTCGGTTTATAGCCTCATCAGAAGGACTTTTGGGGGAGAGTGGAGTCTGCACTGATGTTAACTCCAGGGGAAAATATCCCCCTTGAACGGGAATCGAACCCGGGTCGTCAGATTGCGAGCGCAATGTTCTAACCACTAGGCTATCCCATCCCCCATGGAGACATTGGAGCTCTAGTCAAGAAACACAAAAAAACAAACAAAAAAAAACCAACAAAAAACCACAAAAAACCCCCCCACCCCCCATTAAACCCCCTCCAAAAAACCCTAAAACCAAACCAAACCAAACAACAACAAAAAAGAAAAGAAAAAGACGCAGCATTCAAAACGCAAAACATCTCACCTTGCTCCTCTTCCCAGGGCCTCTCTTTCTCCGCACAGGCTGAGTGCCTGGAGAGACTTCACTACTGTTACGGCGATCAAAATCTTTCTCCCACAACTTGCCCGCCTCAGTGCTGTCCCCTACTTCCTCTTTGGTCTTCACGTGCCCCTGAGGCTGGAATGGCAACGATGGGTTTGAGGAGGAGGAGGAGGAGGGGGCTGCTGTTCTTTCACACTGGACGCAGATAGCAGACAGGGAAGCTCCACAGATTGCACGTAGTGATGCCGGCGGGAAACACTTGGGACGTGTCCTCATAACTTTGAGACAGACGATGGTAGTCACGTTAGTTCCAGGCATCTTTTTACAATTATGCAAACAAAAGGGGCAAAAATGTCAAATCGTATGCAACGTGAGGAAGGTATGTTATATACAGGCGGAATCGAAAAGTGATATGGTTACTGAGTTGTTCAGTTAAGCAATGTTACTTCTTCAGATCATAAAATTTCAAGCTGAATAGCTGAAAATAAATTTTCGGGTATCAGTTATCATTCATGATTTTGCCAATGTTGTACTTTCTAGGAATTGAAAAAATTGTCATCAACACAGGTCTTATATTTGATAATATGCATGTATTCACCCCATCATGTATAAACTATACATGTACACAAGTAAATGATCAGCAGTATAATAGTGTACATAATTATATAGACACTAAAGCAAATGCTTGCTTGCTCTCTCCCACACATGCACAAATACTACATCATGATACACACACACAGTCACACCCACACCCACCCACCCACAATGTGCACAAACATACACACACAAACAACCCGCCCCCCCCCCCCCGCCCCACACACACACACACAGAAAATAAGTGACACAGACCCAGTAGATTATAATATGCATGATTGTTGAAGGTATTCCATTAATCTGACATGGAATGGAAACCCTTAAAAATCCAGTTTTTTAACAAATTAAAAAAATTTACATATGACTATAGTTCAACCATTTCAATCTAATTTCAATGGTACCACTGCTCACTTACTACTTCAAAAGAAACAAAGTACACTACAAATAACATAGTACAACCATTTCAATCTAATTTCAATGGTACCACTGCTCTCTTACTACTTCAGAAGAAACAAAGTACACTACAGATAACATAGTACAACCATTTCAATCTAATTTCAATGGTAACACTTGTTCATTTTCTACTTCAGAAGAAACAACGCACAGATGACTATAGTTCAACCATTTCAATCTAATTTCAACAGTAAGTGAGTAACACTGCTCACATACTTCAGAAGAAACAAAGTACACTACAAATAACATAGTACAACCATTTAAATGTAATTTCAATGGTAACACTAGTTCACTCACTTCTTCAGAAGAAACAACGTACAAACGACATAGTTTAATTTAATTTCAACGATGTAACACTGTTGTTCACTCACTACTTCAGAAGAAACAACGCATAGATGGCAGTTTAATTTCAAGGGTAACACTAGTTCACTCACTACTTCAGAAGAAACAATGCACAGACGACATAGTTAAATTTAATTTTAACGGTAACACTGTTGTTCACTCACTACTTCAGAAGAACCAACGTACAAACAACACAGTTTAATTTCACCGATGTAACACTGTTGTTCACTCACTATTTCAGAAGAAACAACATACAGACAACACAGTTTAATTTCAACGATGTAACACTGTGTAACAATGTTCACTCACTACTTCAGAAGAAACAACGCAATCTCTTCATCCTCAGACAGCCCGTGGCGACTCCCCACGTCCTTCCAGTGTGCATAAGCCGGGGAGCTGATGAACGACGAAACAAATTTGTTCTTGGTGTCCACAGACGCTGCCAAGGTGGCCGGGTCATTCATCTCACGGCACAAGCAAACGAGTTCTGGAACTGGCTGTGGCCCATAGCCTGCATCCCCCGCATAGAGGCTGTTTGCTTCCATTCTTTTTCAGCTTTCCTTTTCTGTTGGAGCAGACGTTATACTGCGGTTGTCAGCTGCAAGCAGAGAAAGAATATTACTCCACATTGGAAATGTTTCATCAATCAAACAATTTTACCTTAAAAAAAGAAGAGAGGAGGATAATGGAATAAGCATTGTAAGGTTTGCCAAGGTAATCGAGGTTTGGGTTTTTGTTTTTTTAACATCCAGTCCCCGTGTGTATGTGGTTTTGTAAATTATGTATTAAACTGTATTGTATTGAATAGTATGTCGAGGATAATGGAATAAGCACTCATGTACTTAAAAAAATTTTTTTAAACATCTAGTCCCCATGTGTATGTGGTTTTGTAAATTATGTATTCTACTTCTTCTTCCTTTTTTGTCATGTTTCTCGCAGGGGAGGTTTGACATTGATGAGCCTTCTCCATCTCTTTCTGTTTTGAGCTTCCTCCTTATTTATGCCCCTTTCTCTAAGATCATCTGCAATACAGGTAGCCCAGGTTTTGCTAGGTCTTCCCTTTGGTCTCTTTCCATCCACTACGAAGTTCATTGCTCTATTTATGATGTAGTGGTCTGCTTTCCGCTGAACGTGCCCAAACCAGCGCAGTCTATTGCTACTAGCTACTATATTGTATTGTGTACCACTTTAAGTCACAGCAGATTTCTCTGCATAAAATTCAGGCAGCTCTACCAGAGGAGAACGCATTGATCACAACAACAGCAGTGCCACCCATTTTGTTTGTTTTTTTGTGTCTGCATGTGTATTTGTTTCCCTATCAGAGTGGCTTTTTTTCTACAGAACTTTGCCAGGGCCAACTCTCTTGCTGCTGTGGATTCTTTTAAGTGTGCTAAATGTGTGTTGCATGCGGGATCTCGGTTTATTGTCTCATATGAAAGACTAGCACCCAGACCACCACTCAAGGTCTAGTGGATGGAAGAACGTTTGGGGCACAAACAGGGTTCAAACCACCACACACTTTGAACCCAGCTGGTGATTTACCTCTCAACCATCTGTAACCTGCAGTACACAATGGCCTACTCTTTTGAAAAGTGAAGCAGGTTTTAACATGTGTGCAAGATGCTCTGCATGTGTTCACACACAGGGCCTTAGTGTACAGTCTCGTCCAAAGGACTTTGGTGTAAACACACACAATTCAACATGAATGACCAAAACAAGGAGTTAAGGAAGAAGAAGAGTGCTTTTTTTTTTCTTTTCCAATTTGGAACATCATGAATAAGTTAAAGGTACATAATATATTTTGTCAACTGTAACAGTATGTGAAAAACTGGAAAACTGGTTAGTCACATGTAACTGTATACTTGAGTTGAAGCCAGTCACTCTCAATATTTTAAGTAACACAAGTGTTAGCTAACTCAATAACTGGCTGTTGTGATACTGTAATTGGATAAAAATGGGCCTTACTTGGTTTGTTTGGAGCTAAATATTTGCTTGTGGAGGATTAATTCAGTATAGAAAGTTGAGACGATATATATATCTCACATCTGCTGTTAGGGGCCTAACCCAGCACGTAATTTGTTCCCATCCTCCCCCTCTCCTCCATACCATATCCCTTTCTTTGTTCAACCTGTTTACTTATTTGGGTGTTTCGTGTTGTTTTGTTTATACGGGTGTTTCACTGTCACACTTATTGTTACTAGGTGACACTGGGTGGCAATGCTGGTTGCTGGTGGCCAGTGTGAAAGCACACACTTGCTGGTTGCCCAGCAACCCTCTTTATACTTTTGGACCCTCCTCCCCTTTACGTTTTGTTAGCTTTCGAGTTTGGCCAACAGAGAGCACTAAAAGTACTCATGATAATTAAGTGTTTTAATGCAGTTTTAGGCCTTTCAAAGGCAGCCGAAATCGTGGCAGAAAATTCAGATGCATGATTGTAGTTTTTGTAAAGTGGAAGCAGAAGAAACTGTTCAGAAGAATTTCGGAAAAGGAAAATGGCGGCTGCTACATAGCTAGGATCGGCAGACTAAAATTACGACAAATTAGAAAATTATGGCCAAAAACTCCACTGTTTTCCCAAAGGAATGGATTTCAATAAACGCATATGCAAAACTTACCAAACGACATCAAAAGCATAAAAAGTGTAAACAAACACAAGGCTTAACTTTCTATTTCGAACAGAACAGAT
>CM054164.1:42837061-42839561 GCA_028751875.1 Rapana venosa | reverse complement strand
CTGCCCACTCAACTATTTTGAACAGCGTATAAAATATTGTCCCGCGCATATTTACACATTAAGAAACCTCCAAACTTAATCAGCTTCAACAGCATCATTTCACAACACGCTGAAGTGAAACCTGAACATTTTTAACACAACACACCACCTGAAATGGAAAGGAAAGAACGAAGGAAAGAAAGAAAGAAAGAAAGAAAGAACGAAAGAAAAGAAAAAAAAAAAAAAAAAAAAAGAGAGAGAGAGAGAGAGAGAGAGAGAGAGAGAGAGAGAGAGAGAGAGAGAGAGAGAGAGAGAGAAACGGACAGACAACAGACAGACAGACAGACAAACAGACAGACAACAAACATATAGAGAGACAAACAGACAGACAACAGACATACAACAGACATATAGACAGACAAACAGACAACAAACATATAGACAGACAAACAGACAAACAACAAACATATAGACAGACAAACAGACAGACAAACAGACGGACAGAGAGCAACTACAACAAACAAAACAAATGAGATCAGGGCTCCAAAAAAAAAAAACCTGCCCAGAGAAAATTAATGTAAAACAATATTCTTTTGTTGTGATTTTCACGATGAGCAAGAATAACGATAATGCCACACAAATCTTGGTAAAACTGGGGAGACATAAGAGCAGATTGTGCTACAGTCATTTTGGCGGAAACATAGATTGTGCTACAGTCATTTTGGCGGAAACATAGATTGTGCTAGAGTCCTTTTGGCGGCAACATAGATTGTGCTACAGTCATTTTGGCCGCAACATAGATTGTGCTACAGTCCTTTTGGCGGTAACATAATCGTCCCAGCATAAACCAGCGGGCCCGAGAGATACAGACACCTGCAGTGAAGGCAGAAATCTCAAATCAAAAACGCTTGTGGTGAATTCAGCATAAGAAAAAAAAAGTAAATGATGATACAAAGTTGTGATATCGATTTGCGCTATTTTATGTTTACTTGTTGATTGTTTTTAGGTATTGTTGTTTGTAACCCCATGAATTTCTCGCCATTTTGAGATAGTAAAGAGTTCGTATTGGTAAAGTTTCAGTCTTCCAGTTCAGTACTTTAGTGCACCAAACCCTGTAGACTGCATTTTGTGGCCGAGTGGATAGACTAGGAATTGAGATCTGAAGGGGTTGTGGTTGTGGAGGTAAAGTTTCCTTCTATACAACCAAATGTGACATGCCTATGCAAGTTGTGTGTGTGTGTGTGTGTGTGTGTGTGTGTGTGTGTGTGTTGTTTGTTTGTTTAGCGTTTTAGGTTTGTGTTTGTGTTGTGTGTGTGTGTGTGTGTGTGTGTGTGTGGTGTTGTGTGTGTGCACGCGCGTGAGTGCGTGCGTGCGTGTTCATGGACATTTGTTTTCGAGACTCAGGTCTCAACCAGTACCTTGAATAATTATCTCCCTTCCATCAGTCGTTCTTTTTGTTCTTGCAAGACAAGGTAAAGCAAGTCAAGGCAAGGTAAGACAAGACAAGGTAAGACAAGACAAGGTAAGATAAGACAAGGTAAGACAAGGCAAGGTAGTAAGACAAGGCAGGGCAAAGTGATTTCAAATTCCCACTAGCTGTGCATCAAAGTGTTACATATTACGTGTAAACTAGCTCGAAATCACGAAAGAACATCTTGCACACACGTTAAAACCCCGTTCCGCTTTTCGGAAGAGTAGGCCATTGTGTGCCGGTGGGAACGGATGACGAAATTGACAAAATTGCATACACATAGGGACTGGATGTAAAATAAAATAAAAAAGCACACGAGTGCTTATTCCATTATCTTCGAAATAAAAAAGAATAAAAAAATAAAAATTTAAAGTTGCTCTGACCAAGGTCAGACCTGTTCAGGCACAAAGGGTCAACTGGTCCGAGACTTGCTCTGTGACCTGTATGACCCCCGGAAGGAGTTCAAAGAAAACATGGCCACGCCAAAGGAAGCAGCAGAAACGTTGATAGAGTCTGTGATTGTCGCTGAGAACACCACCTCAATGTGTTTGTGCGGGTCACATGGACGGACAGGTTGATGTGGACTGGTGTTGTTGGGTCAGAAGCCGTCTCCACATCATCTGTGTAGAATAATGTGGTAGGGTTGTCTCGGTTATGGCAGTTTCTTCTTCCTTCTTCGTCTCCTTCTTCGTCTTCTTCCTTCTTCTTCTTCTTCTTCGTCGTCTTCTTCTTCTTCTTTCCTCTCCAGCTCTGCTCTCAATACTTGGGTCTTATTCCGGTCATATCGCTGAAAGTAGATAATAAAACATATCGTTAAAGTCTTTATCTACTTGGGAAGGAAGATGGCAGGATGGTTAAGATATTTGCCTGCCAACAAGTAAACCGTGAGGTTCTGGGTTCGATTCCCAGCCTCGCCCTTTCTTCCCAGTTTGACCCCAAAAAAAAAATCGAACTGAATGTCAAAGTCCTTCGGATGAGACTATAAACCGAGGCCCCGTGTGCGAACGCATGCAGAACATCTTGCGCACACGTTAAATCCCGTTCCGCTTT
>CM054164.1:42819561-42822061 GCA_028751875.1 Rapana venosa | reverse complement strand
CTTTTGGCGGGAGTGGAGTCGGCACTGATGTTAACTCCAGGAAAAAAAATATACCTTGAACAGGCGTCTCGGTGGTGGCTCGAATCCGGGCCGTCAAAATCGCGAGGACAACGCTCTAACCACTAGGCCATCCCGCCCTCAGTCACGGGTTTAAATCCCGGTTACTTCCTTCTTGTCTGTTTTCTGCCTTCTTGGTCCATTCTGCTGCCTTTTTTCCCCCCAGAAAAACTTATGAGATAACAATTCTCTCTCATGCTGAAGTTGGATGCGCTGGGCCTGACTTGTCAGGCGCTTAATGGCAGCACAACGCATTATGGCTCATATCTTGTTGTTGTCATGCATTCCCCAGCTTTACACTCTGGGGGTCACCCAGAACATGCACTCTGACTCACTCATCCCACCTGGGAATCACTGTGAGATAGGAAGTACACTGAATGGGAAGTTTGCGTGTATGACTCTTTTCAATCGCTCATGTGACAGACAACAATAAATACTTGCTTGAACGTTTCACGAAGATGAAAGAAGATCGATAATAGCGTCGTCCATGTTACTGTTACAATCTGACAGTGTCTCTGAATCAGCAGAATAAAGTCTGTTTAAAGCGTCCACAATTGCTTGACGCGACAACATGATTGGAACTGGGTTGTCTTTTCCTAAGCCTGTCCATTACTGAGGCTGCTTACCTACCCCCCCCCCCCCCCCCACCCCCCCCCCCAAAAAAAAACAACAACAAAACAACAACAACAACAACCAAAAAACAAAACAAAAACACAACTCTATTTCGAGGATAATGGAATAAGCGCGCATGTGCTTTTTTTTTTTTTTTTTTACATCGAGTCCCCGTGTGTATACAATTTTGTAAATTTTGTCATCTGTTCCCACCGGCACACAATGGCCTACTCTTCCGAAAAGCAGAACGGGTTTTAGCGTGTGCGCAAGATGTTCTGCGTGCGTTCCCACACGGGACCTCGGTTTGTAGTCTCATCTTAAGGACTTTTGGGGAGAGTGGAGTCTGCACTGATGTTAACTGCAGAGGAAAAATCCTCATGAACAAGATTTGAACCCGGGTCTGCAGGTCTAGTCCAGCCGTTAATGCAAGGATATTGGTCAAAACCTGCAAATAAGAGTGACAGCAGCGTGTCTTTTGGCATACACATACTTTGGATCCTCCTCTACAATACTGGCATGGGAAACACTATATTGACATCTGTTTCCCACTTGATTTGATACTTAAAGATATACGGCCTACTTATCATAGACCATGACAAATGTAAACCTTTTCCTAAACTACCCCTGCCCTTCCCTCCCCTACTCTATCCCCTCTTCCTTCCACCTAAACTACCCCTTTGGACCCGAAACTTTTCCCCTTATCCATTAGACCATGAGTGGTGATCTGGGCGCTAGTCTTTCGGAGGAGACAATAAACTGAGGTCCCCTGTGTTACACATAATTATTTGTATGTTCTTTCGAGCCAGAAGGCCCATAGAGCCGGAGCTTATCCCGGTTTCTGTAGCGTTAAGCGAACTGATGGTTTTTCACCACCCCTGTGACAGGACGCTAGTCTGTCGCCAGATACTTCCCCAGCAGAGCTGGTACCCACTTGTACACCTGGGTGGAGTGAGGAAAATAGGAGTAAAGTGTCTTTCCCAAGGACACAACACCGAGCCGAGCGGGGATCGAACCCGCGACCTCTGGATCACGAGTTGACCGCCTAAACCACTCGACCACGGTGCCTCCGTACATAATTATTTAGTGCACGTAAAAGAACCCACGGCAATAAGAGAGTTGTCCCTGGCAAAATTCTGTATAAAAAGCCACTCTGATAAGGAAACAAATACAGTTGCAGACAGGAAAAAGAAAACAAATGGGTGGCGCTGCTCTTGTGGCAACGTGCTCTCCCCGGGGAGAGCAGCCCAAATTTCATGGAGAGAAATCTACCGTGACTTAAAGTGGTATAAAATGGAAAAAAACAACCCCTTCCTCCCCCTAACCTACCTCCCTTCACCAACCTATCCTCTCCTCTCTAACCTACCCCTCTTCTCCCATATCTTTTCACCTCCTCCCTCCCCAAAACCTTCTTCTCCTCCTCCCTGACCTAGCCCCTCCCTCCCCTGACCTAATGGTTAGAACATTGCACTCACAATTTGATGACCCGGGTTTGCATCCCGTTCAAGGGGATTTTTCCCGTAGGATTGACATCAGAGCAGACTCCACTCTCCCCAAAATCCTTCGGATGAGACAGTACAAGGGAGTACAAGGGGGATGGGGTCGGTGTAGATACAGGGAGGGAGGCACAGATTCTTTGTTTCCCACACTAATATTGGTCATTATGATCATAAGTATATGTATGCAAACTGGCTAGCTGTCACTCCGCATGTCAGAATTTAATCCTTGGCGGCTGTGATAGTCATGACCGTAATGCACATCACTCCAACCACCAGGCCATCCCCTCCTCCTATCCCCTCCTCCCTTCTTCTTCCTGGAACGCTCATACAGGAAC
>CM054164.1:42807061-42809561 GCA_028751875.1 Rapana venosa | reverse complement strand
TTTCAGCAGGGTGACGGAATTTTGGCTGTTAAAGGCAGGGACAGATATGAGATGAAACAGGAGGGAAAAATCTTAGGTTTGAAATAGGTATGTTTTGAGGCTGGATTTAAAACTGTCGTAAGAAGGCTTTTCATGAAGGGAGAGAGGGAGGTCATTCCAGATTGATGGACCAGAAATAGAGAAAGAGCGACGGCCAACAGTGGATTTGTTGAATCTAGGTATTCGTAAGCACAAGGTATCTGCAGCAGAGCGGAGGGAACGAGAAGGAGTGTACAGGTGAAGACATTCACAGAGGTAGGAGGGTGCTGTTTTGTGTAGGCATTTGTAACAGAGCGTACTGATCTGTAACAGAGGGTAGACAATACAACACACCACAATACATAACAATGCAAAACAACGCAACATTGTCATTAAAGCTGGGCTGCTCATCTCCTACAAGATATTTAAGGGTTTAGATTTTTTTTTTAGTCCCCCCTCTTCCCCCCCTCCCTTCCCGTGGGGATACCGGGGGCTTGTCAGTATAAACAGCATCCCCACCTTCTGGGAAATTCTGTCCTCGGAGCTTCCTCTTTTCTATCTCTGCCTTGTTCAGTTTTCTTCCTGTCACCCCCTTCTTGTCTGTTTATTGCCGTCTTGGTCTGGCATTCTCCTGTCCTTGTTCCACCCAGAAAGACCTAAAAAATATAACGGTTCCCTTCCATGCCAAAGTCGGATGTGCTGGGCCTGACTTGTCAGTCGCTTAACGGCAGCACAAAGCATTTTCGTTCATATATGACAGACACCAGTAGTTGCTGTCTGAGCGTTCGATGAAGAAGAAATTAATGTTAGGCAGTATCGGTCGTTGCTGTTGGGCGTTTCCCAGCTTAACACTCCAGGGGTCACCCAGAGTATGCACTGTCTCTCACTCATCCCGCCGTAGAATCACTGAAATTACACTGGATTAGACATTTGCGTGAAGGACTGTCCTCAACTACCTTTCCATACAGGTTGACACACTCCGCTTTCAGAGGATATTTTTTTTTCTCTTTAAAAGGAAAGTAAATGCAAGTTGTTATGCTAAGAGCTTCACATGGCTGAAGACTGTCTTAGCGTAACAGTTTAAATCTTGATGAAAAATTGTTTGAATAGAACCCTTTTGTTTTTATCAACAACTGACAAGTCTTTTAACCTGAACTAAGTGTCACTTGTTCGGGGGTGGGATAGCTCAGTGGTCAGAGCACTGGCTTTCCCCAAGCTAAGGTTAAGCAGCATTGAGCGTGGTTACCAAGTTGATGGGTGACCGTTTGTGCACCTTGGCTTCAGCACAGTCCCCCAGTTCACCCAGCTGCAAATGGGTACCTGCCCTCTTTAGGGTCAGGAAAGGTAAAGCAGCGAGGGAGAGGAGATGGGCGCCGCCCTCACTATGCTGGCCCTGGAGAAGCTGAGGTCTCTGACATCGTCCTCCCCAATGACCGCAAAGGTTAAGGGAACACCATTTTACATTATGAAACACTATCGTAATAAATAGAAGCAGAGATTGATCTGGTAGGAATAAAATGTTGACATCATCATCATCATCATCATCATCATCATCATCATCATCATCGATGTCGTCATCGTCGTCGTCGTCGTCGTCATCATCATCGTCATAATCGTCATCATCATCACCGTCATCACCGTCGTCGTCGTCATCATCATCGTCGTCATCATCATCACCATCGTCATCACCATCACCATCACCATCATCATCATCATCATCTCACATCATCATCATCATCATCATCATCATCATCACCCCCACCACCACCACCATCATCACCACCATCATCACACCACCACCACCACCACCACCACCACCACCAC
This sequence comes from Rapana venosa, assembly GCA_028751875.1. Taxonomy (NCBI): domain Eukaryota; kingdom Metazoa; phylum Mollusca; class Gastropoda; order Neogastropoda; family Muricidae; genus Rapana; species Rapana venosa. The sequence goes on along the minus strand of CM054164.1, from coordinate 42,807,719 downwards.
CACCACCACCACCATCATCATCATCATCATCATCATCATCGTGATTGTTGTTGGTTTCAATATTGTCACGATTTCTCTTTGTTGTTGCTGTTGTTGTTGTTGTTACTGCATCATCTTCTACGCCACACACCTGTCGTGCTGATCCCACGCCCCACACCTCGATCTCTCCACCCCAGTCATGCAGGCCTAGGCTGCTTGTGTCGCCTTCCAACAAGAAGGAAGCCACTGGCAGCTTTTCTGTGACAAGACATCGTGAAGCCACCAGCCAGAGGGGCCCTGCACTGCTGCTGGGTTAGTCACTTTGGTGGTGTTCAGTGGTGCCTGTTCCTCCCAGCCAGCATAGACAGGACTTCACCTGCTAAGCCCCCTTCCGATGGCATTAATTTTTATTCTATTTATTCTTTCATTTCCAGGATAATGGAGTAAGCACTCATGTGCTTTTTTTCAGCCAGTCCCCGTGTGTATGCAGTTTTGTCAGTTTTGTCATCCGTTCCCACCAGCACACAATGGTCTACTCTTCCGAAAAGCAGAACGGGTTTTAACGTGTGCGCAAGATGTTCTGCGTACGTTCGCACACGGGACCTCGGTTTATAATCTCATCCGAAGGACTTTTGGGGAGAGTGGTGTCTGCACTGATGTTAACTCCAGAGGAAAAATC
>CM054164.1:42799561-42802061 GCA_028751875.1 Rapana venosa | reverse complement strand
TATAGCAATGTCTGAGTACAATCAATACGTCAGTTAACAAGAAATATCAAATACATGTTCTGTGAAAACATTTCTGACATCTGGAATTTATGAAATGGAAAATCAAGAGCACATTCATACTTCTTGCGCACACGTTAAATCCTGTTCCGCTTTTCGAAAGAGTAGGCCATTGTGTGCCGGTGGGAACAGATGACAAAATTTACAAAACCGCATACACACGGGGACTGGATGTAAAAAGCACATGAGTGCTTATTCAATTATCCTTGATATAAAGAAAAAATAAAATAAAAAAATAAAATAAAATTCTTCTTCTTCTTAAAATGTATTAAATACTCGTCCTTTTAAAAGCATATCTTATTCTACATTCATTTTTAGTAAGTCTAGATAATTGTCTGGGGACGGGATAGCTCAGTGGTCGGAGCACTTGCTTTCCCGGCCAAGTTAAGCAGCGTGGAGTGTGGTTACCAGCTACATGGGTGACCGTTTGCGCGCCTTGGCTTCAGTGCAGTTCCCCCAGTTCACGCATCTGTAGATGGGTACCTGCCCTCTTTAGGGTCAGGGAAGGTAAAGCAGTGAGGGAAAGGAGATGGGCGCCGCCCTCAATATGCTGACCCCTAGAGAAGTTGAGGTCTCTGATGCCTCACTTCACTACGACCTTAAAGGTTATGGGACACCTTTACCTTTAGATAATTGTCTAAATCCCCTTGCAGTGAATAGACATTGATTAAACCAATGATAAGACAAAGACCACATTTTACACAGTCACGGAGACACCCAAATGGAAAATCAAGAACACATTAATTAAATAATTCAACCAGAAAAGCCAATTACTTATTCTCTCTGATAAATATCTTACCTCTGGAAATTACAAAATACCTAATCAAGATGCAACCATTACAAAATTTGGCAAGAAATAAACCTCAAATACTTGTCTTCTCCAAACCATATCTTCGATCTAGAAATTACAGAATAGCAAATCAAGATGCATTAATTAAAAAATTTTGCAAACCCCCCCAAAACCCCTCCCCTCAACCAAAACCAAAACCCCAACCCAACAACAAACCCAAACCTAACAACAACAACAAACAAACAAACCAAAGAAAGACGTTAAATATTTGTTCTCTCCAACTAATATCTTACATCAGAAAATTACAAAATAGCAGTTCAAGATGCACTTATTACAGAATTTTGTAAATAAGCAAAACAACACACAACAAAAACCAACCAACTAACAAAACAAACAAACAAAAAACAAAACCCCAAAACGACGTCAAATACTTGTTCTCTCAAACTCATATCTTGCATCTAGAAATTACAAAATAGCAAATCATAATGCATTTATCAAAATTTTTTGCAAAAACCGCCAAGTAATTGTCCTCTTGAATGCATATCTTGCATCTATAAACTACAAAATAGCAAATCAAGATGCATTCATTGCAATTGCAATCACTTATCTTCTCAAAAAATATATATTACATCTGAAAGTTACAAAGTAGAAAATCAAGACTGCATTCACCACACAAAGGAAAAAAAAGGTAAAGGAGTCCCATAACCTAAGGTCGTAGGGGAGCGAGGCGTCAGAGACCTCACTTCTCTAGGGGCCAGCATATTGAGGGCGGCACCCATCTCCTCACCCTCGCTGCTTTACCTTCCCTGACCCAAAAGAGGGCAGGTAGCCATTTACAACTGGGTGAACTGGGGGAACTGTACTGAAGCCAAGGCGCCAAACGGTCACCCATCCAAGTGGTAACCACGCTGGACGCTGCTTAACTTGGCTGGGGAAAAGCGAGTGCTCTGACCACTGAGCTATCCCGTCCCTAACACACAATTTTGCATAAATAACCAATGTCACACAAGTTTCTTGTAAACACATTTCTTACACCTGAAACTTAATCAAAAGAAATTGAAAACTACGTTCATTTCAAAATTCTGCAAACTAAATATATCAAACACTTGTCTTGCCCACACATTTCTTGCATTTTAAATATCACATAAAATCAAGAGCAAATATAGTCTGACAAAGTTTAGCAAAAAGGTGACATGTCTTTGTGGCGAACAGAATAATTTTCTAGCAAACATACATGTCCACTTAATGCACATAAAATAAAAATAAAAAACCAACAAAACTTTCTTACTGCTTACAAAGGTAAGTAGGAGAAGATTGGAAAGAGAGGTTTGTATAAAAGGAATGGAGAGAGAGAGAGAGAGAGAGAGAGAGAGAGAGAGAGAGAGAGAGAGAGAGAGTGTGTTTGAAGGAGAGTGGTGGGGGTTGTTATGGTAAGGGAGGGGGGGGGGGTATGAGGGAAGGTTTCTATTGATTCCCAGAACCCAAAGAAAACCAATTAATTTCCACATTGCTTTGAAGCTGCACCTTTTGCATGTTGTGTCAAGAACCTTGAACATGTTTGTCCAATCTCCACCTTCATTTTTTCACCTGTATTATCTGAAACTCTCCCCCCCCCATTTCTCTCCATGTTATTTTTCTAAAGATTGGTCACAT
>CM054164.1:42769561-42794561 GCA_028751875.1 Rapana venosa | reverse complement strand
GCGCTCCAGGAAGAAGAAGAAGAAGAAGTAAGGATACACTTCATGATGAGTTTGCATGTCTGAATGTTTTGAGGTACCCATCTATTTATATGCAACCGGAGTCGGAATATGGCTGCCTGAATGGTGGGCGGAAATGGTGGCATACGCAAAATCTTTTCCACAGGTGAACTTCGAGCTCTAGCTGAGGAATGACAAAAAATGATTTGAAACCTTCTCTGACATTTTGACTCTGCATTTTTATTTGGTTTCTGCCCACACACCTTCCTCTCTCCACAGAACGTATTGAGAACACGTTAAAACCTGTTCCGCTTTTCAAAAGAGTAGGCCGTTGTGTGCCGGTGGGAACGGATGACAAAATTTATCAAACTGCACATACACAGGGGACTGGATGTGAAAAAAGCTCTTTCTCTTCTATCTCTTCTCTCTCTCATCACTTTTCAGCTTCTGAGAGCCTTATATTTATTGTACATGATGCATGCTGGGTATGTTTGTGTTTCCGCTTACTCTATTGTCCTCGAAATAAAAGAAGAAAACAAATGAGTAATTGTTGGTAAATGTTGGTAACCTCTTTGTTTGTAGGGCCATATTAGGTAGAATGTGTAGTGTCTGGTCTTCTTCTGTGCTTGTCACTCTGTATGCAGGAGGTCTGCCCGCTGGCCTTATCCGATACATTCCCACTTCAGGGCAGCTCATCAGAAAGCTCATAAGAAAAAAAAAAGTGGTCAGATTCGTACCAAAAAATTTGCAGGAGAATGAGCTAGGCTTGGCAGAAAATGAGTATATGAGAAAGAAAGAGACAGACAGAGACAGAAACAAAAGACAGTGAGAAAGGTAAGGATAAAAAGTAAAAACGGTAAAGGTGTCCAATAACCTATAAGGTCATAGGGGAGCGAGGCATCAAAGACCTCACTTCTCTAGGGGCCAGCATATTGAGGGCGGCGCCCATCTCCTCTCCCTCGCTGCTTTACCTTCCCTGACCCTGAAGAGGGCAGGTACCCATTTACAGCTGGGGGAACTGCAGGATTGTATTGAAACCAAGAGCACAAATGATCACCCACCCAATTGGTAACCACGCCCGATGCTGCTTAACCCTAGCTGGGGGAAAGTGAGTGCTCTGACCACTGAGCTATCCCATCCTCAAGGTAAGGATAAAACCATAAAAGAGGGAGTGATTGAAAAAGAGAAATTTCTAACACATGCATTCCAGAAGGTGGGGATGCAATTTATTCTGAAAAGGGCCCCTGGCATTTCCCACTGGGGAAGTTGGTACACTGAATAGGGCTAGGAGGGGAGGGGGAGGGGGAGGGGCAAAAAGGGAAGAGAGGTGGGGTGGGTGGGTGTCAAACAGACAGGCCTGTATCTTTTAAGTGAAGTTTGGGGTGGGGTGGGGTGGGGTGGGGTAGGGAGATGGAGGAGCCATCTGCCTTCTCTCCTCCTTCCTCTACCCAATATTTCGCTGTTCCTTTGTCTAGCTGTCTGTCTGTCTGTCTGTCTGTCTGTCTGTCTGTCTGTCTGTCTGTCTCTCTCTCTCTCTCTCTCTCTCTCTCTCTCTATGCGTGCATGCAAGCCTGTATGGGTGCATGGGTGCATGGGAGGCTCTCTGCTCGCGCCCATGTGTGTTTGTATGTGTGTGTGAGTGTGTGTGTGTGTGTGTGTGTGTGTGAGTGTGTGTGTGTGTGTGTGTGTGTGTGAGTGTGTGTGTGTGTGTGTGTGTGTGTGTGTGAGTGGTGTGTGTGTGTGTAAAGTGTGTGTGTGTGTGGTGTGTGTGTGTGTGAGTGTGGTGTGTGTGTGTGTGTGAGTGTGTGTGTGTGTGTGTGTGTGTCCTCATTGCACACATGAACTAACAGTTATACCAATACTATTGTTTGACTTTTATTTGTGAAGGATATGTTCTACACATATAGACTTGAAGAAATCTGGTGCTTTGTATTGTGTGCTCATTTACAGTGGCTTAATTCCATTGGTATATTATACACGAACATGCAGAAAAAATAAATATGCAGGTTAAAGATCACATAATTCATATCAGCATTTGGTGGGTTACGCAAACACAAACATACCCAGCATGTATCCTGTACAATAAAAATAAGGCTCTCAGAAGTTGAAATGTGTCGGATGAGAGAAAGAGAAGAGAAGAGAAGAGCAGAGAAGAGCAGAGAAGAGCAGAGAAGAAAAGAGAAGAACAGAGAAGAGAAGAGCAGGGAAGAGAAGAGAAGAGAAGAGAAGAGAAGAGCAGGGAAGAGAAGAGAGAGCAGAGAAGAGAAGAGTAGAGCAGAGTAGAGCAGAGAAGAGAAGAGAAGAGCAGAAAAGAGAAGAGAAGAGCAGAGAAGAGAAGAGCAGAGAAGAGCAGAGAAGACAAGAGCAGAGAAGACAAGAGAAGAGCAGAGAAGAAGAGAAGAGCAGAGAAGAGCAGAGAAGAGAAGAGCAGAGAAGAGAAGAGAAGAGAAGAGAAGAGAAAGGCAGAGAAGAGAAGAGCAGAGAAGAGCAGAGAAGAGAAGAGAAGAGAAGAGCAGAGAAGAGAAGAGCAGAGAAGAGCAGAGAAGAGAAGAGCAGAGAAGAGCAGAGAAGAGAAGAGCAGAGAAGAGAAGAGAAGAGCAGAGAAGAGAAGAGAAGAGCAGAGAAGAGCAGAGAAGAGAAGAGCAGAGAAGAAGAGAAGAGAAGAGCAGAGAAGAGAAGAGCAGAGAAGAGCAGAGAAGAGAAGAGAAGAGCAGAGAAGAGAAGAGCAGAGAAGAGAAGAGAAGAGCAGAGAAGAGCAGAGAAGAGAAGAGCAGAGAAGAAAAGAGAAGAGAAGAGCAGAGAAGAGAAGAGAAGAGCAGAGAAGAGAAAGAGAAGAGAAGAGCAGAGAAGAGAAGAGCAGAGAATAGAAGAGAAGATCAGAGAAGAGAAGAGAAGAGCAGAGAAGAGAGAGCAGGGAAGAAAAGAGAAGAGAAGAGCAGAGAAGAGAAGAGAAGAGCAGAGAGAGAGCAGAGAAGAAAAGAGAAGAGCAGAGAAGAGAAGAGCAGGAAGAGAAGAGCAGAGAAGAGCAGAGAAGCGAAGAGAAGAGCAGAGAAGAGCAGAGAAGAAAAGAAGAAGAGCAGAGAAGAGAAGAGCAGGGAAGAGAAGAGAAGAAAAAGAGCAGAGAAGAGAAGAGCAGAGAAGAGAAGAGCAGAGAAGAGAAGAGCAGAGAAGAGAAGAGCAGAGAATAGAAGAGAAGATCAGAGAAGAGAAGAGAAGAGCAGGAAAGAGCAGGGAAGAGAAGAGAAGAGAAGAGAAGAGCAGAGAAGAGAAGAGAAGATCAGAGAAGAGAAGAGCAGAGAAGAGAAGAGAAAGAGTTTGTTTTTTACTCTAAATTTTCTGAGAGAGAGGGAGAAGAGAATTTTTAAAAAACTCTTATTTTTCCCACATCTATAGACATTTCATTAAGCAGCCACAAAGCCATTGTCCTCAGATCACCTGATCAAACCTCTAACCCTCTTTTAAACCATTAGATTTAAAAAGGTAAAAAAAAAAGTAAACTAAAAGGGTTTCCCATAACCTTTTTGGGGGTTTGGGGGGAGCGAGGTGTCAAGGTGTCAAGACCTAGTTTCTCCAGGGGCCGAATTGGGGGGGGGGCCCCCATCTCCTCTCCCTCGCTGTTTTACCTTCCAGACCCTAAAGGGGCAGTCCCCATTACAGCGGGGGTAACTGGGGGACGTATGAACCAAGGCGCGAAAACATTTACCATCCAACTGGTAAAAACCCCCCCCCCATGCTGTTTAAAAACTTAAACGGGGGAATTAAGCGAGTGCCTGACCATGAGCTACCCCCGTCCCCCAACCGTTTATAAGACTGATTGTTTTGTATTGTTTGCATTGATTGTATACCCTTTAAGTGACAGATTTTGTCTGCAGGCTGCTCTCCCTGCGGGCCCCAAAAAGAGCAGCGCCACCCTTTTTTTTCTTTTTCCTGTCTGCATCTGTATTTTTTTCCCCTATCGAGGGGTTTTTTCCTACAGAAATTTTTCAGGGCAATCCCCTTTTTGCGGTTGGTTTTTTTAGTGGCTTAAAGATTATGTGTAAACACGGGAACCCTCACCCAAAGAAGAACCCGATCCCCCCTCATGGCTTTTGGATGGGGGTTGGGGGGGGGTGGGGGTGGGGAAGTTTTTTGGCCCCCAAACCCAGACTTTTTGCTTTTTAGGCAGGGGCGTTTTCCCCAAAACCACTGATCCTCACCCTGTTGATCTTTTAAGGGGCCACTTGCCGGCAATCACACACATGTTACCTACACACTTAGAGAAGGAAAGCTTTTCCCAAAAAGTTACAAGCTTCGAAAGTTTTCACAAACCTTGACCCCCACTGACCCCTTCTGAATACTTAACACTGTTCCCCCCCAATTTCTGATGACAGCACCTCCACTACCAACCCCACTGCAGACCCTGTGCGCCCCTGGATCCCCAAAACTCCCGAAGCGAAGCGCAAACGCCCCAACAGAAAAGGCGTGCGGGAAACAAAACCGAAACAACAAACCTTTTCCGAAAAAAAAATAAACAAAGCAAACTCTAATCCATTTAGCAAAGCAGAATCTACTCTTCTCAAATTCTTGCGCTAATCCCTAAAATCTCTTTTTTCCCCCACCTCAAATCTCCTTGGGGCTGCAAAACAACTCCTCTGCCTACCACCCACAGCCTGTCTGAACTTCCATATATCTTTCTGCCTTCTTTTCAGACAAAGTCCACAACATACGCTCCAGACTGGATCAGACTCATTTCCAGCCTACACCTCCTGATCCCCAGTTCACTGGCACTCCTCTCTTTTCCTTCTGTTCCACAAGTGAAAAAGAAATCATGACATTCTGAAGGAAATGACTATAAAATCATGCGACCTCGATCCCATACCTGCTCCTGTTTTCTCACAATGCCTTCCACAACTTGTACCTATTATCACTAAAATAGTAAACTCATCTCTTCTGTCAGGACATTTTCCACAAGTTCTTAAAACCACAATAGTCACACCTCTACTGAAAAAGCACGACCTCGATCCCAACATTCTGAAGACTTATAGACCTGTCTCAAACTTACCCTTTGTCTCTAAAGTACTAGAAAAAGTTGTTCTCAAACAGCTCAACAGTCACCTTCATTCCAATGATCTCCTTCCCCCTTTTCAATCTGCCTATCGCCCCAACCACAGCATCGAAACCACCCTAGTCCATACTTTAGATACACTTCTACTTGCTTCTGATGCAGGAAAAATCTCCCTCCTCACTCTTCTTGACTTATCTGCAGCCTTCGACACTATAGATCACTCAATTCTTCTTTCTCGCCTCCAAAATACGTTTGGTATTAATGGCACAGCCCTCACCTGGTTTACTTCATACCTCACAGACAGATTCCAGAAAGTTATTGTAAACAAAATTCAATCAAAATCTGTCAAAATGGAATGTGGAGTCCCACAGGGATCAGTCCTGGGCCCCGTTCTCTTTACTCTCTACACTGCTCCACTCTCACATATAATAAACAACCACCATATTGATCATCATTTCTATGCGGATGACACTCAGCTTCAGTGCAGTGATGCTGTTGCAAACTTGCCTTCCCTCCTGACAAATATGTCCTACTGCCTTCAAGACATTCAAAACTGGATGACTCAGAACAAGTTACAACTTAATGCCGATAAAACCGAAGCCATGCTCATAGGGACCCAACATAAACTTTCCTCCATCACAACAACATCAATAGAATTCGGCAGTGCGTCAGTTCCTTTGTCCAACTCTGTGAAGTATCTAGGTGTAGTTCTTGACAACACACTCTCTATGAAAAAATTAATCACCCAGACCTGCCAGTCTTGCTACTATCAACTACGGCGCATAAGCGTGATTCGGAAGTATCTGTCCACTGATGCCTACTTCCAAGCTCGTCACATCTCTCATTCTTTCACGTTTAGACTACTGTAATTCTCTTTTGGCTGGCCTACCAGCATCATCCATCCACTCTCTTCAATGCATACAAAACTCTGCAGCTCGACTGGTCCTAAGAAAGAAAAAATCCGAACACATCACTCCTCTTCTGCGATCTCTTCACTGGCTGCCAGTCTCACAAAGACTGAAGTATAAGATCAATACCCTCTTTTCAAATGTCTCCACAAATCTGCACCATCTTATCTTTGTAACTGTCTTCACCTGTACACTCCACCCTGTTCCCTTCGTTCAGCCGCAGATACTTTGTGCTTTCGAACACCCAGATTCAAACAAACCACTGTTGGCTGTCGATCTTTTTCTGTTTCTGGTCCGTCCACGTGGAATGACCTCCCTCTTTCACTTCGCCAAAAACCTTCACTTGATACCTTCAAATCCAGCCTCAAAACGCACTTATTTCCTACCTGACACTTTCCCCTCATATCCGTCTCTACTTTTCAACAGCATCCTTCATCTCCTAAGTGTGTTCGCGGTGTGTGGTGTGTGTGTGTGTGTGTGTGTGTACATACACGTGCATAAATTTGAAATATGTTCTTTATTATATTAATTTTTGAGGAAAGTTGCATGCGCGTAAATGATTTGAGTGCAAGGGCTTTGATTTGTTTGTTTTACAAGATTCGGCGCTATATAAATTCCATATATTATTATTATTATTATTAAGGTACAGGCAGAGAGCGCCATAAACGTCAACGCCCTGCCCTGCCCTTCCCTGCCCTGCCTTGCCCTTTCCTGTCCCCTTACGCTTAAGGGCACAGTCACAATGTGAAGCTCAGAAACACACAACACCCATAGGCCCAGTGCAAGTTTGAGGGAGTGCCTCAAGCCAGTTTGGATTAAAAACAACCAAGGTGAGGATGGGAGGGGCTGGGTGGGGGGTGAGTTGGGTTGAGAGGGTGGTGGTGGGGTGGGTGGTGGGGGGTGGGGGGGGGGGGGGTGAGGACAAAGCAGAATGACTTCACTGAGGTCAGGGTGGCTTGGTTTTCGGTTTCTGTCGCGCCGGGTCGATGCTTCTTACTGTGATTTGTTGCCTAACGGGTTTGGGTCTTATTCTAAACATTCATTTTTTAGTAAGTCTAGATAATTGTCTGGGGACGGGATAGCTCAGTGGTCGGAGCACTTGTTTCCCGGCCAAGTAAAGCACTGTGGGAGTGTGGTTACCTAGCTACATGGGTGACCCGTTTTGCGCGCTCTAGGCATCATTGCAAGTTATCCCACCCAGTTACGCATCTGTAAAGGGTACCTTCCCTCTTTAGGTTCAGGAAGGTAAAGCAGAGCGAGGGAAAGGAGATGGGCGCCGCCCTCAATAAGCTGTACCCCTAGATAAGTTGATGTCTCTGATGTGGCCTCACTTCACTAGCTACCTTAAAGGTTTATGGACACCTTTACCTTTAGAATAATTGTCTAAATCCCCATGCATGAAATAGAACATTGATTTAAACCATGATAAGACAAAGACACCCAATCTACATAGTCCAAGGGAGACACCCAAATGGAAAATCAAGAACACATTAATTAAATAATTCAACCAGAAAAGCCAATTACTTATTCTCTCTGGATAAAAATCTTACCTCTGGAAATTACAAAATATCTTAATCGAAGATGCAACCATTACAAATTTGGCAGAAATAAAGCCTCGAAATACTTGTCTACCTCTTCCAAACCATATGCTTGCGATCTAGAAATTACAGAATCGCAAACCAAGATGCATTAATTAAAACATTTTGCAAACCACCCCCCTCCAAAAACCCACTCCCCCCCAAACCAAAACCAAAACCGACAACCCAATAACAACCCAAACCCTAACAAACAACAACAAAACAAACAAACCAAAGAAAACGTTAAATATTTTTCTCTCCAACTAATATCTACAATCAGAAAAATACAAAATAGCAGTATTCAAGATGCACTTTATTAAGAATTTTGTAAAATAAGCAAACAACACACAACAAAAACCAACCAACTAACAAAACAACAAACAAAAAACAAAACACCCAAAACGACGTCAAATACTTGTTCTCTCAACTCGATATCTGCATCTAGAATTACAAAATAGCAAATCATAATGCATTTAATTTAAATTTTTTTTGCAAAAACCGCAAGTAATTATCCTCTTGAAAAGCATAATCTTGCATCTATAAACTACAAAATAGCAAATCAAAGACATCATTCATTGCAATTGCAACACTTATATTCTCAAAAAAATATATTACATCTGAAAGGTTACAAAGTAGAAAATCAAGAACTAGCATTCACCACACAAAGAAAAAAAAAAGGTAAAGGAGTCCCATAACCTAAGGGTCCGTAGAGGGGAGAGCGAGGCGCCAGATACCTCATACACAAAGTGGCCAGCGATATTGAGGGCGGCGACTGTCAGGACCTCACTTTCTCTAGCGGGGCCAGCATATAGAGGGCGGCACCCATCTCCACACCCCTCGCAGCTTTACCTTATGACCCTGACCCTAAAACAAGGGCAGTAGCCATGTATACAACTGGGTGAACTTGGGGGAAACTTAACTTAAAGCCAAGGCGCCCAACGGTCACCCATCCAAGTGGTTTCACACACGCGGACCACATAACCTTGGCTGGGCGCAAAGCTAAGTGCTCTGACACCAGAGCTATCCCGTCCCTAAAACACATTTTCATAAATAACCAATGTCACCCAATTGTCTTGCAAACACATTTCTTACACCTAAACTTAATATCAAAAGAAATTGAAAACTACGTTCATTTTCAAAATTTCAGCAAACTAAATATATCAAAACATCATTGTCTTGCCCACACATTTCTTGCATTTTTAAATATCACATAAAAATCAAGAGCAAATATAGTCTTGACAAAGATTAGCAAAACTGAGACATGTCTTGTGGCGAACAGAATAATTTTCATTTCAAACAAACAATGTCCACTTAATGCACATAAAATAAAAAATAAAAAAACCAACAAAAAAAAAATTACTTTCTTACTGCTTGACCAATGTAAGTATGAAAGATTGGAAAGAGAGGTTGTATAAAAGGATGGAGAGAGATAGAGTAGAGAGAGACAGAGAGAGAGAGGAGAGTGAAGAGAGATAGAGAGTGTGTGTTTATGAAGGGAGAGGTGGTGAGGGGTTGTTATGGTAAGGGAGTGGGGTGGGTAAGAGGGAAAGGTTTCTACTCTATTTGATTCCCAGAGACCCAAAGAAAACAATTAATTTCCACAATGCTTTGAACTGGCACCTTTTTGCATGTTGGTGTCAGATAACCATGAACATGTTTGTCCAATCTCCACCTTCATTTTTCACCTGTAATTTATCAGAACTCTCCCCCCCCTCCTTTCTCTCCATGTTATTTATTCTAAAGATTGGTCACATTATTAGAGGCACAAGTTTGTGTGCGTTGTGTGTGTGTGTTGTGATGTGGAGTGTGTGTGTGTGTGACTCGGTGTGTTGATATTGTGTGTGTGTTTGTGTGTTTGTGAGTGTGTGTGTAACTCGTGGTGCGTGTGTGTGTGTGTTTTGTGTGTGTGGTTGTGTGACTCGTGTGGTGCTTGCGTTGTGTGTTGTACGTGTGAGTCAAGTGACTCGTGTGTGTGTGTTGTGTGTGGTGGTGAATGTGTGACTGTGTGTGTGTGTGTGTGGTGTGGGGTGACTCATGTGTGTGGTGTTGGTGTGTGTGGTGGAGGGGGGGGGGGTGGAGGGAATGCAGAGACGGGAATGTGGAAAAGACGTGTATATCTCTTTGAACTAAAATCAGGGTGCCGAGGTGATGAGGTGTGTGTGTGTTTTGCGTGTGTGTGTCAATTCAAAAGTTTTATTTCCAGATGGTACTCTGGTGGTGGGGTGTGGTGTAGTTGTGTACGTGGGGGCCCTGCTGATTTGCCTTCTCTCCTCCCTACCCTTTGAGAGGCACGCATTAGTCGAGTGGTTTAGGTGGCCGACTCGTGATCCAGAGGTCCGCGGGTTCGATCACCGCACCCCCGGGGCTCGGTGGTTTGTGTCCTTGGAAAAGACACTTTACTCCTAATTTTCCTCACCCCACCCAGGTAACAAGTGGGTACCAAGCTCTGCTTGGAAGTCACTGGCGACAGACTACGTCCTGTCACAGGGGGTGGTGAAAACCCAATCAGATTTTCGCTACCAGCTACAGAAACCCGGGACTATAGCTCCGGCTCTTATGGGCATTCTGGCTCGAAAGAACATACCCCCTAGCCCTGTATGCCTCTGTACACTGCTTTCCATCTTTCCCCTCCTGTCTGTGTCTGACTTGCTTTTTTCTCTCTCACTCTGTCATCGCTCTCTCTCTTTCTCCTCTCTCTCCTCATCTCTCTCTCGTCTCTCTCTCTCTCTCTCTCCTCCCCCCCCTCTCTCTCCCACTAAAAGCACATGGAAGCGTATTCATATATCCTCAAAATAAAAGTAATTTTGACATTGTCATTGTTCATTGTCATTCCTCTTTCTCTCCTTCTCTATTTTCATTTTTCTCTCCTTTCCTTTCTTCTCCTCTTCTCTTCCTTTATCTTTCTCTTACTCTTCCATTCTCTTCTCCACTCACACTATCCGTCCCATTCCACTAATACCCTCCACACACGCTACCGGCGATTGGCTCCCTCTTCGGGGCCAAGCCAGATATAGTGGTGCATGTATCCCCGGTCAGAAATCCCTGCGCGACACTCCCCCATGCCTCCAGCAAAGAATCTGGCTCGGTAACTACCCAAACTACCATCCACGAACACCCACTCCTTCAGCACTAACAACAAAATCTCCCATAATCGCCGCGACAAGCGTAACAGCACGGTCCCCTCTATCGTCCCCCAGAGAAAGTCCGCAAACAAGGGTAACCTGACTCGACCAGCTGTACCGCCCAGTACAAAACGGCGTCACCTCCGCCGTCTTCCACTCCACACCCCATCACGGCATAACCATCCTCACCCCGGCTCAATCCCAGCAGCCACTCCGCCGCTCACCACCCACAAATCCTACAAGCCGGACCAACCAACTAAAACCACCCCACTCCCCACGATAACTAAAACACAAGCTCATCCTCCCCGCTAACCACACATCCCCGAAGCCCCAAACCCCTACCCTACGACACAACAAACACCGAACCAGCTGCCCCAGAGCTTCCAACTGCACAAGCCACTCCCCCATCTTTACCAATCCTCCCAGTAAGCTCCCACCAAATCACGAGTCCCGCCCCGCGCGAGCTATACTTACGCCGACAACAGAGATGACCACCACGCATAACCCTCCTAACCCCAACATCCATACCCACCAACCGACAATCACACGCAACACCCGAACCCGCCCTTAACCCCTCAGCAGAGGCACAACCCCCCCGTCAACCACCACGCCACCCGCTTGGCCAAAGTCTGTAAAGCAAACCCCACACAACCCCCTCCCACCAGCAGGCCCCCTGCGCCATACAACTCCCCCATCCCACCCACAAACCCCACACTGAAACCATCGTACAGCCTCAACCCACCATCCCGAGCCCCCAGCGCGCTCCCCGCATACTAAAGCCTCACAAAGCTTCCTCGAATACGCATATACCTCCGTCAGGGACTCGCCATTCCACTCCCCTGGAACCCAGCTCAGCCTAGCTCACGGTCAATCCCGAAAGAAACTGCCAACCGCATGCCACAGTATGCCTATAGCCCCACACAGCAACCCCGGAACTCCAATAATAGTTTCACAAAGAGCAGGCCGCGTGTAGACTCCAAACACCGTGCAGACACGGGCACCAGCGACCGTACTGCTAGCCAAAGAAAAGCGCCAACCGCCCCCGGCCCTCTCAAAACGAACCTCTGGCCCTAGACAAACCTTCCGCCCCCTCTCCCCAACTTGCAAAATCTACCGCCCCGCCCCACTCGTCACAGCCTCACCCCGCCGCTTATCTCAGCATCGGGATACTCAATACCAAGACCCCTCAACACATTACTCCCCCAAACCAAGGCAATGACAAAACCACCCCCACCCACCCCCCCCCCCCCACCGAACCCATAGCACGCGCCCTCCTTACGAACCAGTGAAACGACTGCGTATCGCCCACCCACGTTACCCCCACCTGACATAGTAACAAACAACCATGCCCAAACCCTTACAACCACCCTAATGCGACTTCAGCCCCAGGGCTCTCTAACCTCGACAACCCTCAATTCCAACCCCCACTTCACGCAAGCCCACCCCCGACCCAAGCTTCCGACTGCCCGAGCAACAAAACTCTGTGGTACCAAAAGGACCTCCCAGCACTCTTGAGACTTGAACGTGCATCCTCGCCAATCCCTTTCCATCAGACCTAAACAGACCCGTGGCGAACACAAAGTCTAAGTAACTATAGAGTCGAACATCAGGAGAACCCCCCATTTTATGCGAGCCGCGACCTGGAGAACTCGGATTGTACGAAAAGATCAACTGACCGCCCAGCAAACTACCCATCGGCTATCGGGTAATTGTGCCCCCCCTCCAAACAAGAAAATCCCCTACAACTCAACCCTACAGGGCCCACCAACCCGGACTGACCAACAGATGCCAAAGCCATTAGCGTAACATAAACAAACACACCGATCGCCCCGACTTATCCTTCTACCAAGAATCCCCCGCCCTTATATCGGGAAGGGATCCGACCCCCCGGCACCCCCTCAATCCACAACATGGCAAGAAAACGCGCTCCCCATCCCTAACCCCACAAGCACGTATCTCCGGGTCCAAAGCCGTAGCCACAACCAAGTACGGTGACTGAGAACAACGCGCATTGTCCTACCGGGCCCCCACCCACCTCCTCCTCTTCGGCCCTCCCCCCCTAGCGGCTCGCCAGAAAACCCCATCACGCTCCCTACACACTTTCAACCACCCCCCCCAACTCCCCCCAAAAACCTCACAAGTACCGCCCACCTCAACCACAAACAGTGAGTCGAAACGAGGAGAATTCCGCCAGCCTCCTTTCCTCCGTCGCGAACCCGTCCACACCATAACCTCCCCCCCCCCCTCAGCCAAAGTAATAGACGCCTACCGTGTGCTGATTCTAATGACCTCTCACAACCATGGCCATATGACAGTCATCCCACTGTCGAGAATCCCACAGACCGAACCACTAAGCCCACGGCCAAACCCCAAGTGGACGTACTATTCTTTCTCCCCCCGAACAGCAAGGACGGTGTTACAAAGCCACAACTCTCCGCAAGCCGTACTCACCTCCCCCCTTACTGAAGTAAACACCGGCACCGTCCGCTTGTAAGGCGCAGTCACGACAAAGCCTACAACAAAGGATATACCGCAAGCGGATAAAATTCACCCCAAAGCCCCTACCACACCAGCTCCAAAGCATACCCACTGCCATCCGTGCCGGAAAAAAAATACGAACAAAGCCAGATCCTGATTCGGATCCCGATGGATGTTCCTAACCAACTCGATCCAAGCCCGTATCTTGCCTCGCTAATCAAACGACTCGATTCTTCCATCCTAAGATGTCGAACTCACCTCTTCGACCCCAAACCAAGGGTACGGGACCCACGCTTAGCCACGAAGAGCACCATTTTCCCCCTACGCTAACCCCTACACACAAAAGCCCCGGTCCGCACGGCTACCCGTTTCGCCCTATTCCCCAACTCCACTCTCAAATCGCCTATCCCACCACAATAGTCTCCGTGCGCCACCTTCCTCTTCTGACCAACTACCCCGTGAAGCCTACCACCCGGCAACTCCGCTACCAAGCACACTGACGCCTCAAAACGTTTGCTCACCCCCCATTCTACAATCACAACGATATCCCAACCCCATCCACCACCATCACAACAAGTATAAGCTCATCAACCGACCACTACCAAGTCCCACGACACAAAAGCCCGAAAAAACGACGTGCCAGTACCGCCCTACCTCCATTAAAAACTTTGGACCACCACCACACCCACCAACACCTCAACCCCCAGGCCCCAACCACCCGCACAGCCACCTTTCACCACGTACTCCCGCGCCCAGACAGTTCATACCCAAGACCTCAAGCTCTTCTGCCCATCACGAGCTAGGATGCATACCCCCCTTCCATGGTAAGGCCTCCCCGTATACGACTCGACCCAGCCCCGGAAAACCCCCACCCCAAGGAGGGTACTCCCAACGAACCACACAGTAGTCACGTCAAATCAACAAACGCCAACGGCGGACCACCAGCACCCCGAAAGATTCCCCCCGCCTAAACACACCAGTCCTCAAACCGAAACGCCATCGCATACCGTAACACTCCATCCTGGCCGTGAACTGTCCCCCCCCCCCCCCCCCCCCCTCTCATTCGTTTCGTCACGCCACCCAAAACAGCCCAGACATCCACCCCGCGCCACAAACCCCCACCCAAAAGCACCCCCCAAACTTCCCACAGCCCTCCATCCCCACTACTTGGTCTCTAAACGCTCGCTCACTGTAACCCCCCATGGCACAAACCAGCGGAACCCGGCACCTGGCCTGCCCACATAGCACCCCAACACAGTAAGCACACACGACCCCAACATGCAGAAGTCCCGCGGACATACCCCATCGCCCCTCTCAACGAAGACTCGCCAAAATGTAGAAGACCGATCAACCTCCACCCCCTATGCCTCACAACACACACAAGACTAGCCAACTACTGTCCCGATACACCACTATCCTGCAACACACTGCAAAAAGCCCTATTGCCACCGCACGACACCCTAAGGTCGGTGAATGAACCCCGAGCCACCTAACATACCCAACGCCCCCATAAGTTACCCCTAAAAAGACACAATAACAAGACGAGCCTACCCCCAAGCACAGCTGAAATACCTGAACCCCAAGATCGAATGATCGGTCGACAGCACAGCACGCAGCGTCGCCCAACCCGGCAAATGAGCCACAAACCCCCCACGCATCGTGCAACATCCGCGCTCAGACCGCGCCTAAACCGAACCCAGAACAGCCTGAAAGATTCCACCGTACGTCACCATCACACAAAAGCACCCTCGATCCAGAGTGTCGCGGAACTATTACACGTGACAAGATTTATATCATAAACCGCACGAAACCCCCACAGCGGCACCTACGAAGCACACAATCCGAAAACCAGCCTAGCCAAGCCCTCCTCATTTTCTCTTTCCCATTGCTCATCATGTTGCGGATTTCCTATCAAGCTTCTGGATGAATGATTTCCAGCTTGGTGTCGCTCTAATTCCAGGACTCTGGATCCTTACTTTCTTCCATCCCCAGAGGCTTCGCATGGCTTACACCAGTACCGCTGTGTGGCTATAGCACGGTAGTCTGCGAAGGAACCTTGTAGAGTTCTCGGCGCCATCAACCTTTCCTCTACCTCTGGGCAACTGGAATGGTACTTTTCCTTCAGCCTATATGCGTACAAATTTCTGCACACCCCATTGGCTTGAGGCCAGAGCAGGCATGACTTTTTGACTCGGTGCAACAAACCATATACTGAAAAGCGAATAATTGTTATTCCCCCCCCCCCCCCCAAATTCACGGCCATTGGAATGGGGTCCCTTGTCTCACTTCTTCACAATGTCTGTATGCCATGTCGAGCAAGAATATAGAGTCAAGTTTGCAATGGTAAGCGTTGCACTGGTAAACTGAAAATTTCAACTTCAGTGATCTCTCGAGAGTCAACAGTGTCAGTCACTACAAGAAGGTAAATTCTCCTGTGGAAATACGTACCGTCAACATCAAGACTACCTCACAAGACATAGGTGATGGGGATACGTGGGGACATGTGTCCAGAGGTTCACATAGGATGATCTGGAGTCGAAGATAAGCAGGCAAGGCAGGAACATGAACATTTGCACTCCACTAAACTGTCATGGTCGTTGGCAACCACACTTTCTTCGCGCAACACACCCAGGTTCTTGTGCTTGAATTCACACACATGATCTTCCACTCTCATAGCAATATCGTGACTGTACGTTGCTGAAGAAGCTGAGGCGAATAACCACACGATCTGTTGCGGAGAATGCTTCCAGTACATCCTTCACTGTTGGAACATTCACCTTGATTGTCTTTGCAGTATCCTGGAAAGAATCAAACATCAACTGCGGACAATCCTTGGTACATGCCACTGGTAGAATTTGATTGAAGTTTTTTACAGCTTCAATGTCGTAATCATTCAGTATGCTTCCAATGACTGTCTACACACCGTTGTCATGGCTTTAGGAAGCGGTGTGACTCAAGATAATTTGTTGTATCTCCGACAGCAACACTTTATGACCCATGAATTGCACTGTGTGACATGCAGTTTGATACAGGATGTCGGCTAAGAAATCAGCTGGAAGTTATCTCAGCTTCAGTTATCAGACGAACTACACCGTAGGACTTTGTGAGACCCAGATTCACACTCTTTCGATCGTCGCAACGACGGCCTTCCGAGCCAGGATTGTTTTAATATACCCCTTTCTAACGGGCTTGATGGTCATGATTAACTGTGACACATCGACGGACCAACACAACATTAAAGGTGAAAATGTTCACAAGAACCACACAACCGCTAGAATCTTCACGTTCTTCTTGTGCAAGTAGCGAGATTCCCATTCCTTAGCGCAACGGCTAGGCATATGCTACAATGTGTCGTAAGGTGTTGTCCCTTGTCACGCATAGTTAGAATGCTACTAGACACCATACTGGACTAAAACATCAACGATGGACTTCCGTCTCTATCGATCAGGGTCATAGTACTATCATGGGTGGTCTCGGCGCTTGTGACCTCGTGCACTTGAGTTCACAAAAACGCGTTCTCGTTACACAGTTTCTGTCCCATGTCAACTTCTGCATCTACATCCGAGTCAGGATCTCGAATTGTCGGTTTCTGCTGATGGAAGCAATACTGTGGAATGAACTTGAGGAGACATAGTTGGACACACGACACGCAGAGCTAAACTGCGGATCTCCTTTGCCATAGGTAGGGTAGCTGCATTCTGTATAGCCTCTACTTTCTTTTGGCTCGAGGAGGAATACTCCATCTTTGCCAAAAATGAAACTCATAGAATTCTCTCAATGTGACAACCTTGTTGAGTTCACCCTTGCTTCTTGTTTGAGACGTTAAGTCCCATTTCACGACTGAAATCGAGAACCACTTTCCTTTCCTGACAGCACATACATCATGTATCTATCTTTGAGACTTTCCGAAGACGACAGAACAATCAATCACACATTGTATTGAGAGTACTTGGAAATGTCCACAAATATTCAGCATGTGATTTTGGAACAATTGTTACTGCTGCGCGAAGTTAACCTCCTAAATTCACGCGAGTTTGTACGCCTCCATATACCCCATTCGTGAGAAAAGTGTCGACTGTGATTATTTCGTGAGACCTCTCTTCCAATTCTAATATGGTCGATGATCTGAATTCCAAATCCAGTACTGCCTGAATAAACTTTCGCGTTGATTCTGTCTCATGAGGATATCATCAATCGTATTGGCATGATATGACGATACGGTTCAATCGCTCAATTTCGAAGTCTCTGTCAACACAAAGAAATAAGACCGTCTAAATTCACATCCAGGTTTCCTTTGCATTTGGGTCCGACAATATGTTATTACCCCAGGGTTGTAGGACCATCAACTTCTCGATGTCACACTCCCCGAAGCTTCACTCACACGCCGTTGAATCTCATCTCCACTTCTTTATCCCTCATGGTTGAAGATGGAATCCTTCGGTGTTTGTTTGATTCGACTGTTGAGACTTCTTTATCAACGTACAACTTCACTTTAACCCATTCCTTCATAACATCCCCAACAGCCTTGAAAACACTGGATACTTCGCTACAAAGAACATCATCTCATGTCTTGCGATGCCTGCAAATGCAAAAGCCTGATAAGCTGATAGCACTTTGAAGCATTTTTGGCAACTGCAAAAGATTTCCTTCCACTGCGAGCATCAGGGCTTGATACTTGACAACCAAAGAATGATGCCTGTGTTTCACTGCAAATCCAGTACTAATGACAAAGCATCAAACAATACCCAGAACAGAAACAGGGGTTGCGTGCCCAAACACAAAAATTGAAAGGATGGATGCAGGTTACATCATACCAATGAGGTGTCAACATGTCTCGAAAGTTTGTTCATCCAATCAGTCCGACAGATAGCACAGTCTCTCAATGCAGAACATCGGACGACGGACTCACCCAGAGAGATCCACCGTTGACTTTTAGGGTGCAGCAAACCCAGACTTCCCAGAAACACCAACTACTCACAATTCATACAGATGAAAATTGCAGAGTGTCTCTGCTTTGCTGAACAAGTTAGAACTTTCGCAGTGAAGACTGATTTCCTTTGCCGAGGCGAAATGAGTTTACCAGAACGCACAAAAAAACACTTTGATCGCAAATGTCCCAATCTTTGGAGCATAACTACAGGTTCTTGTCCTTTAGCATGCGCACCTGCTCACGTTGAATGTTTCTTTCACCCAACTCCATGCCACACCGTCACACACATCTATGTTGAAAGTACCACTCTGGAGTCGGCACCGATTCTGGTTAGCGAACCAATTATTCCATCTTCGCCTTTGAGTATAAAACGCATTCTTCGTGCTGAATGGATGATTACTTCATTCCAATCGTAATGACGAACGGCATTGATGACTGTGTGCAGATTCCTCCTCAATTGTTTTGGCTTGAATATCAGACAGTTCTCAAAGCACGAGCATTTTCGAGAGTTTGTTCTAGACAAGTCATGTCTGTCCTCACACGAAAGAGCGTCACCGTGCTCCTCAGCGCCGCGTGATGATTACAACCCATGAAGAATTTGAGCTTTATATTTCACGCTCACATGATTTTTCAAATTCACACGTTACTGCTATAGTCCGTAATTCGAGTATTGTAACTATCCTCTCCCTTCTTGCGCTTGCACTGTCTGAATTTGAATGTTATTCAAAGGTCATATGTTCCTTTTTTGTTTTGAAATGACATTGACAAATGATTTCACTGAGTGTAACCATCCATACCACTGTTCTGCTTCTTCACACATGTTGCCTGCGTGAATGATTCGTAAACTATAAATCACTCTCTTCTCACCGCAGCCACTAGTGTGAACACTAGAGCTTCTTTATACTTGTATTGCGCGCGTTCGTCACACTTACATTGGCTGCAATAGATTGGCGTGAAACGTGCAACAACCATTTTTTTTCCAACGAGTTCCAATTTGTATGCTTCATCAGAATGAACTACGCTTTCGAATTTGGTAAGCCAGCTGTAGCCATACTCCTTGGCTTTTAATTAATTAATTCCTATCCTTAGTTTGATTAAGCCCTCGTCGCCCCAGACTAGAGTCTACACCACATCACCCTAACACCAACCACTACATAACACAGCTCGACACACATTTTCAATCGTTCTTTTATTGTGGCTCACAGAGTCTGGAACTAAAAGATCGTCACGTTATCTTGTTTATTGTCGATACTGCGCATGCCCTCGGATGTATCACGCTAGGCAACGTCACAGATTTATTAACAACGAGGCTTTATAAATCTAAAACGTCTTTTTCATGAGAAATGAACTAGAATGGATAATTGATGTAACGACATCATTACAGAGATACAACTTTTCATCACAATGCATAAAGCGCCCAGTCATTCCTGGCCCACGTCAAACCATTTAGCGAGAGTGCGTCCTCCATGTCAACATATGAGGGAGTGCCTTATTCTCACTTTTGTTTTCATTTTCTACGAGTCGGCTTCATAACACATCAAACGAGCCGAGGAGAGACCACACAGACAACAGCCAAAGTTTTCACATCTCATGTAACCGTCTTCAGATACTCACGCTACGCCTTTGACTAACACTAACGCAGCAGCCAGTTATCAAACCCAGACCACAATCGAGTCGACACTCTCATCTACTAGCAGGACTAAGTCCCGGGTGGAAGACAACATGCTCTGACATAGAAAGATTGTGGATGGTTGACAAAAAACATTTTGAAATGTCGCGTATTTCTTGCTTGTCTTTTCTTTGCAACAGCTATAGAACAGGAACACGTAAAATAGACACTGATTGATATTTAAGCTCACACTCCACCAGCAGCTCGCTCATACACACGATCCTCTAGATAATCATGTATTTATCTTGTCTTTCTTTATTTGCTGTTTTTAATCTTGAATTATACTGAACTTTTATTACACAAGAGCACTTGGACACTTTTATTAAGATTTTTATTCCGTCTTTTCTTTTTCACTCCAATTCATTTTGACTTTGTTTTTTCTGCATTTCTTTGTTAGTTAAGGGCATTTGTGTATAATGCTAAAAGAAATTCATCTACGCTTAATGTCTCATGCAGTTGGAAAATGCTAGATCCATCTCCACGAATTTACCATACTTAGTTCAAACATCTTTCTAGTAACGAGCTATCAAGCTCTCATCCTGCAGTCCCTCAATGTAAAGAATGTAAATACAACGACTTCAAAGGTTACTACTACCGCACCTGTTCATGAATACGTGATGCAGTTGGTAAAGTAAATACAGCAATATATATCCAAGAAAGGAATAGATATAGTCAGTGTTGTTCACCTATCCTAATGATATCCCAGATTCATTATTCGTAGCCGCTGCACGGAAAGTTTTTACAGATCATTTGTCTTAACATTGTTATCAGTAAATTTGCCTAAGGGAGCGAATGACTATAAACAGAATGGCTGCACTCGATAACGAAATAATCAGAAATGGCAGGTATCAGGGGACTTCAAATGCTCACGGGCACCCTTTTTGGGATAAAGGAAGTAAGATCCATCTCCTGTAATCGTTTTTTAGAAAAACATAACAGATTCATGTTATAAGCCTACTAAATGAGGAATTGTCAACCAGAATACCTGACATCTCTTATCACAAGTCAATCGGCATAGAATCTGTCTTTAATATCTTCATCTCTTATGCACCTGAAAGTAAGTGGGCAACTTAAGACGACAACAATGGGAATGATCATTTACCTATTGTTGTTACATTTTAATGAAATAGCCAGTCCCACCCTTTAACACTGAAAAAGATAAACTCTCACCCCAAATTTAACAATAAAGAAGCTAATTGGGAACAGTTTAAAAAGTATCCTTGCCAGCCTACAATACAAACAGCTTGTATTCTGAAAACATAGATGAATTTAATATTCTACTTTTACTAAAGCCCAATCATTCAAAGCTGCTTACTTTATCACTCCCAAGACCAATTAATCAGTAAAATCAAGGAAACTATCAGGAAAATTGTTGGTGACAAACCTGCTTGCGAGGAAGCAGTGACCAAAAAACGTATTTATGTATAAAACATAATTAAAAAATAAGACGCCAGATAAATCTATGGAAAAACGAGTAAGCAGTCAATAAAACAATAGCAACATGAAACATGCTCATGCGAAACGACAATTTTGGGGTCTCTTTTTGTTTGAGCGAAGTATCAAATCATAAAGATCTTAACAAAGTGTGGCAAAATATTCATGAAATGAGAAAAGGTTAGTGGATTTAAACCAACTTTTCCAATTAAACTTAAAAACAATGAATTTCCAACCCAAAATGCAGAAAAGGCTGAGGCCGTTTGCAGATATGTAACTCATAGTCTATCGTATGGAGCCCCACTCACCTAAAACATAGAAATACAGACATATGAGGAGAAAATGTAAAAATAAAAAGACCCATTTTACTGATAATAAACTGAAAGTACATAAATGCACCAAAAACAAACATGAATAAAAAGATATATTATTTTCCCTTCCTAATAAAAAAACAATCTGTTTGAAATAGAATGCCATATCCAATGAAATTCTTAAACAGTTACCAGAAAACTCATACTCTAATGTATCAACTCTCCAAAAGTGTTGGTCAGAAGGTGCAATGCCAATGAACTGGAAGCCGTCATTGTTTGTACCCATTCATAAGCAAGAAAGCCTAAAACTGTATAAAACTAGCTATAGGCCCATAGCACTGACTTTAACATTGGTAAGCGTTATGGGAGAAAATTATACAAGAAGAGGCTTGTGAATTACAGTCAGAAAAATAAACGTAGTTCCTGTCAATCAAGCAGGCTTTCATCAGAAAGGTAATCACAATTGGTATAACTAGAAAAACAAACAACACAGGTCAAACAACAATTTGCGAGAAGGAAAAATCTACTCGCAAACATTTTTTGATGTAAGAGAAAGCCTACTATCAAGTTTGGCATGCTAAAATGGTGCATAAACTTAAGACTATTGTATTTTACTGGGCTATATTTCTATAAATTAAAATTTTTTTATGTAAGAGAAGTATGCAAGGAGAGTAGTGAATTCATATTCAAACTTTAGGTCATTGCATTATGGGTTACCTACAGGGTTCATTTATAGAGCACCCTTTACTGTTATAAAATATATTTCTGAGTATGATATACCCACAAAACTGTCTAAAGACCTTGACCTGGAGGAATATGCTTGA
Organism: Rapana venosa; assembly: GCA_028751875.1. Classification (NCBI taxonomy): domain Eukaryota; kingdom Metazoa; phylum Mollusca; class Gastropoda; order Neogastropoda; family Muricidae; genus Rapana; species Rapana venosa. The sequence continues at coordinate 42,772,267 of CM054164.1, read as the reverse complement.
AGATAAAAGTATAATGGATGGAATGTCACTATGAAGCGTGCTACAAACAAAGAGGAAGATAAACTATACCAGAAAAGTAGTAACAAAAAGAGCAAGATAATTAACATAAAATATATTTTATAAAATGGCCTACATATCTAACCCAGAAAAAAACGCACATTAACATTTTAATAATGGTAAGATCCAGATACACAGTCCACAGATTACGATGTATGGGATCCAATTCCGATAAAAAAAAAAGGTAAAATTTTTAGGTATTCCACCCTTACATCAAAATAACTTGGAAAGCTCATATTGGATACATTTTAACAAAAGCAAGGAAGAAGCATCAATTATCTAAAAAGGTTTAGCAGACAGTCCTGGGACAAGATATCTTCACGTCTTAATGTTTGTCTAAGTCACTTGTACGTTCCAAACTTGTCTTATTGACAATAATTCTTTTCAGTGCTCCTGAATTATTTACCTTAAAAAAACTCCCCAAAGATAGATTAGTAAAGGCGTAAACAAACTTGCACTTGGGGAACATTCCATGCAAACCACCATAGGTACGTTATATGAAATTGGGGAACATTCCCCTAGCAGAATACCGACAATTGTCATTGCGCCAAATATGTGTTACGGAGCAACGAATAAACAAAAATTATGACTGTAATGAATATAAAAGTTCAAGCATAAACGAAATATTCCAAAAATTGGGCTAAGACAAATATCGTGTTTAATCCTATTGGCACTTATGAATACAGACTCCTCTTTTAAAAAATCTAAACTTAATCAATATGATATAGAAACACAAAAAGAAGCTTTTAACCATGTTCCTTTTCATGAGGATGAAAAAAGCCTGTTTTGATTTTGATATAGACTATTTAAAGAAAAAAAGAATGAAAATCAAAACATCATAGTTGCAGATGATCGGTCGCATATTGAAAATAAGTATGGCTGACTGATTAAAAGTTTATAACCGATAGGATCTGTTTTAGAAAATCATGACACAGGCACTGCATTTGACATAACCAGCACCTTAAAATTGAGAATTCAACCATCTAGGTAAACAACGTGTTCAATATCTTATTCTAAACATTCATTTTTTAGTAAGTCTAGATAATTGTCTGGGGACGGGATAGCTCAGTGGTCGGAGCACTTGTTTCCCGGCCAAGTAAAGCACTGTGGGAGTGTGGTTACCTAGCTACATGGGTGACCCGTTTTGCGCGCTCTAGGCATCATTGCAAGTTATCCCACCCAGTTACGCATCTGTAAAGGGTACCTTCCCTCTTTAGGTTCAGGAAGGTAAAGCAGAGCGAGGGAAAGGAGATGGGCGCCGCCCTCAATAAGCTGTACCCCTAGATAAGTTGATGTCTCTGATGTGGCCTCACTTCACTAGCTACCTTAAAGGTTTATGGACACCTTTACCTTTAGAATAATTGTCTAAATCCCCATGCATGAAATAGAACATTGATTTAAACCATGATAAGACAAAGACACCCAATCTACATAGTCCAAGGGAGACACCCAAATGGAAAATCAAGAACACATTAATTAAATAATTCAACCAGAAAAGCCAATTACTTATTCTCTCTGGATAAAAATCTTACCTCTGGAAATTACAAAATATCTTAATCGAAGATGCAACCATTACAAATTTGGCAGAAATAAAGCCTCGAAATACTTGTCTACCTCTTCCAAACCATATGCTTGCGATCTAGAAATTACAGAATCGCAAACCAAGATGCATTAATTAAAACATTTTGCAAACCACCCCCCTCCAAAAACCCACTCCCCCCCAAACCAAAACCAAAACCGACAACCCAATAACAACCCAAACCCTAACAAACAACAACAAAACAAACAAACCAAAGAAAACGTTAAATATTTTTCTCTCCAACTAATATCTACAATCAGAAAAATACAAAATAGCAGTATTCAAGATGCACTTTATTAAGAATTTTGTAAAATAAGCAAACAACACACAACAAAAACCAACCAACTAACAAAACAACAAACAAAAAACAAAACACCCAAAACGACGTCAAATACTTGTTCTCTCAACTCGATATCTGCATCTAGAATTACAAAATAGCAAATCATAATGCATTTAATTTAAATTTTTTTTGCAAAAACCGCAAGTAATTATCCTCTTGAAAAGCATAATCTTGCATCTATAAACTACAAAATAGCAAATCAAAGACATCATTCATTGCAATTGCAACACTTATATTCTCAAAAAAATATATTACATCTGAAAGGTTACAAAGTAGAAAATCAAGAACTAGCATTCACCACACAAAGAAAAAAAAAAGGTAAAGGAGTCCCATAACCTAAGGGTCCGTAGAGGGGAGAGCGAGGCGCCAGATACCTCATACACAAAGTGGCCAGCGATATTGAGGGCGGCGACTGTCAGGACCTCACTTTCTCTAGCGGGGCCAGCATATAGAGGGCGGCACCCATCTCCACACCCCTCGCAGCTTTACCTTATGACCCTGACCCTAAAACAAGGGCAGTAGCCATGTATACAACTGGGTGAACTTGGGGGAAACTTAACTTAAAGCCAAGGCGCCCAACGGTCACCCATCCAAGTGGTTTCACACACGCGGACCACATAACCTTGGCTGGGCGCAAAGCTAAGTGCTCTGACACCAGAGCTATCCCGTCCCTAAAACACATTTTCATAAATAACCAATGTCACCCAATTGTCTTGCAAACACATTTCTT
>CM054164.1:42747652-42769061 GCA_028751875.1 Rapana venosa | reverse complement strand
ACACCAACAAAAAAACCCCGGCATGTTCACATTTTGAAAAGTGATGAACCTTTCCGATTGTTTTGTTTTTTTTTTTTTCCCCTCCTTGCTATCAAGAGAGAGAGAGAGACAGTGGGGGCTGGGTTAACTTTTTTGTCTTTTTTCACTGTCTAGGGTCTGGACAGGCAACTTGTTGTCCCCTTCCTTGCCTTCTGTCTGTCTCCTGTCTGTCTTTTTTTTTGCCCTCTCTCTCTCTTTTCTTTTTTTCTCCTGTCTTTTTTCTTCTTCCTTCTCTCCCCTTCTTCTCACCCTCCTCCCCCCTCTTCTTTTGTTTTTCTTCTTGTTGTCTCATCATTTTTCTCCTCCTCTCTCTCTCTCTCTCCTCTCTCTTCTTCTCTCTTCTCTCTCTCCCCTTTTTCTCTAAAATAATTGGTTTATAATTACTGCGAAAATTTTTCTTGTCATCACAACACCACAAAAAACCCAACCACCACAAAACCACCACACCAAAACACCACAACTCCACATATTCTCTCTCTCTCTCTCTCTCCCCTTCTCTCTTTTCTTCTCTCCCCCTTCTTCTTGTTTTTTAAAAAATTTTTATAATCTGGGCTGGCAAATTGTTTTGTCCCGTCGTCCCCCCCCCCCCCCCCCCCCCCCCCCCCCCCCCCCCCCCAACCCCCAACCCCCCCCCCCCCCCCCCCCCCCCCCCCCCCTTTCTTCTTTTCCCCCCCCTCTCTCTCTCTCTCTCCTTTTCTCCTCTCTCCCCTCTCTCTCTCCTCTGTGTCTCTTGTAGTGCTTCCGTGCGTGGGCATTGTGCCCTGTGTGTTTTTTTTTCCCTTTTCCTTTTCCATGCTTCTTTCCCTTTCTCCGGGTGGGCAAAGAAAAAGAAGGGTGGTTCAGGGCTGAATAGGAGGGTTATTTAAAGGGCTACAGTACTGTGATGTTGTGGGGGAAAGTGTATTATAAGGAAAGAACGGAGGAGGGGGCGGTTTTGTGTGGGGTTTGTTTTTGGGGTGTGTTTGGGGGGGGTTTTTTTGTTGGCTTCAGTGCTGTGAACCCCCTCAGCTGGCTGAATCTGGGGGAAGAGTGGAGGGAGATTAAGGGGGGGGGGTAATTAAGGGGGGGGGGTGGGGGGTTTGTTGTGGGTGTGTTGTTTTGTACTGTGGTTTATGTTCGTTTTGTGTCCCCTTTTTAAATAGGTTTTTGGGGCCTTTTCCCCCCCCCCTTTCTCTTTTGTTTTTTCTTTTCCTTCTTTTTTTTCCTCTCTGTCTTCTGTTTGGAAAGGGTTTTTCCCTTTTTCTTTCCTCTTTCTTTCCTTTCTCTCTCGGGGGGGGTTCCTGTGGGGGTCTGTCTGTTCTCTGGGGGGTTTTATGGAAGAGGGGCCTTTTGGGGGTTTGGTTGTTGTTTTGGGTTTTGTTTTTTTTCGCTTGGTAGACCCCCCCCTCTCTTTTTGTCTATGGTTTTGTTGTTTTTGTTTGGTTTTTAGGGACCCTTTGTTTTTTGTTGTTTTAATGGGGGTTGGTTCTGGGTGTTGGTTCTCTCTTTAGGGTTTTGCCCCTCTCTCTCTCTTCTTTTGTCTAGATAGTCTGTCTTCTGTCCTCTCGTCTTGAGTATGCCCTCTTCTTTTTTGTCTATGGTTTGTCTGTCTCTTTTTCTCTCCTCTCTCTCTCTTTTCCCCCCCCAGTTAACATCGGTTTAAAATCTCCGGGGGGCAAATTGCTTTGGGCCCCCCCCCCCTCCCCCCCTCTCTCTCTCCTCTCCTCTCTCTCTTCTTCCCCCTCTTCTCTCCCCTTTTCCCCCCCCCAGCTGTTGTGTGTGTTTCTTACACCTGTTTTTCTTTTCCTTTCCATGCTATCGTTGCTATTCCAGGAAAGCAAGAAGGTTCAGACTGAACCCTGCATCGGCAGGCGTTACTTTATTGATGCTGCGGGAAAAAGTGTATACCTAAAAAAAAGGAGAGCAAGGGGCTGGGTGGATGTGGATGGTGTTTGCGAGGTGGTTGTTTTGTTTCAGCTTCCCCATAGAACTCCTTCGCTGGCTGAATCTGGGGGAAAGGTGGGGGATAGATGGGGGTATCTGATGTGTTGTGTGTTTGTAGGGGGGGAGGCTATAGCTTAGTGGTGTGTTTGCGCTCTGTTCACTCTCTCTTATGGTCTGCATGTCTTTTCCTCTTTGCTCTGTCTTCTGCTCCTGTTAGTATGTCTCTCTCTCCCTCTCTCTCGCCTCCTTCTCTCTCTCTTAAAAAAAAGGTTTTTTTTTCTCCAGTGGGAAAATTGTTGTTGCCTCCCCCCCCCCCCCCCCCCCCCCCTCTTCTCTCCTCTTCTCTCCCTCTCCCTCTCTCCTTCTCTCCTCTCTGTACTTGCTTGTGTGTGTGTGGTGTGTGCATACTCACTGTTTTTTTTTTTCCTTTCCTGCTACTTGCCTATTCTCCAGGTAGGAAAGAGAAAGGGAAAAGGTGTTCGGATGAATCAGAAAAGGGCCTTTTATTCTGTGTGATGTGCGGGAAAGTATATTATAGGCCAAAAGGGAATGTGGATGTGGATGGTGTTTTTTTTGCGTGGGTTGTTGTTGCTTCATTTTTGCTGTTAGAACTCCCCTCAGCTGGTAAATGTGGGCGAAAAATGGGGGAGATAGAGGGGGGCTATACTTAGTGTGTTTTGTGTTTGTGTCACCCCTGCTGTCTCTGTCTGTAGTCTGTCTCTCTCGTCGCTCTCCTGAGTTGATAATGGTTTATAATTCCAGGGGGCAAATTGCTTGTCGGCCTCCCCCCCCCCTTCTCTCTCTCTCTCCTCCCCTCTCTCTCTCTCTCTCTCTCTCTTCTTGTATGGGGTGTGTATGTGGTGTGTGTGTGTGTGTGTGTGCTATCGTTGCCTATTCCAGGTAGGCAAAAAGGGTTTGAGGTTGATCAGGCAGGCTTCTTTACTTGTGACTGCCGGGGGAAAAGTGTGGGGAAGGTTATAGCCTAAAGGGAAAAAAGGGAAGGGGGGTGGATGGTGTTTGTTTTTTTGGTTGGTTGTTGGTTTTGGGTTAAACTCCCTTCACTGGGGGGAATGTTTGGGCGAAGATGGGGGTTTTTTTTTTTTTTTGGGGATTGGGGGCTATAGCTTAGTGGGGTTTGGGGTTTGGTCCGTTTTTTTTCTTCCGTTCCTGGGTTGGGTTTTTTTTTGGGGGGGTTTTTCTTTCTCTTCCTCTTCCCTCTCTTCTTCTCTCCTTCTCTCTCTTTCTCTCTCTCTCTTCGGGTTGGGGGGGTTTTGTGGGTGGTTTTTGTTTTTTTTTTTTTTTCTCTTCTTCCTTTCCGTCTTTCTTCCCTTCTTCTTTTTCCCCCCATTAGGGGGGAAGGGGCCGAAAAAACGATCTTTTTTTTTTTTTCTTTTTTTTTTTTTTTCCATTTCCCTTTCCTGAGTTGGTATACCCCTTAGTGTTTGGGTTTCCCCTTCTTTCTCTCTTTGATTCTTCTTTTTTTGTTTTTCCCCCCTCCCTTCCCTTCCTTCCCCCCTCTCTCTCCTTTTCCCCCCTCTCTCTCTTCCCCTTCCCCTCTCTCTTTCCCTTTTCCCCCTCCCCTTTTTCCTTTTCCCCCCCCCCTCCTCCTCTCTCTCTCTTCCCTCTCTCTCCTCCTCCTCTCTCTCTCTCTCTCCTCTCCTTCTAAACTCTCCAGTTCTCTCCGCCCACTCCATCACCACATTTACACATCATCTTATTCCTCCCCCACCCCCCCCCCCCCCTCCTGACCTCCCTGCCCCACCCACCCCCCCCCCCTCCTCCTTTAAGTTTTCCTCTCTTTCCTTTCTCAACCAGGTTTTGTTGTTTTCAGGGTTTTTTTCAAAGGGTTGGAGTTGGTAGATTTTTGGTGGTTTTATTTTTTTTTTAATTTTTTTTTATTTTTTTATACCCTTCAAGTACGAGTTTTTCTCTGCGTAAATTTTTCGGGTGCTCTTCCCCGGGGAGAGCGCGTCGCCACGGGGCAGCGCCCCCCCTTTTTTTTTTCCCTTTTTTTTTTGGTTTTCAATTATTTTTTTTTCAGAGCGCTTTTTTTCTAAAAAATTTTGTAGGGACAAAAACTTTTGTTGCCGTGGGTTTTTACGTGCGTAAATTTTATTTTGGAACACACGGACCTGGGTTAATTTCTCCCCCCCGATAGACTACCCCCCCCAGACCACCATCAGTCAAGGGGATGGGGGAAAGTTTGGCCCAAAACGGGTTTCGAACCCCGCACACTTCCGACCCGGATTTTTTGCTTTCAGACAGGGGGGGTTACCTCAGACACCATCCACTGTTTTGTGGTGTGGGGGGGGGTGTGTGGGGAAAGAGAGAGAAGAGGGGGGGAGGGAGAGGGGGTGTGTGGAGGAAAAGGTTTTGTGAGGGGAGAGAAGTGTTTTGTGTTTGAGAGGGGGTGGGGGGGTGTGTGAAAGGGGAAGAGAAGGGAGAGAAGGAGAGAGAGAGAGGGGGAGAGAGAGAGAGAAGTGTTTGTGAAGTGTTGTGTTTTTGAGAGGGGGTTAGAGAAGAGAGAGGGTGTGTGGGGGAGAGAGAAGGCTCAAGAAAGATTTGTTTGTGTGTGGAGGGGGGGGGGGGGGGGGGGGGGGGGGGGGGGGGGGGGGGGGTGTGGATTCAAGAGGGTGAAAAACAGTGGCCAACTAGCCTCCCGTTGTTTTGATTGTATCGATCGCGCCTCTGTTGTGTATTATTTGGCTACTATAGTGGGTCTTCTGTTCTGTTCTGTTTCCCCCGGGGCCTCTCTCTCTCCTTTTCTCTTCTCTCTTTTCTCTCTCCCCTTCCTCTTCCCCCCTCTCCCCCTCTCTCTCTCTCCCCCCCTCCTCCCTCTCTCTCTCTCCCCCTCCCCCCCTCTCCCCCTCTTTTTCCCCTCCCCCCCCTTGACTTCCTCCCCCTCCCTCCCTCGACTCTTCTCTCCCTCCCTCTGATCTCTTCTCTCCCTCCCTCTTCCCTCCCTCCTCGACTTCCCCCCCCCTCCCCTGATCTTTCTCTCCTTCCCCTGATTCTACTCCCTCTTTTTCCCTTCTTTTTCTCTCTCTCTTTTTCCCCCCCCCCCTTTCTTTCCCCCTTTTGACTCTCTCCTCCCCCCCCCCTTCTCTTCCCCCCCTTTTCCCCCTCTGACTCTCTCTCCCCCTCCCTCCCTCTATTCTCTCCCCCTCCCCCCCGATTCTTTTTCCCCTCTGATTCTCTTTCTCCCCTGACTCTCTCTCTCTCCCTCTGATCTCTCTTTTCCCTCCCTCTTCCCTCCCTCTGACCCCTTTCCCCCCCTCCCTCTACTCTCCCCCTCCCCCCCCTCTGACTTTTCTCTCTCCCCCTCTCTCTCTCCCCCCCTTCTTTCTCTCTCTTCCCTCTGACTCTCCCCCCCCCTTTTCTCTCTTTCCTCTCCCTCTGACTCTCTCTCTCTCCCTCCTTTCTCCCCCTTTTTCTCTCTCCTCCCTCTGACTCTTTTCTCTCTCCCTTAAATCTCTCTCTCTCCCCTCCCCCCTCTCCCCTCGTTTCTCTCTCCCCCCTCTGTTTCTCTCTCTCTCCCCCCCCCTGACCCCTCTCCTTTTCCCCCCTCCTCCCTCTCCCCTGCCCTTCTCCCTCCCTCTGACTCTCTCTCTCTCCCTCTGTTCTTCCCCTCTCCCCTCTTTCTCCCCTCTCCCCCCTGACTCTCTCTCTCTCCCTCTGACTCCTCTTCTCCCCTGTTCCTCTCCCCTCCCTTTCTTTTCTCCTCCCCCTGACTCTTCTCCCCCCTTTGATCTCCCCTCTTTTTCCTCTCTCTTCCCTCTGACTCCTCTCTCCCCCTCTGACTCTCTTCTTCCCCTGACTTCTCTCTCTTTGCCTACTTGCCCCGTTTCTTGTGCCCTCATTCCTATGCGTGTTTTTTTTTTTTGGGGTTTTGTTTGTTTTTTGTGTTCTTTTTTTTTTTTTTTTGGGGGGGGGGGGGGGGGGGGGGGGTGTTTAATAGCGCACAGCACAACTGCCGCAGCATAACGCTCCTGTGCGTGTTTTTTGTTTTTTCACCCCGCTTATAAAAGTGTGCGTCCTCCCATGCATCACACACACCACCCCCAAACCAACCACAACACCCGCGCGCGGCCGCCTTTTTTGTTTTGCCATTTTCACCCAACTTTTGCCCCTTTTTCCTCCTCCTCCTTCCTCCTCTCTCTCCCCCCCCCCCCCCCCCCCCCCCCCCCCCCCCCCCCCCCCCACACCACACACACCACACTCTCTTCCCCTCTCCCCCCCCCCCCCCTCTCGCTCTGTCTGTGTCTCTCTCTCTCTCTCTTCTCTTCCCCTCTCTCTCTCTTCTCCTCTTCTCTCTCTCTCTCTCTGTGTCTCCTCTGTAGTGCTTGCGTGCGTGGGCATGTGTGTCTGTGCTGTTTTCTTTTTACCTTTCCTTTCCATGCTATCTTTGCCTATTCTCCAGGTAGGCAAGAAGAAGAAGGTGGTTCAGGGCTGAATCAGGCAGGCGTTACTTACAGGCGTACAGTACTGTGACTGTTGTGGAGAAAGTGTATTATAAAGGAAGAACGAGAGCAGAGCAGGGGACTGGATGGATGGATGTGGATGGTGTGTGTGTGTGTGTTTGGTGGTGGTTGTTGTTGGCTTCATGCTTGCTTTTAGAACTCCCTCAGCTGGCTGAATCTGGGGGAGAGTGGAGGAGATAGATGGGGTATAGTGTGTGTGTGGTGTGTGTGTCTGCTGTGTGTGGTATGTGTGGTTGAGGCTGTTTAGCTTACTGGTTTCTGTGCCTTCCTTTGGACTATAGCTTAGTGGTGTGTGTGTCACTTCTCTGTCTCTCTCTGTCTATGAGTATGTCTCTCTGTCTCTCTCGTTGTCTCCACTGGTCTCTCTCTTTCTTCTCTCTGTCTTGTCTTCTGTCTGTCTCTCTGTGTCATGAGTAGTCTCTCTCTCTGTCTATAGTATGTCTGTCTGTCTGTCTTCCTGACTATGAGGTATGACCTCTCTCTCTCTCTCTGTCTAGTGAGTATGTCTGTCTTCTCTTGTCTTGAGTAGACCCTTCGCTCTACTGGTCTATGAAGTATGTCTGTCTGTCTTTCTCTCTCTGTCTATGAGTAGACCCTTTCTGTCTTCTCTCTGGTCTTGCTATAGTATGGTGTCTGTCTGTCTCTCTCTGTCTATGAGTATGACCCTCTGTCTGTCTGTTTTTGTCTATGAGTATGTCTGTCCTTCTGTCCTCTCTCTCTCTTCAGTAACCTCTGTTTATATCTCCTAGTGGGTTGCTTGTCGCTCCCCCCCTCTCCTCCTCCTCTCTCTCTCCTCTCTCTCTTAACTCTTTCTCTCTCATTTTTTCCCTCTCTCTCTCCTCTCTCTCTCTTCCTCTCTCTCTCTCTCCTCTCTCTCTCTCCTCCCCATGCTGTGTGTGTGTGTATGCTTACACACTGTTTTCTTTTTCCTTTCCATGCTATCGTTGCCTATTCCAGGTAAGCAAGAAGGTTCAGGACTGAATCACTGCAATCAGGCAGGCGTTACTTACTATGTGACTGCTGCGGGAAGTGTATAGGCCTAAAGGAAGAAGGAGAGCAGAGTGGGACTGGGTGGATGTGGATGGTGTTTGCGTAGGTGGTTGTTGTTGCTTCAGCTTGCCCATAGAACTCCCTTCAGCTGGCTGAATCTGGGGGAAGAGTGGAGGGAGATAGATGGGGGCTATAGCTGTATGTGTGTGTGTGTAGAGTGGGAGGCTATAGCTTAGTGGTGTGTTTGTCGCTCTGTCTCACTCTCTCTCTATGAGTCTGCATGTCTGTCTCTCTTGCTCTGTCTGTCTGTCTCTCTGTCTGAGTATGTCTCTCTCTCCCTCTCTCTCGCTCTCTCTATCTCTCTCTCGTTAACAACTGGTTTATTTTCTCCAGTGGGCAAATTGCTTGTTGCCTCCCTCCCCCTTCTCTCTCCTCTCTCTCTCCTCTCTCTATCTCTCTCTTCTCTCTCTCTCTCTCTCTCTCTCTCTCTCTCTCTCTCTGTACTTGCTCTGTGTGTGTGTGTGTGTGCATACTCACTGTTTTCTTTTTCCTTTCCATGCTATCTTAGCCTATTCTCCAGGTAGGCAAGAGCAAGAAGAAGGTGGTTCAGGACTGAATCAGCAAGGCCTTTACTTACTGTGTGACTGCTGCAGGAAGTATATTATAGGCCTAAAGGAATGTGGATGTGGATGGTGTTTGTTTGCGTGGGTTGTTGTTGCTTCAGCTTGCTGTTAGAACTCCCCTCAGCTGGCTGAATGTGGGCGAAGAATGGAGGGAGATAGAGGGGGCTATACTTAGGGGGGTGTGTTGTGTTTTTCACCCCTGCTTCCGTCGTAGTCTGTCTCTCTCTGTCAGCCTCCTGATTGATAATGGTTTATAATCTCCATGGGCAAATTGTTTGTGGGCCCTCCCTCCCCCCTTCCTCTCTCTCTCTCCTCTCCTCTCTTCCCCTCCCCCTTTTCCTCTCTCCTCTTTTCTCCCGTATGTGGCTGTGTTTTGTGTGTTTTTGTTTTTTGTTTTTTGTTTTTTTGTTTTGCTATCGTTGCCTATTCCGGGTAGGCAAAAAGGGTTGGGGGCTGAGTCAGGCAGGCGTTACACTTGTGACTCCCCGGGAAAATGTGGGGAAGGGGTATAGCCAAAGGAAAAGAGAGCAAGTGGGACTGGAGGGATGGGGATGGTGTGTTTTTTTGCGTTTTTTGTTGGGCCTTTAGAACCCCTTCACTGGGGGGAGATAAAGTTTGGGGGCTATGTTTTAGTGGTGGTGTTTTTTGTTTTCTTTTTCTCTCTTGTGATTTGGGGGGCTATACTTAGTGGGGTGTTGTTGTCACCCCCATCCGTCTTCCTTTCTTTCCTTGTCCCCTCTCTCCCCTCTCTCCCTCTTCCCTCTCTCTCCTCCCCCCTTCTCTCTCTCTCTCCTCTCCCTTACTCTTTTTTTATATCTTTTTCCCCCCACCCCATACCAAGTTTAAACCCAACTTATTTCTTACCCCCCTTGATACCCTTAAAACCCAAAAAATCCTTTTTAAGTTTTTTTTCCCCCTTTTTAAAAAACCGGGTTTTGTTGATTCAGGGGTTTTTTACAATAGGGTTTGTGGAGTTGGTAGATTTTGTGTGGTTTTATTTTATTTTTTAAATTTTATTTATTTATTTTAAAACCACTTCAAGTCACGAGATTTCTCTGCGTGAATTTCGGGATGCTCTCTCCCCGGGGAGAGCGCGTCGCCACAAGAGCAGCGCCACCCTTTTTTTCTTCTTTTTTTTTTTGAGTCTGCAACTGTATTATGTTTCCCTATCAGAGCGGCTTTTTTTCTAAGAATTTTGTCAGGGACAATAACTCTCTTGTTGCCGTGGGTTCTTTTACGTGCGCTGAATTATTTTGTGTAACACACAGGACCTCGGTTTATTATCTCATCCGATAGACTAGCGCCCAGACCACCACTCATGGTCGAAGGGATGGGGGAAATGTTTCGGGCCCAAACGGGATTCGAACCACCGCACACTTCCGACCCGGACTTTTCGCTTTCTAGACAGGGCGTTACCTCTAGACTACCGATCCACTGTGTGTGTGTGTGTGTGTGTGTAGTGGATGGAGAAAAGTGTTGAGTGAGAGAGAGAGAGAGGAGAGAGATGGGAGAGTGAGTGTGTGAGAGTGAGAGAGTTGGTGTTGTGAAGAGAGAGAGTGAAGGTGTGTTGTGTGTGAGAGAGGAGTGAGAGGTGTGAGATGTGTGTGAGAGAAGAGTGAGAGAGAGAGAGTGTAGAGAGGAGAGATAGAGAGGAGAAGGAGAGTGTGAGAGAGAGAGAGAGAGAGTGTTGTGTGAAGAGTGTGTGTGTTTGTGAGGGGTGTGAGAGAGAGAGGGGATGATGTGTGTGTGAGAGAGAGAGAGTTTCAAGAGAGAGAGTTGTTTGTGTGTGGAGTGTGGTGTGTGGTCAGGGGTGGGGTGGAGGGGGGGGGGGGGGGGGGGGGGGGTCGTGGATGTCAAGAGGGTGCAAACAGCTGGCCAACTAGCCTACCGTTGATTGATTGTATCGATCGGCTGCCTCTGTCTGTGTAGTTGCATGTTGGACTACTAGTATGTGGGTCTGTTCTGTTCTGTTCTGTTCTCTCCAGGGCTCTCTCCCCTCTCTCTCTCTCTCTCTCTCTCTCTCCTTCTCTCTCTCTCTCTCTCTGTCCCTCCCTCTCTCCCACTCTCTCTCTCTCCTCCCTTTCCCTCCCTCTGACTCTCTCTCTCCTCCCTCCTCTGACTCTCTCTCTCCCTCCCTCCCTCTGACTCTCTCTCTCCCTCCCTCCCTCTGACTCTCTCCTCCCTCCCTCTGACTTTTCTCTCTCTCCCTCTGACTCTCTCTCTCCCTCCCCCCCTCTGACTCTCTCCTCTCCCTCCTGACTCTCTCTCTCCTTCCCCTCTGACTCTCTCCCCCCCACCTCCCTCTGATTCTCTCTCTCTTTTTCTCTCTCTCTCTCTCTCCCCTTCTTTCCTCTCTCTTCGCCCTCTCTCTCCCTCCATCCCTTCCTCTGACTCTCTCTCTCTCCTCTGACTCTCTCTCTCCCTCCCTCCTCTGATTCTCTCTCCCTCCCCTCCCTCTGACTCTCTCTCTCCCTCTGATCTCTCTCTCTCCCTCTGACTCTCTCTCTCTCCCTCTGACTCTCTCTCTCCCTCCCTCTCTCCCTTCCCTCTGACTCTCTTCCTCCCCCTCCTCTATTCTCTCTCCCTCCCCCTCCCTCTGACTCTCTCTCTCTCCCTCTGACTCTCTCTCTCTCCTCTGATTCTCTCTCTCTCCCTCTGACTCTCTCTCTCTCCCTCTGATCTCTCTCTCTCCCTCTGACTCTCTCTCTACTCCCTCTGACTCTCTCTCTCTCCCTCTGATCTCTCTCTCTCCCTCTGACTCTCTCTCTCTCTCTCTGACTCTCTCTCTCCTCCCTCTGACTCTCTCTCTCTCCCTCTGTTCCTCTCCCTCCCTCTGATTCTCTCTCTCTCCCTCTGACTCTCTCTCTCTCCCTCTGACTCTCTCTCCCCTGACTCTCTCTCTCCCTCTGACTCTCTCTCTCTCCCTCTGATTCTCTCTCTCTCCCTCTGACTCTCTCTCTCTCCCTCTGACTCTCTCTCTCTCCCTCTGACTCTCTCTCTCTCCCTCTGATCTCTTCTCCCTCCCTCTGACTCTCTCTCTCTCCCTCTGACTCTCTCTCTCTCCCTGACCTCTCCCTCTGACTCTCTCTCTCTCCCTCTGATTCTCTCTCTCTCCCTTGACTCTCTCTCTTCCTCTGACTCTCTCTCTCTTGCCTACTTGCCCGTCTTGTGCTCCTCATTCCTACTGCGTGTTTTTTTTGTTTGGGTTTTGTTTGTTTTTTGGTGTTCTTTTTTTTTTTGGGGGGGGGGGGGGGGGTGGGGGGTGTTTACATAGCGCACATGCACATACGTGCGCGCACGCATACACGCGTCCTGTGCGTGTGTGTGTTTTCACGCCCGCTTATACATGTGTGCGTCACTGCCATGCACTCACACACACACACACACACACACGCACACACACACGCGCGCGCGCGCGCGTTTGCTTGCCATTTCTCACCCAACTATGTCTGTCTCGCTCCTCCTCCTCTCTCTCTCTCTCCCCCCCCCCTCCTCTCTCACTCGACCCCCCCCTCCTCACACTCTCGCCCCCCCCCCCCCCTCCCTCTCCTCTCTCTCTCACTGACTCAACCACTACCACACACCCCTTTCAACCACTCTCCCTCCCCCATGTGCGCGCGCGAGCGCGTGTGTGTGTGTGTGCGCGCGCGCGTGTGTATGCGTGCCATGTGTTTTGTGCGTGCGTGCGTGACGACTGTCTGCAACGCGCACGCGTCTCTCTCACCATGTGTGTGGTGGTGGTTTTTTTTTCCACACTGCCCCATTGAACAAGACATTTTGCCTGGTGGATTCAGCCATAGCCGAAAACTGGATGGACACAGCTCTGCTTTTAGATTAATTTATACAAATTGCTGGGGGGGTTGCTGGCCACCACGCCTGAGTTATGGGAGTTCCAGGCTTTGATCGTTAGGAACAGTTGGGGGGTGGGTGGAGGGGGGGGGGGGGGGGGGGGGGGGGTTGATACCCGGGGGTTTGTTGCGATACCCATGGTAACGATCACTGGGTGTTTATGTGTGGTGTGATGGTGGTGTGATGATTATTGCTTGGCGGTTTTTCCCAGGTTCCTTGTTGTTAGTCATGTCAGTTATTGCACAGTGACACAGCAGACTCAAAGAGAGACTGGCTCTGGTGTTGATGGTCGGTGTTGTGAAAGAGAGATAGTGGGGGGGGAAAAAAAATGGTCTTGCTAAAAAGCATGCATAAATATTTGTGCACACATGAGTTGAAGAATGCCTGCATGTGCGCTTAGGCACTCAGCATGCACTTGCACGCACGCACGCACGCACGCACACACACACGCACACAACACACACACACTCTCTCTCTCACATCACACACACGCACGCGCGCGCGCACACACACACACACAAACACACATCTTTTTTTCCCGCTTTTTTTTTTCTTTCTTTAGATAGATGGCTTGATGAAAAAAAGCAAATGCACTGCTTATTCAATGTACCATCTGAAAATAAAAGTTTGACTTTGAAAATAAAACTTTGACTTTGACACACGCTCTAACTAATATTGTGTGTGAACATACGTTAAACTGAAAACTAAATATAGGCATGCACGTGTATACGCATGCTCTCTCTCTCTCTCTCTCTCTCTCTCTCTCTTCTCTCTCTCTCTCTCTCTCTCTCTCTCTCTCTCTCTCTCTCTCTCTCTCTTCTCTCTCTCTCCTAATCAATCAATCAGTCCCACTCTCATATATATCCCGCTAGTGAAAGGAGGCTAAACGAAACTCTCCTCCTTCCTTCTCTCTCCCCCCCCCCTCTCTCTCTCCTCTCCCTCCCTCCCCCTCCTCTCCCCCCTCTCCCCCCCCTCTCTCCTCTTCCTCCCGCTCTCTCCCTCCCTCTTCCTCCCCTCTCTCCCTCCCCCCCCCTCCTCTCCCTCCCTCCCTCCCTCCCTCTCTCTCCCTCCTCTCCCTCCCTCTTCCCCCCCCCCCCTTCCCTCCCCCTTCTATGCGCGTTCGTGCATGCAAAGCCAGTAAATGAAAGGGAGGGAATAGTTTGCACCTGTGCGCGTTATTGGAGACACTGGGGTGTTGAAAGAGGGTTGTTATGAGGACTTGGGGGGGGGGGGGGGGGGGGGGTGACGTGCTTCTGGCAGAATCCGTTGGCTTGAGGAGAGAGAGAGAGAGAGAGAGAGAGAGAGAGAGAGAAGGATGGATGAAGACGGAATAAAGGTTTGTGTCGGTATGTGGGGAGGAAGACACTGGAGGAGTAAAGAAAGAAAAAAAGGAAACAGGTACAGGTAGGCTGATTGGGGGGGGGGGGGGGGGGGGGGTCTTTGATGTGCTAAGTTGATTTTTTAGTTTCTGAAGATGGTAAGGTATATATATTGAGGTGTTAGCCATCTTCCTTCTCTCAGTCGTTGAATTATAAAAAAGAAAAATTCACCGTGTGCGTGTATGTGTGTTCTTTAATGTAACGTCTTTCACTTTTACGTGATATTAGGTGTCTGTGTGTATGTTGTGGTTGTGTCTGTGGTGTGTGGTGTTGTGCGTTGTGTTGTGTGTGTATGTGCGTCTGTGTGTGTGTGCGCGCGCGTCTGTGTGTGTGTGTGCGCGCGTCTGTGTGTGTGTGTGTGGCGCGCGTCTGTGTGTGTGTATGTATGTGTATGTTGTGTGTGTGTACGTACTTGTTCTTTCCCCCATGTTGTGCAACCTGTTCTCCATCTGTCTCCCTGTCTCTTGTGTGTGTGTGTATGTGTGTGCGTCTGTGTGTGTGTGTGCGTCTGTGTGCGTGCGTGTGTGTGTGTGCGCGTGTACGTACTTGTTCTTTCCCCATGTTGTGCAACCTTGTTCTCCATCTGTCTCCCTTGTGTGTGTGTGTGTGTGTGTGTTGTGTGTGTGTGTGTGTGTGTGGCGTGCGTTGTGTGTGTGTGCGCGTGTACGTACTTGTTCTTTCCCCATGTTGTGCAACCTTGTTCTCCATCTGTCTCCCTGTGTGGTGTGTGTGTGTGTGTGTGTGTGTGTGTGTGTTTCTCTCTCTGTCTGTCTTTGTCTCTGGCTGTTTGTCTGTGTGTGTGGGGTCTCTCGCTGTCTCACTGTGTGTGTGTGTCTCTCTCTCTCTCTCTCTCTCTCTCTTCTCTCTCTCTCTCTCCCCACTCCTTCTTCCCCTCCCTCTCTCTTCTCCCCCCCCCCCCCCCCCCCCCCCCCCCACCCTTTCATCATCCAGACTCCGCTTGTTTGAACCAGCGTGGTGGCAGCCTGCTAACTGCTTCTCCTCCTCCTCCACAACCCCCCCTCCCTCCTTCCTTCCTTCCTTCCTACCTTCCTTCCTTCCTTCCCTCCTACCTTTCTCCCCATTATTGTTCCAAGCTAGGCTAGCAGTGCTAGTAGCACTCTCCCCTCCCCCTCCTCCCTCCAATCCCCTACTTACCCAGGAGAGATAGAGGGAGGGAGAGAGTGAGTGTGTGTGTGTGAGAGAGAGAGAGAGAGAGAGAGAGAGTGTGTGTGTGTGTGTGTGTGTGGGTGAGAGAGAAAGTGTGTAGTGGTGTATGTGTGTGCTTGCGTGTGTGTGTGAGCGTGTGTGTATGTGTGTATGAGAGATGTGTGTGTATGTGTGTGCTTGCGTGTATGAGAGAGTGTGTGTGTATGTGTGTGCTTGCGTGTGTGTGTGTGTGTGTGAGAGAGAGAGTGTGTGTGTGTATGTGTGTGCTTGTGTGTGTGTGATGAGAGAGAGAGAGAGAGAGAGAGATGAGAGAGGAGAGAGAGAGGAGAGAGAGAGATGAGAGTGCCTGTGTATGTGTGTGTGTGTGTGGGGGAGAGAGAGAGAGAGAGGAGAGAGAGTGCGTGTGTGATGAGAGAGACAGAGACACAGAGAGAGTGTGTGTTTCAGTGTTGCTGTTGCTGCTGCTATTTTTGCAGCTTCGTCAGACTGGTTGGCTTGGGTGCACAGCAACAACAACAAATAATAAATAGAAAGTAAAAAAAAAAATCCAACAAAAAAAATCGGAAGGTGAGGGGGGGGGGGGGGGGTATGGTGGGCGGGTGTGACTTTGTTGTGTGTGTAGGGGGGGGGTGGGGGGGGGGTGGGGTTGAGGTGTTGAGAGATCAGATATCTTGACCCTGGCTATCTCTTGTATCGGCACTTAACATGCAAGTAGAGATCTATTGCTCTTGTGTGCCGGTGGGAACAGATGACAGAATTGACAAAACTGCACACACACACACACACGGGGACTGGATGTAAGAGGAAAACCCCCCCCCCCACATATTAAGTGCTTATTCCATTATCCTCGATATAAAAGAATACAATTAAAAAAAATGTATGGAGTTGCAGGGCTTGTCCAGTAGTTTCGTTTTTTACTTTTTGGTTGGTTGGTGGGGTTTTGTTGTTTGGTTTTCGTTTCTGGATTTAAAAAAAAAATTGAGGGGGGGGGGGGGGGGGGGGGGGGGCGTGGCATCGCGCTATGGCGCATTGGTTCTGTGAAGTTCTACCGAATGAGCTACCGGGGAACCCTCTGTACTGCCATTACTGGTTTTTCAGCCGTCACACGATGTCACGTGTGGGTTTTTGGTTTAGTTCTAAAGGTTTTGGTGTTTGTTGTTGTAAATGTGATATCATACTGTGTATGGATTCATAGCCATAGAGATAAATGTTTTTTGTTATAAATGTGATTACTGTGTATGGATTCATAGACATAGAGATAGGTGTTTTTTGTTATAAATGTGATTACTGTGTATGGATTTATAGCCATAGAGATAATTGTTTTTTTGTTATAAATGTGATTACTGTGTATAGATTCATAGACATACACTATACAGATAGGTGGGGTTTTTTTGTTATAAATGTGATTACTGTGTATGGATTCATAGACTTAGAGATAGTTAGGTGTTTTTGTTATAAATGTGATTACTGTGTATGGATTCATAGACATACACTGGATACAGATAGTTAGGTGTTTTTGTTATAAATGTGATTACTGTGTATGGATTTGTAGACATACAGATAGGTGTTTTTGTTATAAATGTGATTACTGTGTATGGATTCATATACATGTTTTTGTTATAAGTGTGATTGCTGTATATTCATAGACTTAACAGATAGTAAGTTGTTTTTGTTATAAATGTGATTACTGTGTATGGATTCATAGACTTAAGATAGTTAGGTGTTTTTGTTGTTAATGTGAAGGTGTTTTTGTGTTGTAAATGTGGTTACTGTGTATGGATTCATATGTATACAGATGCTGGTGAAAGGAGTCTAGCCAGGGATTGAAGTGTTGGAAGGGTGTGGGGTGACAGGGTGGGTGTATTAATTAATATTAGTCTCTGTATAGATGGTAGTATGGAAATTGTGTGTGTGTGGGGGGGGGGGGGGGGGGGAAGTAGTGAGGAGGCTACATTTTTGTACTATTCCCCCTTCTCTCCCCTGTTTTGTGTAAACTTGTCTCGGTTTTTTTTTCTTTCCTTCCAACCCAATGGTCCTTACATTCCCTGTATGCCTGATACTTCTCTGTCTCTGTGTCACTCTCTGGCTCTCTGGCTCTGTCTGCTTGCCTGTTTTCCTGCCTGCCTGTCTGTCTTTCTCTCTCTGAGTCTCTCTGGGTGTGTCACACACACACGCACGCACACACCACACACACACACACACACACACACACACACACACACACACCACACACACCACACACACACACACACTCTCTCTCTCTCTCTCTCTCTCTCTCTCTCTCTCTCTCTCTCTCTCTCTGTCCCTCCCTCTCTCTCTCTCTGTGGGTGTGTAACATACACACACTTACCACACACACACACTTACACACACACACACTTACACACACACACACACACACACACACTTACACACACACACACACACACACACACACACACACTTAAACACACACACACACACTTACACACACACACACACACACACACTTACACACACACACACACCCACACACTACACACACACACTCACTCTCTCCCTCCTCCCTCTCCCCCCTCTCTCTCCTCCTCCCCTCTCTCTCTCTCTCTCTCTCTCTCTCTCTCTCTCTCTCTCCCTCTCTCTTCCCTTCCCCCATACAGTTCCCCTTTACCACAATTCACCATATTGTTATCTACCACTCCCATGTCCCATGTACAAACGCCATGGCATTTGACTTTGGCTAAGTTTTGCCACAGCCTATCTCTCCCCTCTCACATCTACTCCTCCCCTCCCTCCCTCTCCCATAGTCTGCCTCTGATGCTCCCTGTCTCTCCCTCCCTCTGTCTCCCCACCCACCTCCTCTCCCTCCCCCTGTCTCTCCCTCCCTCCGTCTCCCCCACCCACCCTCCTCTCCCTCCCCCTGTCTCTCCCTCCCTCACCATTAGCTCAAGGAGGGAGGGTGGGTGGGTGGGGGACTCATTTTCTCTCTAGATGGAACAAGATAGCCTAGCGGTTAGAGCGTTAGTTACAGTTGTGATCTGACAGACCAGGATCAAGCCACCTCTGAAACTCCCGTTCAAGGGGACTTTTTCTCCCTAGAGTTTACATCAGTACTGACTTCACTCCCCTGAAAGGTCTTCGCAATTCTTCGTCTTCTTCTAAGCAATTCTCCATCTTCTTCTTCGCAATTCTTCTTTGCAATTCTTCGTCTTCTTCTAAGCAATTCTTCATCTTCTTCTAAGCAATTCTTCTTTGCAATTCTTCGTCTTCTTCTAAGCATTCTTCTTCTTTGCAATTTCTTCGTCTTCTTCTTCGCAATTCTTCCTCTCTTCGCAATTCTTCTTCTTTGCAATTCTTCTTCTTGTTCTTCGCAATTCTTCTTGTTCTTTGGCAATTCTTCTTTTTGCAATTCTTCTTAGCGCAAATTTCTTCTTCGCAATTCTTTCCCATCTTCTTCTTTCGTTCGTCTCTTACACCGTCAGATATGTTTGGGAGAAATACTGGCAAGTCCTTTCTTTAAATGAGACTAGTGTAAACCAAGGTCTCATGTACATACACATGCAGAACAACATTTTTTGCGCACACGTTATGACCGGTTCCCCTTTGTGGAAGAGTTGGCTATTTTGTGCCAGGAGGAACGGATAACAGCATTTGACAAAATCTGCATTGCATACTGGTGTTGTGTTTGAACAACATTCCCAAAGTCGGAATGCAGATAGACACAAATTTCCCTAGCCTAACGGACACCTCATGAGATGTGTTTAACCCTCTTAATCCCGACCCGGGATTTACACAATAGTTTCCCGTCCCCTCCCTCCCAGACACAAAAAAATATAGTACAAGTTACAGTCATCATGTAAGTCCGTCGTGTCCGACGATAACCTCCAAAACAGCAGAGGAGGCAGCTGCTGTTTTGGAAACGGGGCAGAAATTTGATTATAGTGGAGATACCTTGCCCACAGTACATCCCCACTCTCTCGGCCAAGTGGGCATAAGGACAGTCAGCGTTGGAGATGTTCTCCAAAGGCCAACCAGCCCCCCAGGGCTGCAGCACATAAGGACTGTGCGAGTCAAGCCTCCTTGTCAGAGAGTCATAGTCGATCACTAAAGACTAAGCTGAAAAATGGAATTGCATGTACGTTGTCTTATAAAGCCACCTGCCGAGTTTCGTTCTTGTAAACATTCAAACACCCTCGAAATGAATTACGGTTTACACCTACCCGAATTAAGCCCAAAGTAATGAAAGAATGCGAAATGTAGGGGCAGTTTGTGTTAAGAGAATCCGAATGCAAGAGGGTTAAATAAATAACATTTCCCGAAGTCGGAATGCAGATATATATATACACACACATTTCTCTATAGCCTAACACGGACACCTCGTCAGTGAGTGACTGGAATTCGAACCCCCGCCCCCCAGAATACAATGAGGTCCTAAGTCTACAGGACTCTGCTGCATGCAGTGTCGCCTCCCCCTACACCCTCCCCCAGACCACTGTGCCCCCCTCCCCCAGTCAGCTGAAGCGAAGTGAAGGGACGAGTGTTGCTATTTCTGTTGCTTCGTCATCCATGCTTGCCGGCCCAGGGATGGAAACAACAAGCAGAAAAAAATGATAAAAAGAAAGGCAGAAAGAAAGGAAAACAACGGCGGCCACACACAGGCCACGAACGTACGCGCATACACACATACTCACACGCACACACTGTCTTCTTAGCAATTTGCTGTCTCTCTCTCTCTCTCTCCACACACACGCACACACACACGCACACACACATATTCTCTGTATCGCGCGCGCACACACACACAATTCTCTCAGGCGCCCGTGCGCGCTCGCGCGCAGGACACACACACACCAAAAAAATGGAAGAAAAACGGCCACACACAGGCGCACACACACACACACACACCACCACAACAACAACAACAACACACACACCACAACACACACACACACAACACACACACACCACACTCTCAACACACACAGCACAACACACACACACACACCACAACACACACACACACACACACTCAATACACTCACACACACCACTCAACACACCCCACTCACACACACACCTCACACACACACCACACCACACACATACACACACACACAACACAACACACGCACAACACACACACACACTCTTGCAATTTTCTCACTGAGATCATAAGATTGCATCGAGCTATTAATAGATCACTGCGGGACGGAACTTGCAGAGAGAAGAGAGAATGGAAGGGGGGGGGGGGGGGGTCATTAAAGGATGGTGAGAGTAAGAGAAGCACAAGAGAGAGAGAGAGGGGGGGGGGGGGGGGGAATCTCTGTAGGCTGGTTTACATTTTGGGGGGGGGGGGGGGGGGGGGGGGGGGTGGAGGAGTAAGGGAAAAAATTAGATAGTAGTATATTGTGTCTTGCATGGTTAGACTGTTGGAGCGTTGGGCTGGTGGAGTGAATATTGATGTTGTTGAGAGGGCGGTAGTTTTTGTTGTTGTTCGTTTGTGTTTGTTGTTTGTGTTAGTTGTTGTTGGTTGAGGTGGTTTTGGTTTGGTTTGTGTTTGTTAGTTGTTGTTTAGGTGTTTGTTTTGAGTCTTAATCACCAGTTGAACCGAGTGTAACTTGTATCTCCCACCTCTGTCTGTCTGTCTGTCTCACTCACAGAGGTACATGCACGCACGCACGCACGCGCGCGCGCACACACACACACACACACACACACACACACACAACACACACACTCTCTCTCTCTCTCTCTCGATCTCTCGATCTATCCATACTGAGGAGGAGGGTGTTGGTAATGTTGACATAGATGATGAAAGTAATGATGGTTATGCTGATATTCTTGCTGCAGTTGCTGCTATAGAAAAATGAAAGTGCTTATAGCGATGATGATGATGTAGATACTGAAGAAGATGATGGGGATGATGATGATAACTAGAAGACTTTGAGTGTGCTTCTGTATGCTTGCAGAAGTGGAAATGCGAAATGGAAACAACGGTTTCTGCTATGATCTATACCTACCCCCTGCCCGACACATGTTTTGTATAGTGGCCTAAGGCCGAAGTACAGTAAATCTTTTCAGTGTTTTCTCTCTCTCTCTCTCTCTCTCTCTCTCTCCTCTCTCTCCTCTCTCTCTCTCTCTCTCACTACACTCATTAACTCACTCACACACATTCAGTTATTTTTTCGCACACTCACACACACACACACACACACACACACACTCACTCACTCAATTATGTATTCATTTAATTTCATAATATAAATTTATTATTTAAAGGAAACGGGCGGAGCCAGCGAGCGTGCTAGAGGAGGGGCTTTTGAACTCTAGTCAAGGAGGTTGTTGAAGTGTTTTGAAGAAGCCTTGATCAGTGGGACTTGGCAGGAAAAGGGGCAAGCATGCAGACACTTGTAGTCTAGACTCTCCCCCCCCCCCCTGAATGCACCCCATCCCACCACCACCATCCCCCCTCCCCTTCTCCTCCTCCTTCTCTCTCTCGTCTCTCTGTCTTTCTCTCTCTCTCTGGCTTGTCTTCACCCCACTGTCTTACCCCGTCCGTACCCTATTTTTGTTGTGTGTGTGGTATAGGATTCTTGCTGCTATGTCTGGCAGTTAAATGGACACCCTGTGCTGCTGGCAGGCATTCAGAGGCAGACGCATGCACACACTCAAATTCACACTTAACATGCAGACACATGCGCTCGCGTGCGTGCACACACTCACACCAACGCACACATGCTGTCGCGTGCACACATACTCATGGGTGGGCGCGCACATGTATGTGCATGCACACACGCGCACATACATGCTCACTCTCCCTCTCTCTTCTCTCTCTCTCTCTCTCTCTCTCTCTCTCACACACACACACACAGAGTTTACACACATACACTCTTGTCTCTGTCTGTCTCTCCTCTCCCTCTCTCTTCTCCCTTCTCTCTCTCCTCTCTCTCTCCTCTCTCTCTCTCTCTCCCTCTCCTCT
>CM054164.1:42630152-42742652 GCA_028751875.1 Rapana venosa | reverse complement strand
TGCTGACGACTGTGTATTTATACCACTTGCAAGTCACGGCAGATATTTCTCTGCGTGAAATTTGGGGTGCTTTCCCCGGTAATTGATTAGAGTGCAAGTGCTTTGATTTGTTTGTATTTTTACAAGATTCGGCGCTATATAAATTCCATATGTTATTATTATTATTATTAAAGCGCCTCACTTCAAGAGCAGCACCGCCCATTATTTTGATTTTTTTTTTTCCTGTCTGCAACTGTATTTGTTTTCCCTTACACAGTGGCTTTTTTCTACAGAATTTTGCTAGGGACAACTCTCTTGTTGCTCTGGGTTCTTTTACATGCGCTAAATAATTTTGTGTAACACACAGGGCCTTGGTTTATTGTCTTATCTGAAAGACTAGCACCCAGACTACCACTCATGGTCTAATGGAGGGGGGGGGGGGGAGTTTCGGGTCTAAACAGGTGTGTCTGTGGGTACTGCATCAGTCTTCATTCTGTAGAGAAAGCATAGGCCAGAGCATGCAAGAGGTAGGTAGACTTCAAGGTATCATTGTGTTGGTGTGTCTGTGGGTTGGTACAGCCTCACTCTTAGGCTGCCTTCATACTGTGGAGGAAGCATAGGTCAGAGCTTGCAGACTCCCAAAACATCAGTGTGTTAGTGAGTCTGTGGGTACAGCATAGGCCTCTTAGGCTATTTTCATACTATAGAGCAAGCATAGGTCAGAGCTTGTGGGTCAGGACAGCATCGGACTCTCAGGTTAACGTTGTTCATACTGTAGAGAAAGTGTAGACCGATGCCTGCAGAGGTAGGTGAGGCATCAGCGTGTTGGAGGGTACAGCATCAGACTCTAGGCTACCTTCATACTGTAGAGAAAGCTTAGGTCTGAGCTTGCAGAGATAGGGAGACTCCAAGTCATCGACATATTGGCACAGCATCAGACTCTAGGCTACATTCATACTGTAGAGAAAGCTTAGGTCAGAGCTTGCAGAGATAGGTAGACTCCAAGTCATCAACGTATTGGTACAGCATCAGACTCTAGGCTATGTTGTTCATACTGTCGCTCACAACTGTAGAGAGAAAGTATAGATCGGAGCCTGCAGAGGTATGTATCATGTAGACATCTTGCTGGTGTGTCTGTTGGTCAATGCTAACATCAGACTGTTAGGCTAAGTTCATAGTGGAGAGAGAAAGCGTAGGCCATTGCCTGCAGAGGTGACAGGCATCAACGTGTTGGTCGGTACAGCATCAGACTATAAGTCTATTTTTCATACTTTAGAGGAAGCATAGGTCAGAGCTTGCAGACTCCAGGACATCACTGTGTTGGTGTATCTGTTGGTCAGCACAGCATCAGACTCTAGGCTACATTGTTCATGCTGCCACTCACAACTGTAGGGAGAAAGCATAGATCGGAGCCTGCAGAGGTAGACTCCAAAACGTCAGTGTGTTGGTCAGTACAGCATCAGACAAGACTCTTATTGCCCTGGCCAGAATTGGGGGATTTGTGCAAGGATTTGGTACAGTACATGTGGCTTTGTCTTGAAAATGAGTTCTCAGTGCACCTGTCTTTGTGATATCGCTTGGGTTCATGAAAGAACGTAGTATTGCCCCTGTCAGAAAGATTGTTTGTTTATAATCTATTATTTTATTTTGAGGATACTGGTTGAGGACCAGTGCTCTCTTTTTTTCTCTTTAAAAAAAAAAATCTAGTCCCCATGTGCATGCAATTTTGTGATCCATTCCCATCAACATACATGGCCTACTCTTTTGAAGGCAGGATAGGTTTTAATGCATGTGCAAGATGTTCTGCGTGCTTTTGCACACGGGACCACAGTTTATATATAGTCTCGTCCAAAGGACTTTCAGGGGAGTGGTGGAGACGGCACTGATGTTAACTCCGGAGAGAACAATCCCCTTGAACAGGCGTCTCAGAGGTGGCTCGAACCCGGGCCTTCACATTATGAGCACAATGCTCTAACCGCTTGGGTGTTGAACAAGGATGTTCAGTTGTGAAAGGCTGATGAGCCTAGCTAGTCCAGTGTAAAACAGCCAGTGTTGTAACTTTCTGTATAACTAGTCCAGTCACACACACACATACACACACACACACACACACACACACAGAATACACACACACAATATATACACACACACACACACAATATACATACACACACACACAATATATACACACACTCACACATACACAATACACACAATACACACACACACACACACAATACACACACACATTATATACACACACACACACAATATACATACACACACACACACACACACACACACACACACACACACACACATATGTATAGAGAGAGAGATCTACTTCAAGGGACCTAAGCAATGTTTTTCAAATTGTAAAGATTCTGAAATATACACATGCAAGCATGCACACACATGTCAACACACACACTCTCTCACACACACTCAGGCATGCACACACAACACAGGCATGCACGCACGCGTGCACTTTTACTTTCCAACTCGCTTCCCCGCCCCTTCTCTCTCTCTGCCTCTCTGTCTCTCTCTCTCCTCTCTGTCTGTCTGTCTCTCTCTCTCTCTCTCTCTCTCTCTCTCTCTCTCTCACACACACCACTCTCACACACACACACCACTCACACACACACACACACACCACACACACACACACACACACACCACTCTCACTCTCACACACACACCACTCTTACTCTCTCTCACACACACACACCACTCTCTCACACACACACACACACACACACAAGACACACCACACACACACACCACACACACACACACCACACACACACACACACACACACACACCACACCCACACCCACACCACACCACACACACACACACACACACACACACACACACACACACACCACACACACACCACTCTTACTCTCTCTCTCTCACACACACACACCACTCTCTCTCTCTCTCTCACACACACAACACCCACACACACACACAGAGAAAATGAACGCTGACAATCACAGTCCTGTCGTGCAGACCCCCACCAAATGTCCGGGCGCCACAGGGGCCTGCAGCAAAGGTGTGGGGTTTACCTCCCCTGTGGTCAGCCGAGGAGGGGCAGGGATTGCCTCCCCTGTGACCAGCAAAGGGGCAGGACTCTCCGTGCCCGTCAATGGAGCGGAGAGTTTCATCACCTCCTCCCCCCACCCCCCCAAACATCGAGGCAGGAAAAGAGGTAAGGATCTCTCCTCTCTTTTTTTAAAAATTTAATTTTTTAAATTTTATTTCGAGGATAATGGAATAGGCATTCATGTGCTTTTTTTCCCTCCAGTCCCCGTGTGTATGCAGTTTTGTAAAATTTTATCATCCGTTCCCACTGGCACACGATGGCCTACTCTTCCGAAAAGCGGAACGGGTTTTAACGTGTGCGCAAGATGTTATGTGTGCATTCGCACACAGGATCTCGGTCTACAGTCTCATTCGAAGGACTTTTGGGAAGGAGTAGAGTCGGTACTGATGTTAACTCCAGAGGAAAAATCCTCTTGAACAAGATTCGAACCCGGGTCAGCAGATCACGAATACATCACTCTAACCACCAGGGTATCCCGTCCCCCTCTGTGTGTGTGTTCATCCGTTCTTGTATTTAACGTCTGTTCCCTATAAGTGAGTGTGTTTCATTTTGTGATGGAGTAACCTGGGTTCCTTCCCCTTGGAGACTTTGCTGCACGTGCTATTAATAGGCATTGTGTGAATTGAGGCATGCTTGGGTGCTGGTCCCTTGTGTGTTTTTCATCATGCATTCATCAGTCTTTTCTGCTAAATTTTAAATTTCTTTTTTTTTTGGCCTGTTTACCAAGGCTGCATTTACTACTGTTGTGACGAAGCGCATGCCTGTGTGCGCACGCACACACACACATACAGAAACACATGAAAAAAAGCAAATGCTCTGCTTATTCAATGTTACCATCAGAAAATAAAACTTTGACTTTGACTTTGACACACACACCCCTCATTGTACATAGTAATAATATATGGAATTTATATAGCGCTGAATCTTGTAAAAGCAAACAAATCAAAGCGCTTACATGACACTCATGCGATCGCACACACACACACACACACTCACAGTGTTCCTACATTCTTGTATTTAATGTCTGTTCACTTTAAGTGTGTGTGTGTGTTTCATTTTGTGATGTGTGTGTGTTTCATTTTGTAATGGAGTAACCGTCTGTTCACTATAAGTGTGTGTTTTTCATTTTGTGATGTGTGTGTTTCATTTTGAAATGGAGTAACCGTCTGTTCACAATAAGTGTGTGCGTGTGCGTGTTCATATACACACAATGTATGTAGGTTGGGGGGGAGTGGAGGGTTATGTTTTGTGTGTTAAGGTTTGACGTGGCTGTTGGTGTGTAAGGTCAGTGTTGTGGTTGTCTCCTGTGTGTGTACCAGGAGTGAAGGCGAAGAGCAAGGCGGCCGTGACTGCGGTACCCGAGACTTCCAGCCCACCCCGGCTCCTCAACACCCTCTTCTCCCCTCTCTACCCCTCCATCACACCCCACGAACGTGAGTCCGTCCACCCAGATTTCTGAACACTCTTCTCTTGTCTCTATCCTAATATTCCAGGGATGGATTTCAATCCACCCTGGTTTTTTAACACCTTCTTCTATTGTCTCTATCCTATCATAATATATCGTAATATTCCATGAACAAGAGTTGGTCTACCCTGATTTCAATCCACCCTAAGTTTTGAATACCCTCTTATCTTGTCTCTAAACGGTAAAGGAGTCCCATAACCTATAAGGTCGTAGGGGAGCCAGGCGTCAGAGACCTCACTTCTCCAGGGGCCAGCATATTGAGGGCGGTGCCCATCTCCTCTCCCTCGCTGCTTTACCTTCCCTGACCCTAAAGAGGGCAGGTACCCATTTACAGCTGGGTGATCTGGGGGAACTGTACTGAAGCCAAGGCGCGCAATCGGTCACCCATCCAACTGGTAACCATGCTCGACGCTGCTTAACTTGGCTGGGGGAAAGCGAGTGCTCCGACCACTGAGCTATCCCGTCCCCCATCCCGTTGTCTCTATCCTATCATAATATCCCATGAACAAGAGTTGGTCTACCCTGATTTCAATCCACCCTGATATCTGAACACCCTCTTCTCTTGTCTATCCTAATATTCCATGGATGTGAGTTGGTCCACCTGGATTTCAATCCACCCTGGTTTTTGAATACCCTCTTCTGTTGTCTCTGTTTTATCATAATATCCCATGAACAAGAGTTGGTCTACCCTAATTTCAATCCACCCTGATTTTTTTAATTCTCTCTTCCCTACCTTCCCCATCACACGCCTTGAACACGCGTGGGTTGGTCCACCCTGATTAATTTGTCCACACGAATTTCTGACCCCCACCCCCCACCCCTCTTCTTTTTTCTGTCTCTCCACCACACCACGGATGAGACTGTAAACCGAGGTCCCGTGTGCCAACGCATGCAGAACATCTTGCGCACACATTAAATCCTGTTCCGCTTTTCGAAAGAGTAGGCCATCGTGTGCCGTGGGAACAGATGACAAAATTTACAAAACCACATACACACGGGGACTGGATGTGCTTTTTCCATTATCCTCGATATATCAAAAATAAATAAATAAACACCCTCCATGAACTTAAGTGTTGTTCTGTCCACCCGGTCAGTATGAACAGAAAGAAGGGATGTGTTATTCGCATGTAAGAGGGTTTTGTTTTTTTTAAAACACCCCCCCCCCCCCCCTCCCTCTCTTTCCATTTGGGGACGGGATAGCTAAGTGGTCAGAGCACTCACTTTTCCCAAACCAATGTTAAGCAGCGTCAAGCGTGGTTACCAGTTGGATGGGTGACCGATTGCGCGCCTTGGCTTCAGTACAGTTCACCCAGCTGTAAATGGGTACCTGCCCTCTTTAGGGTCAGGGAAGGTAAAGCAGTTAGGGAGAGGAGATGGGCGCCGCTGCCCTCAATATGCTGACCCCTGGAGAAGCTGAGGTCTCTGATGCCTCGCTTCCCTATGACCTTATAGGTTATGGGACACCTTTACCTTTACCCTCCTGCTTCAAAATAAAGAGAAAGCTTTTGTTTGCTGTCCTTCAAATTTCAGTACATTGTTACAGAGAGGCTTCTACCACTGATTTTAACATTTTCAATTTTGAATTTTGTTTCATTCTTTTTTTTAACACTGTTGATATATTTGTTTTGTGTATTACAGTGTTTATATCTGAAAACGTGTGTGTTTATGTTGCAGCGTTAGATGACTGTGGCCTTGCCATGGAGGTCATCGCTCGTGCCATTGACCTTGAACTTGACACCATGGAAGTCGATGTGGACACAGATGCAGAACACTCGAGTAAGATGGCATTTTTATTATAAAAAATTTTTTTTTTATTTGCTCCCTGCCCAGACATTTTGTCGCTCTCTTCTCTGTCTCTCTCTCTCTCCCCTCCCTCTAGTCTTCTTCTTCCTTTTTTGTCATGTTTCTCCCAGGGGAGGTTTGACATTGATGAGCCTTCTCCATCTCTCTCTGTTTTGAGCTTCCCCCTTATTTATGCCCCTTTCTCTAAGATCATCTGCAATACAGGTAGCCCAGGTTTTGCTAGGTCTTCCCTTTGGTCTCTTTCCATCCACTACGAAGTTCATTGCTCTTTTTATGATGTGGTGGTCTGCTTTCCGTTGAACGTGCCCAAACCAGCGCAGTCTATTGGTACTAGCTACAGATTTCAGATCATCAACTTCGCACATTCTCCATAGTTCTTCATTTGTGATCCTGTCTTCCCATTTGATCTTTGTCATGTAGCATAGCATTCTGTTTTCACAGCTCTCTCCTAAAGTGTATAAAATGAATTTGACTTGTCTCAAATGTGAACTTTATCACGAGTGCCATAGGCAAATTTTCACCACAACTCCAATGAGTAAAAGCATAGTCGTCATTTACAGGGTGAGGTTAGGTTTTTTTTTATTATATTAAAAAAAAAAAAGTTTATAGAATGTTTTGTTTCTTCTTCTTTGTCAAACACTCAGACAGCAACTATTGTTGCCTTGTCTTATGAGCGAAAATGTGTTCGCGCTGCCGTTACACGCCTGACAAGTCAGGCCCAACGCATCCGACTTCGGCAAGGGAGAGAACTGCTGTCTTCTAAATCTCCTCTGGCAGGAGAATGGGCCGAGAAGGCAAGAAATAGACAAGAAGGAGGTGGGAGACAGGAAGGAACAAGGTAGAAACAAAGAGAGGGATAGAAAAGAGGGAATTCCTAGCACGGAAGGGGGGGATGCTGTTTGACATGCTCCCGGCATTCCCATGGGGGGAGCAGGGTGTGTTTGATTAGGTTATCTCGCTGCCTGTGATCCACTGCGATCACTGTCGTCTTGGGAACAACACTTGCCTACACACACCACTGCGATTTGCAGGATTTGACCTCCATACATTTTTGTGTGTTTTGTTTTTTTGTAAAGCTCAGTGACGTCAACTTTTGTACACAAATCCAGCAGCTGGCTTTCGACTCGGACCTTCCACCTATATGTCAACAATAAACCCTGAAAATGTCGTACACTTGAGTTGAGTATCTTTCTAGATAGGAATATGTTTCACTAATCAACACAAACAGCCAGTATACAGGATACGCATAGTAAAAAAATCGGCTAGTAGGGAGTGAGTTAAGGGGTTGTGTGTGTGTGTGTTTAAAGTTTATAGGTTCTGTTTTGCGCTAAATGATGACCAGGGACAGGATAGCTCAGTGGTCGGAGCACTCACTTTCCTGTAGCCAATTTTAAGCAGCATTGAGCATGGTTACCACTTAGATGGGGTGACCATTTGCGCGCCTTGACTTCAGTACAGTCCCCCAGTTCACCCAGCTGTAAATGCGTACCTGCCCTCTTTTAGGGTCAGGGAAGGTAAAGCAGCGAAGGCGCTGCCCTCAATATGCTGGCCCATGAAAAAGTGAGGTCTCTGATGCCTCGCTCCCCTTCGACTACATAGGTTATGAGACACCTTTGCCTTAAACTGATGACTGTGTGATAACTGCATGTTTCGTTTTTTGTTTCGCTTTAACTGACTGTGATAACTATGGGTTTTTTTGTTTCGCTTTAACTGATGTCTGTGTGGTAACTGTATGTTTTGTTTCGCTTTAACTGATGACTGTGTGATAACTGTATGTTTCATTTTTGGTTTCGCTTTAACTGACTGTGATAACTATGGGTTTTTTTCGTTTCGCTTTAAACGGTGACTGTGTGCTGGCAGGCAAAGAGAACGAGGATCCGGCCAGACA
The DNA here is from genome assembly GCA_028751875.1 of Rapana venosa. Lineage (NCBI taxonomy): Eukaryota > Metazoa > Mollusca > Gastropoda > Neogastropoda > Muricidae > Rapana > Rapana venosa. The sequence continues at coordinate 42,734,407 of CM054164.1, read as the reverse complement.
ATCACTGCCAGAGTGTCGCGACGACAAGACGCTGGAAGAGAACAACAACAACAATCAGTTTTCATCCTCCGCCGCAAACCCCCTGCCCGTTCCTGGCAGTGCTCTGCCCATGGCGTCCGTCTCTCATCCGTCACACGAGCACGAGATGGCGTTGCCCTCGTCATCGTCATCGTCGTCAATGATGTGCATGTCAACCTCGACGTCGATCGACACGTGTGACATCAATTTAGGTACGATGTTTTTTCACATAATTCATCTCCCATCCCACCCCCTAACTTTGAAGCTGTTGTTCTGTTTTTCACTGTGTAGACAAATGACAATGATAAATTCTTTTATTTCGAGGATAATGAATAAGCACCCGTGTGCTTTTTTACATCCAGTCCCCGCCCTTAGGGATATCTATCTATCTATCTGTCCCGTAGTCTGACGACTGTGGGGGCACCCTCAAAGACTCAACAACCAGTTCCCTCCATTCCTCTCTCTGTTCTGCCTTTCTCAGGGTTTTGTTGAGTTCTAGGCCTGTCCATTCGCTGATGTTATCCTCCCAGCTCTTCCTTGGTCTGCCTCTTCTTCTTCCTCCTTGGACAGTGCCTTGTAAAATTGTCTTTGCAAGTCCTTTGGATCTTGTGACATGCACACAGCACCTCAGTTTATAGTTTCATTCGAAGGACTTTCAGGGGAGTGGAGTCAGTACTAATGTTAACTCCAAGGGGAAAAAAAATCACCTTGAACAGACACCTCAAAGGTAGCTCAAACCCGTATATATATATATATATATATATAAAAGAGAGAGAGAGAGAGAGAGTGTGTGTTGGGGTGGATTTGAACCTAAGACTGTTCGAGTTTTTTGTCTTCCTACTGGACTAGTGTAGAAATGTATGTTGTGAGTCAGGGAGGCGGGAAAGCCTAGTGGTTAGAGCGTTGTGCTCGCGATTTGATGGCCCCGGGTTTGAGCCACCTTTGAGGCGTCTGTTCTGATTTTTTTTCCCCCTTGGAGTTAACATCAGTACTGACTCCACTCCCCTGAAAGTCCTTCGAATGAAACTGTAAACTGAGGTGGTTTGTGCGAACGCTTACAGAACGTCTGGCATGCATGTTGAAACCGTTCATTTCGGAACAGGAGGCTGTTAGTGCCAGTAAAAATGGACAACTAAATATCAGCATAACTCGGTCAAGGGCCCAGTGCTAAAATTAGTGCGCCCCTTTCTTTTACCAAGTCCAAGTGTGGTCAGTTCCTGCTGTAATAATCCGCACCAGCTGGGATGGGATGGACAGCAGCTGAGAGTGGGGGAGACTGACAGTTGTGATTTGCGTGACAAGCGCTCTGATTTGTATTTATAATAATAATAATAACGTATGGAATTTATATAGCGCTGAATCTTGTAAAGCAACAAATCAAAGCGCTCGATAATTGCAAGATATAGCGCTCTATAAATTCCATATATTATTATTATTATTATTTGTTGTTATTTACATTCTTTATCGATTTAAACAAAAATTTATAACAAAAATTTTTTTTTTACCCAGGTGCCACAGTGACATGGCCTCCACAGCCTTCATCCTCACACCACGTCCACCACCACCACCACATCACCCACACCTCCTCCACCTCCACCATCCCCCCTCCCCCCGCCATCGCCACCACCACCACCACCACCACCACAGCGAGTGTGGGCACCAGCACGTCTGCTGGTGGCGCGGTGGCCGTGTACACGCCAGGGGACGAGGGCGAGGGTTTGGATCCCACCCTGGACTACTCCACCTACACCGTGTCTGAAGAAGAGTACCAGGAGGAGAGCTACGAGTGGGAAGCTGAGGCCTATGACCCGTGAGTGTGTGTGTGTGTTATTGTTTGCGAGATTGTGTTTGTGAAGAGGAGTGTGTGTGTGTTATTGTTTGCGAGATTGTGTTTGTGAAGAGGATGTGTGTGTGTGTTATTGTTTGCGAGATTGTGTTTGTTAAGAGGAGTGTGTGTGTTATTGTTTGTGAGATTGTGTTTGTTAAGAGGAGTATGTGTGTGTTATTGTTTGCGAGATTGTGTTTGTTAAGAGGAGTGTGTGTGTGTTATTGTTTGTGAGATTGTGTTTGTTAAGAGGAGTGTATGTGTGTGTGTTATTGTTTGTGAGATTGTGTTTGTTGAGAGGAGTGCGTGTGTGTGTTATTGTTTGCGAGATTGTGTTTGTTGAGAGGAGTATTTGTGTGTTATTGTTTGCGAGATTGTGTTTGTTAAGAGGAGTGTGTGTGTATGTTATTGTTTGCCAGATTGTGTTTGTTAAGAGGAGTGTGTGTGTATTATTGTTTGCCAGATTGTGTTTGTTAAGAGGAGTGTGTGTGTTATTGTTTGCCAGATTGTGTTTGTTAAGAGGAGTGTGTGTGTGTGTTATTGTTTGCCAGATTGTGTTTGTTAAGAGGAGTGTGTGTGTGTGTTATTGTTTGCCAGATTGTGTTTGTTAAGAGGAGTGTTTGTGTGTGTGTGTGTTATTGTTTGCCAGATTGTGTTTGTTAAGAGGAGTGTGTGTGTGTTATTGTTTGTGAGATTGTGTTTGTTAAGAGGAGTGTGTGTGTTATTGTTTGTGAGATTGTGTTTGTTAAGAGGAGTATGTGTGTTGTTATTGTTTGCGAGATTGTGTTTGTTAAGAGGAGTGTGTGTGTGTTATTGTTTGTGAGATTGTGTTTGTTAAGAGGAGTGTATGTGTGTGTGTTATTGTTTGTGAGATTGTGTTTGTTGAGAGGAGTGCGTGTGTGTGTTATTGTTTGCGAGATTGTGTTTGTTGAGAGGAGTGTTTGTGTGTTATTGTTTGCGAGATTGTGTTTGTTAAGAGGAGTATGTGTGTGTTATTGTTTGCCAGATTGTGTTTGTTAAGAGGAGTGTGTGTTATTGTTTGCCAGATTGTGTTTGTTAAGAGGAGTGTGTGTGTGTGTTATTGTTTGCGAGATTGTGTTTGTTAAGAGGAGTGTGTGTGTTTGTTATTGTTTGCCAGATTGTGTTTGTTAAGAGGAGTGTGTGTGTGTTATTGTTTGCCAGATTGTGTTTGTTAAGAGGAGTGTGTGTGGGTTATTGTTTGCCAGATTGTGTTTGTTAAGAGGAGTGTTTGTGTGTTATTGTTTGCGAGATTGTGTTTGTTGAGAGGAGTGTTTGTGTGTATGTGTGTTATTGTTTGCAAGATTGTGTTTGTTGAGAGGAGTGTTTGTGTGTGTGTGTGTTATTGTTTGCGAGATTGTGTTTGTTGAGGGGAGTGTTTGTGTGTGTGTGTGTTATTGTTTGCGAGATTGTGTTTGTTAAGAGGAGTGTGTGTGTTTGTTATTGTTTGTGAGATTGTGTTTGTTAAGAGGAGTGTGTGTGTGTTATTGTTTGCGAGATTGTGTTTGTTAAGAGGAGTGTGTGTGTGGGTTATTGTTTGCCAGATTGTGTTTGTTAAGAGGAGTGTGAGTGTGTGTGTGTTATTGTTTGCGAGATTGTGTTTGTTGAGAGGAGTGTTTGTGTGTATGTGTGTTATTGTTTGCAAGATTGTGTTTGTTGAGAGGAGTGTTTGTGTGTGTGTGTGTTATTGTTTGCCAGATTGTGTTTGTTGAGAGGAGTGTTTTGTGTGTGTGTGTGTTATTGTTTGCCAGATTGTGTTTGTTGAGAGGAGTGTTTGTGTGTGTGTGTGTTATTGTTTGCGAGATTGTGTTTGTTGAGAGGAGTGTTTGTGTGTGTGTGTGTTATTGTTTGCGAGATTGTGTTTGTTAAGAGGAGTGTGTGTGTGTGAGATTGTGTTTGTTATGAGGAGTGTGTGTGTTATTGTTTGCGAGATTGTGTTTGTTAAGAGGAGTGTGTGTGTTTGTTATTGTTTGTGAGATTGTGTTTGTTAAGAGGAGTGTGTGTGTGTTATTGTTTGCGAGATTGTGTTTGTTAAGAGGAGTGTGTGTGTGTGTGTTATTGTTTGCCAGATTGTGTTTGTTAAGAGGAGTGTGAGTGTGTGTGTGTTATTGTTTGCGAGATTGTGTTTGTTGAGAGGAGTGTTTGTGTGTATGTGTGTTATTGTTTGCAAGATTGTGTTTGTTGAGAGGAGTGTTTGTGTGTGTGTGTGTGTATTGTTTGCCAGATTGTGTTTGTGAGAGGAGTGTTTGTGTGTGTGTTTGTTATTGTTTGCCAGATTGTGTTTGTTGAGAGGAGTGTTTGTGTGTGTGTGTGTTATTGTTTGCCAGATTGTGTTTGTTGAGAGGAGTGTTTGTGTGTGTGTGTGTTATTGTTTGCCAGATTGTGTTTGTTAAGAGGAGTGTGTGTGTGTGAGATTGTGTTTGTTATGAGGAGTGTGTGTGTTATTGTTTGCGAGATTGTGTTTGTTAAGAGGAGTGTGTGTGTTTGTTATTGTTTGTGAGATTGTGTTTGTTAAGAGGAGTGTGTGTGTGTTATTGTTTGCGAGATTGTGTTTGTTAAGAGGAGTATCAGAACGAGAGCTACGAGTGGGAAGACAAAGCTTACGACCTGTGAGTGTGGAGAGGTGGCCACAGTGTCTTCTTCTTCTTCCTGTTTTGTCATGTTTCTCCCAGGGGAGGTTTGACATTGATGACCCTTCTCCAGCTCTCTCTGTTTTGAGCTTCCTCCTTATTTATGCCCCCTTTCTCTAAGATCATCTGCAACACAGGCAGCCCAGGTTTCGCTAGGTCTTCCCTTTGGTCTCTTTCCATCCACTACGAAGTTCATTGCTCTTTTTATGATGCGGTGGCCTGCTTTCCGTTGAACATGCCCAAACCAGCGCAGTCTATTGGTACTAGCTACAGACTTCAGATCATCAACTTTGCACAGTCTCCATAGTTCTTTAGTTGAGTTAGTGACAGTGTGTGAGATTGTGTTTGTTAGGAGGAGTACCAGGGTGAGAGCTACGAGTGGGAAGCTGAGGCCTATGACCCGTGAGGGTTGAGTTATTTTATTTTATTTTATTTTATTCTTTTATATCGAGGATAATGGAATAAGCGCTTATGTGCTTTTTTATACATCCAGTCCCCTGTGTATGTGGATTTGTGAATTCTGTCGTCTGTTCCCCCCGGCGCACAATGGCCTACTCTTACGAAAAGCGGAACAGGATATAACGTGTGCGCAAGATGTTTTGCATGCGTTCACACACGGGGCCTTGGTTTATAGTCTCACCCGAAAAACTTTTGTGGAGAGTGGAATCTGCACTGATGTTAACTCCAGGGGAAAATATCCCCTTGAACGGGAATCGAACCCGGGTTGTCAGATTGCGAGCGCATTGTTCTAACCACTAGGCTATCCCGTCCCCCTGTATGACCTGTGATGTAAGCTGGGCCACAGTGAAAAGAAAGGTGGTCAGCTCTAGCCTGAGCCGTCTTTAGGGGAAGGTTAGACAAAACTGTACGCCTTAGTACCAGACTAAGTGTAGGTATACTGGTTTGCCTGAAAATTTTGAACCAACATAGCTAGGCAGTTTTCATGCAAGGAATTATTATGTTTTTTGGTGTAAATGTGCGTTTTTTTTGGTATTTTCTGGTTAATGAGATTTGATGCTGTTAATAGCACTTGTACTTTGCTGCCAGAATAATAATAATAATAATAAATGGAACTTATATAGCGCTATGTCTTGCAATGACAAATCAAAGCGCATGCATTCAACCTAATCTTACACAGTCATGCAAATCAATGATAAATAACCAATAGTTTAAACAAACAGATATTACAAACATGGTGTGCTGCAGACAAAATCTATGAAATAAAATTTCAATAGTCAAATGTTTTTTCGAAAGCGCACACACACACACACACACACACACACACACAAAGGTCATATACTTTAGCAGGGTGATAGGACATGGGTTAGTGAAGGGTGGGATAGTTCTGATATGAGACAGGAAGGGGGAAATCTTAGGTTTGAAATAAATATGTCTTGAGGCTGGATTTAAAAGTGTCATAACTAGGTTTCTGGCGAAGAGAGAGAGGGAGCTCATTCCAGGTCGATAGACCCGAAATAGAGAAAGAGCGGCGGCCAACAGTAGATTGGTTGAATCTAGGTATTCATAGGCACAAGGTACTTGCAGCAGAGAGGAGGGAACGTGAAGAATGTGGGTTTTGTCACCATGGAAGCTCTTTTTGTGTGCTTTTTGCTGTCATTTGAATGCTTTAAGTGGGATTGTCTCAAAACCACCATGTTGGAGGAAGTCAAGGTTTTGGCTCTTGTGTAGCGTTGACATTCAATGTGATTTTCTCATCAAAGTGAGAAGAAAGGGTAAGGGAGGGGGGAATCAAACCCAGAACTTTGTGGGTGCATTTAAAAAAAAAAAAATTAACCTTTTGAAAAAAATTATGAAAATTTTTTTTAATCTACAGTGTGTGGGACGTATGCATGTGTTATCTCAGATCTTTGTTTTTCAGTGTCAGACGCAAGTAAACTGAAATGAGTATAATTTGCATCCCTATGAGTGTGTTGCACCAACCACGCAATCGGTCAAATGTTTTGCATTCTTTGCATGTTTTGATTTCAGGTATTCCATCATTCGTAGCTTGCCTCCCCTCACAGACGAATTACGGGCGAGAGTTCCTGCCCTTCCTCTCAAGACTCGCAGTTCTCCGGAGTTTTCTCTCGTTCTAGACTTGGTAAGTGGAGGATGGTTGAAGATTGACGATGGTTGAGGAGGACGTTTCATATGTGATACTGTGTGGGTGGAAAGACTGGAAACTTCAGTGTACGTTTAGTCTGCTCTGTGTGTGTGTGTGTGTGTGAGTGAGTGTGTGTGTGTGTGTTTTTTAAATTTTATTTATTTATTTTTATATCGAGGAAAATGGAATAAGGACTTATGTGCTTTTATACATCTTTATTTATTTTATATTTTATTTATTCTTTTATATTATTTATTATTTTATATTGAGGATAATGGAATAAGCACTCATGTGCTTTTTTTTTTACATCCAGTCCCTGTCTGTATGCGGTTTTGTAAATTCTGTCATCTGTTCCCACCGGCACACAATGGCCTACTCTTACGAAAAGCGGAACAGGATTTAATGTGTGCGCAAGAATTTGTGTGTGCGTTCGCACACAGGGCCTTGGTTTATAGTCTCATCCGAAGGACTTTAGGGGAGAGTGGAGTCTGCACTGATGTTAACTTCAGGGGGAAATATCCCCTTGAACGGGAATCGAACTCGGGTCGTCAGATTGTGAGCAAAATGTTCTAACCACTAGGCTATCCTGTCCCCGGTGTGTTAGTGTGTGTGTTCTCTCATTCTAGACTTGTTAAGTGGACAATAGTTGGACTTTATACAGCGCTATATCTTGCACACACAAAAATCAAACCGCTTTCATTCATCCTAGTCTTTCACATGCAGCCAGTTACAATTAAAAGATTTTTACAAATTCAAATGTAAACACACACACGCGCACAATTAATAGTTTTTACAAATGCGCACGCGCGCGTGCCCACAGACACGCACGCGTGGGGGGGGGGTTGGTGGGTTGGTTGTTGAGGGCAGGGACAGAAATGAGATGAAACAAGAGGGCAGAATCTTAGGTTTGAAATAAATATGTCTTGAGACTGGATTTAAAAGCATCATAAGTAGGCTTTTGGTGGAGAGAGGGAGGTCATTCCAGATCACTGGACCAGAAACAGAGAAAGAGCGATGGCTGACGGTGGACTGGTTGAATCTAGGTATTCTTAAACACAAGGTGTCTGCAGCAGAGCGGAGGGAATGAGGAGTGTACAAGTGAAGACATTCACAGAGGTAGGAAGGTGCTGTTTTGTGGAGACATTTGTAACAGAGGGTACAGATCTTATAATTTACTCTCTGTGGCACAGGCAGCCAGTGGAGAGATTGCAAGAGAGGAATAATGTGCTCAGATTTTTTCTTTCTGAGGACTAGTCGAGCTGCAGAGTTTTGTATACGTTGAATTAGTGATAATAGACAACTAGTACATTCAAATTTGTGGGAGGCACCGTGGTCGAGTGGTTTAGGCGGTCAACTCGTGATCCAGAGGTCGCGGGTTCGATCCCCGCTCGGCTCGGTGTTGTGTCCTTGGGAAAGACACTTTACTCCTATTTTCCTCACTCAACCCAGGTGTACAAGTGGGTACCAGCTCTGCTGGGGAAGTATCTGGCGACAGACTAGCGTCCTGTCACAGGGGTGGTGAAAAACCATCAGTTCGCTTAACGCTACAGAAACCGGGATAAGCTCCGGCTCTATGGGCCTTCTGGCTCGAAAGAACATACTTTACTACTTTACATTCAAATTTAGACAATTAGTGATATTAGACGATAGTCTGTGTGTTTTGCCATTTCGTACCAGTAGGAATGGACAACATTTTTTAAACACACGGGCAAAGGTACTGTGTTTAGACACCATTCCCGAAGTCAGAATGTGGTTACCTAAATGGTGGGTAAAAACAGTCGCATACGCAAAATCACACCATTGGTGAACCTCAGAATTCCTGCATGGGGGGGGTACAAAACCATGACTTTTGGCTTTGTAGGTAGATGATGTGTTACTTGCTAGACCACTGACACAGTTCAAGTAGTGGTTGACGTGTTGTTGTGATCATGTGTTTGTGTGCGTGCTTGCAGGATGAGACGTTAGTTCACTGCAGTCTGACGGAGATGGAGGACGCGGCCTTCTCCTTCCCTGTTCTGTTTCAGGACATCACCTATCAGGTATGCCTCTGTCTGTCTGTCTGTGTGTGTGTGCATTCGCATATCTTCTTCTTCTTCCTTTTTTGTCATGTTTCTCCCAGGGGAGGTTTGACATTGATGAGCCTTCTCCATCTCTCTGTTTTGACCTTCCTCCTTATTTATGCCCGTTTCTCTAAGATCATCTGCAATACAGGCAGCCCAGGTCTTGCTAGGTCTTCCCTTTGGTCTCTTTCCATCCAGTACGAAGTTCATTGCTCTTTTTATGATGTGGTGGTCTGCTTTCCGTTGAACGTGCCCAAACCAGCGCAGTCTATTGGTACTAGCTAGAGACTTCAGATCATCAACTTTGCACATTCTCCATAGTTCTTCATTCATGATCCTGTCTTCCCATTTGATCTTTTGTCATGTAGTGTAACATTCGGTTTTCACAGCTCTTCAACAAACGTTCGACGGTTTTTGGGAAAACCCACGTAAAAATTCACATATGTCAGTCAAAATCTAAGTCAAACTTATATGTTCAGGTGTTACATTGAATAAGCAGTGCAATTGCTTTATTTCATCAAAGCCATCCATCTAAAATTTTAAAATGTATATATATATATATATATATAAACCTAAACAAAACAAGAAGCCATTCAAATAAAAACTAAACAGAAAAAAAAGTGTGTGCTTGGTCTGAGCATATGTGTGCATGCTTGCGTGAGTGAGCATGCATGTGTGTGTGTGGTATGTCCATGGATGTATTTGTGAGTGTGTGTGTGAGTATGCATATTTGTATTATGTTTTTGCATATTTGTGTGTGAGAGAGACAGTTTTCAGCCAAAAGACATGCCAAGCATATTATTTTATATCAAGGATAATGGAATAAGCACTTATATACTTTTTTACATTTCGTCCCTGTGTGCTTGCAGATTTGCAAATTTTGTCACTCCAGCAAAACAAGTGTAGCACAAAGTGTTCCTGTTTACAAAAGGGAGAAAACCTACTCTAAATAAAACCTCACTGGTTTGTTGTTTTTCTTTTTTTCCCCACCAGGTGTACGTGCGGACCCGGCCGTTCTTCAGAGACTTCCTGGAGAGAGTGGCCTCCCTGTACGAGGTGATTCTGTTCACGGCCTCCAAGAAAGTGTACGCCGACAAGCTGATGAACCTCCTGGACCCCGAGAAGAAACTCATCAAGTAAGTTGTCCCTGAGAAAAAACAACAACAAAAAACTCATCAAGTAAGTTGTCCCTGAGAAAAAACAACAACAAAAAACTCATCAAGTAAGTTGTCCCTGAGAAAGAAAGAAAAAGTCAATATGTAAGTTCACCATGAGAGAAAAAAACTCAAGTAAGGTTTTTCCCGATTAAAAAAACCAACCTTGTCTAGTAAGTTGTCTCTGAGAGAAAATACTCGTCAAGGTGTCCCTGAGAAGAAAAATGTAATCAAGTAAGTTTATCCTGAGGAAAGAAAAAAACAACACCCTCATTGCGAAAGTTCACCAGAATTTTTGTAAGTTCACCCCCCCCCCCAATAAAAACAAACCCTGAGAAGAAAAAACTTGTCAGGTAAATTCACCCTGAGGAGAAAAAAACAACTCATCCAGTAAATGGACCCTACAGAGAGAATCGTCGTCCTTAAGAAGAGAGAGAAGAAAGATATAAGGGGAAGGGGGGCAGAGCGGATACTGCTGTGAGTGTGTGTGTGTGTGTGCACTTACTCAGCTTGGTTTTGGGCTTTTTAAAATTTGTTTTGTTGTGTGGGTGTTGTTTTTTTGAAAGGGGGGGGGGGGGGGGGGGGGGGGGTTGTGTTGCTGTTGTTGCTATTCTGATATGAAAACAGTAATTTGCTTTTGTTTTACAATTCCACGTTGCACTACCCTTTTGAAGTTTATTTTTGTTTTCTTTATCTGCAGATAGTGGAAAGACGATAGTTTTGTTGTCATTGCTATTGTTGTTAAAGTAGAGGTTTCATATATACATATATTTATATATATATATGTGTGTGTGTTACTCTTGAATTAGAAGTTTCCTATATATATTTTTGTTATCAATTTATTATTTTCTTCCGTATCGTTTTTCCAGGCATCGCTTGTTCCGTGAGCATTGTGTGTGCATCAACGGTTACTACATCAAGGACCTGAGTATTTTGGGTCGGGATTTGTCCCGTACAATCATCATCGACAATTCTCCTCAAGCCTTTGGATATCAGGTGAGTTGGGCTGATGTTAAATGGTTTATTGTTCAGACAACAGCAGTAGTAGTAGCTGGCTGAACATTCAGAGATGATGAAGAGGAAGAAATCGCTTTATTATTTAGAAGAAAGAAGTTGCTGTTGGTCGTCTTTTTGGAATTTTTATTTCATTTTAAGAATACAAAGGAATTAATTTGACTCTGAGAGATGATGAGCTGCGAAGCAAAATCTAAGTTAGCTGTCAGATCCAGGATTGCGAGTGCTTGGAAGAAATGGAAAGAATTGGCAAGTCTGCTCGGAAATCAGAAAATCCCACTGGAGAGACGCTGTCTGATATACAAGGCCTGCATCAGACCTGTTCTGTATGGTTCGGAGACGTGGGTTTTCACAAAATCCGTCAAACGTTTGTTGAAGAGCTGTGAAAACCGAATGCTACGCTACATGACAAAGATCAAATGGGAAGACAGGATCACAAACGAAGAACTATGGAGAATGTGCAAAGTTGATGATCTGAAGTCTGTAGCTAGTACCAATAGACTGCGCTGGTTTGGGCACGTTCAACGGAAAGCAGACCACCACGTCATAAAAAGAGCAATGAACTTCGCAGTGGATGGAAAGAGACCAAAGGGAAGACCTAGCAAGACCTGGGCTGCCTGTATTGCAGATGATCTTAGAGAAAGGGGCATAAATAAGGAGGAAGCTCAAAACAGAGAGAGATGGAGAAGGCTCATCAATGTCAAACCTCCCCTGGGAGAAACATGACAAAAAAGGAAGAAGAAGAAAGAAATGATCAGAGTTAGATACTGATTGTATGTTTTATTTGCGAGTGAAAACCTTTGTTGCCTTTTGTTTGTTTTGTGTGTGCAGAAGTTGCAGTGGTCGTGTTTTGTATAATTTAAGCACTTTTGAGGGGGAAAAACAAGTAAATAAAAGCCCCAAATTCATGTCTGGTACTTTCAAAACTCGCATTTTGAATGCAGGTTGTGTTGTGTCTGTGAAAACAGTTGAAGTAAATTTTCATAAACATGCTGTTTTTTATTCATGAGATTTTTCAGATAATCTGCGCTATGTATCTAATTCATGTTAACGCAAGTCATCTGTGTGAATATGTCCTGTAAATTCCTTATGGATCACGACGGATTTTGTGATTCAGCTTGGTCACACAGTAGTTAAAACTGTCCCTACGTGAAGAGAGAGAACCTCTCTTTCCCAGTACACGTGCACTGTGCACATTTGTACGCTACCGTAACCCAGTAGTGGGTGATACAGAGAGAAGGGTGAGTAGATGGTTGGTTACCCTGTAGCGGGTTACCCGTAGGGAAAAGGTTAACTCTCTTTTTTTTTCTTTTCTTTCTTTTTCCAACGGCACAGTTGGACAACGGTATCCCCATAGAGAGTTGGTTTGTGGACCGCAACGACCGTGAACTGATGAAACTGTTGCCTTTCCTGGAGAACTTGTGTCACCTGGTGAGTCTCTCTCTTTCTCTCCTCCACTTGATACACACACACACACACACACAAAAAACACACACACACACACTTGTTTGATTGTTTATTTCCTTGTTGTGGTTGTTCTTGTTGATTCATCCTTTTGTTGTTGTTTTATTCAGTTGTTTGTATGGTTGAAGGTTTGTGTTGTGTACATGTGTGGGGGGTGAGGGGGGGGGGGGGGGGGGGAAGCAGTTGGTGTGGGTTTTTTATTTTTATTCTGTTTTGTCTTCTTTGTTTGGTTTGGTTTGGTTTTTCTTTGTTGCTTGTTTGTTTGTGTTATGACGGATATTTTTTTCAAGATTTTTTGAATTATTTGAATTGTATGGTCTCATATTATTCTGGGTTTTTTGTTTTGTTTTAATTCCACATATGCATATGTTATTGGCTTTTTTGTTTGATTTGTATAGTTTACCATAGATTAGGTTTTTTATTCTATGTCTGCATATACATTATCTTTTTTTTCTCGCTTTTTTTTTTCTTTCTTTAGATAGATGGCTTGATGAAAAAAAGCAAATGCACTGCTTATTCAATGTACCATCTGAAAATAAAAGTTTGACTTTGACACACGCACGAGACTATAAACCGAGGCCCTGTGTTCGAACGCATGCAGAACATCTTGCGCACACGTTAAATCCTGTTCCGCTTTTCGGAAGAGTAGGCCATTGTGTGCCGGTGGAAACATGATGACAGAATTTACAAAACTGCATACACACGGGGACTAGATGTAAATTTTAAAAAAAGACATGAGTGCTTATTCCATTATCCTCGATATAAAATAATAAATATATATATGTGTGTGTGTGTTTGTCCACTGTGGGCAAATCCAGCATTATTCAGTCACAGGCCAGTGCTAAAAGTAGCGCACCCCTTCCGTTCACCTAGTCCAAGTGTGGTCAGTTCCTGCTACAATCAGCACCAGCTGGGATGGAATAGATAGCAGCTGAGAGAGTAGCTGAAAGTGGGGTAAACTGACAGCTGTGTGTTATGTTCAACGTTTACCTCCAAAACAGCAGAGGAGGCAGCTGCTGTTTTGGAAATTGGGCAGCAATTTGATTATAGTGGAGATGCCTTGCCCACAGCACACCCCCCACTCTCTCATCTAAGTGAGCATACGGACAGTCAGCGTTGGAGATGTTCTCCAAAAGGCCAACCAGCCCCCAGGGCTGCAGCACATATTAAGGACTGTGTGAGTCAAGCCTCCTAGTCGGAGAATCATAGTCGATCACTAAAGACTAAGCTGTAAAGTGGAATTCCATGAGTGGGAAAGAAAGCCGCTGGTCATACAGCCTCTCATTTTGCTGTTGTTGCCCCCAGCGTCAATGGTTTAATCAAGAACTGTGGATCGGTGGTCTAGAGGTAACGCGCCTGTCTAGAAAGCGAAAAGTCCGGGTCTGAAGTGTGCGGCGGTTCGTACCCCGTTTGGACCGGAAATTTTTCCCCCATCCATTAGACCATGAGTGGTGGTCTGGGCGCTAGTCTTTCGGATGAGACGATAAACCGAGGTCCCGTGTGTTACACGTAATTATTTAGCCCGTAAAAAACATGATATAAGAGGTTGTCCCTGTGGCAAATTCCAGCAATAGACAGGCCAGTGCTAAAATAGCGCAACCTTCGTTCACTAGTCAAGTGTCAGTTGCTAAATAGCACCAGGGATGGAATAGATAGCACTGAGAGAGTAGGAAAGTGGTAAAGACAGTGGGGTTATGAAGTTTAAGGAAAGTGTGTGGGGGCAGCTTGAATAGTGGAGTGCGACGCATCTCCCACTCTCTCACAGTGAGATGGCAGTCAGCGTTAGATGTTCAAAGGCAACCAGTCCGGTGCAGCACATATTAAGACTGTGGAGTCAAGCTTGTCGAATCTAGTCGATCTACTAAAGACTAAGCTGTAATGGAATCCATATGGGAAGAGCCGCTGGTATACAGCTTCATTTTGCTTTCCCAGCGTCAATGTTCATAACTTGATAAAGCCCAGTGCTGAAGGCATGGGCGCTTGTAGGCAGGAATGCAATACATTGCGCAGCTGTCAGTGTCCTCCACTTTCATCTACTCTCAGCCGCTACCTATTCCTTCCCATCACAGCCCAGCTGGTGCTAAGTTATAGCGGAACTGACGCCCTTCTGTCTGTGTGTGTGTGTGTCTTCTCTCTCTCTCCTCTCTCTCTCTCCTCTCTCTCTCTCTCTCTCTCTCTCTCTCTCTCTCTCTCTCTCTCTCTCTCTCTCTCTCTCTCTCTCTCTCTCTCTCTCTCTCTCTGGTCTCTCTCTCTCTCTCTCTCTCTCTCTCTCTCTCCCTCCCTCTCCCTCTCCCTCTCCCTTCCTCTCCTCCTCCTGCTCTTTCTCTTACCCAACCCTCTCTCTTCTCCTCTCCCCCTTTTCTCTCTCTCTCTCTCTCTCTCTCTCTCTCTCTCTCTCTCTCTCTCTCCTTCTCCCCCTCCTCCTCCTCTCTCTCTTCCACTCTCTCTCTCCTTCCCCTCTCTCTCTCCCTTTGTCATAGTTCAATCAATGCATCTCTCCGTTTCAGAAGGAAGACGTCAGACCTCACATAAGGGAACGCTTTCGTCTGCATACCATGCTGCCCCCCTAAACATCCACGCTTCTCTCCCCTTCCCTTCACCGCCTAGCCGTCGGTCTGCCCGCCATAGTGGACGATATGCCTGATTCCCTCCCTTGACTGTCGTTTTTGTCGCTGCTCTGTTTTGGGGTTGGTTTGTTTTTTTCTCTGGCTGGCAAAGGAAGGAAGGATGGTCTGAAATGCGAGGTGGTTTCGGACGAAAGGAAACGCGTGGTATTATACAGCACAGGTGTGGAGCCTGCTTCTCGTGGCAGCACCACCCCCACCACCACCATCACTACCACCACCACCCAGTTGTTGTTCTTTGTTCATTATAAGGTGTGGCCTCTCATCTTTATTGCAGTCTTTTTCGTGAGCGAGGGAGGACGTGTGATAAATTCGAGACAGGTTTTTGGGTTTTTTTTCTTCTCTTGAACATATTGATGTGTTTTGGGTTGTTTTTTGTTTTTGTAACCGATTGTATCCGGTTCTTCTCTGCGACGGAGTGTGGACTTCAGAAAGCTTGTGGAAAGACTGGAAGATGTAGGGGGTGTGAGGGTGACCTGTGCAGTGGGGGGGGGGGGTGTTCGGATGAATGTTCTTTATTTCTGCGCAGTGCTGAGAAAGTGAAAGGAGCGAGTTTTTGTTCTTCTTCGCACGCTGGTTCGATTTTGTGTCGGACTGAGTTCATTTCAAAACTTTATTATCTCACGAACAGAGAAATTTGTGCGAGTTACAAGCCCTGCATGAACAAGTAAATAGGAAAAAACATTTATCACAGAAGAATAATGGTGTACAAGTTATTTCCTCTTTACAAACATGCTTGGATTCAGAAGTTATGAGAATACTAAAGAGTGGAAGTAGTAGTGGAGGAAAACGAGTGCAGGTAACCACTTTCAACTTCTCAATCATTTTTTTGGAAATGATTTATCAAAGTTGTGAGAATACGTTATAAGATATGGGAATAGTTTTCAGTCTGTGAGGTTGAAAAATAGTTTCTGTGTAGGAACCAAAGAAAAATCTGTAGTATTTACACATGTGAATTGTAAGATTTGTTTTGTTGTTTGTAGAAATTTTCTGATGAAGAAGACTAAAAAAAAAAGTGTTGTTGGAAACAAGAAGAGGATGCATACTCGTGGATGCAAACTCGGATCTGCTAGCATGCAGATGCTCTAAAAGAGCAGACGTGCAGCTATCTGCATCATTGTTGAGTTGTTGTGTCATACACGTTATTATAGTACACTCCCACCACTTGCGCTATTCTCATTCTCAACCTTACTCTCTCTACAACACCCCCCCAAAACAAACTGAAAGATAATAAGATCAGTAAAATAGGATTCAATGAAAGCTGTTTTTTGTGTTCAATAATTCTCATGTCAACTCTCCCCCTGCCTCTCCCCACAGAGAACAAAATTGCAATAAGGGAGCTTGCGCCAAGAAAACAAAAGCTACAGCCTTGGTTGCTGAAAAGCTGACTACCGTCAGTGGGTGGGAAGAAGAAGAAAAGCTACTGTGATAAGGAAACAAGTACAGTTGCAGAGACGGGAAAAGAAAAAAATAATAATGGGTGGCGCTGCTCTTGTGGAGACACTTTTCCCTGGGAGAGCAGCCCGAATTTCTCACAGAGATATCTGTCAGTGGTATACAATACAGTACAACTGTAGAAAGAGGATATATATATATATATGTATATAGCCAGGCGCTTTACGTTTTTCTGATAGCAAGTGATATATATACACATGTAAAAGATGCTATGGCGTTTGAGAAACACTGCCATGTATAGAAATTATGTTCTGGGAACGGATAAAATGAAAACGTTGGTAATTTTGAAAAACAACTTACAGGGTGGTTCTGGGGTTTTTTGTTGAGAAGTTGAAAGAAAAGCAGCTTTGTGAAATGAATGAGAAAAGAAATTGGTATTTTATGACAAAACAGCTTACAGGGGGCTTGGATTTTGGGAGGAGGGTTGGGGAGATAATATTAAAAAAAAATTTTAGAAGTTGAAAGAAACACAGCTTTGTGGAACGAATCACGAATGTTAATGCCCCGCTATGTACATCTTCCACAGTTCTGAGATTGTCATTCATTTCTGTACAGACTGACGGACAGAAACGGGCGTAGGAGAGGATTTGTAGTCTGCAGAACTGTGAGCTTTTGAGATAAGAAATGTCGGGGTTGGTTATTGTTTTTTTGTTTTTTTAAACACCAAGAAAGTCGACAAAAATTACAACCTTCTTCTTCTGTGTGTTGAAGTATACATTGTGATTTGAATAAACTTGGGAAGTAAAAGAAGCTCGGAATATTTTGTAAAACATCATTTTTATATGTGTAAATATTTAACAAAAAGATTTCTATCGTTTCGGAAGGAAATACATTGGTTGGTGTGACGATACCGGGTCTTCACGTTCTTTGTACGAAATTCACGGAGAAAGGGAACGTGACAGAAGACAGAGGGATTTGAAAGTAACAGCGCAAAAGGAGGAGGTAGTTTCACTACGCTTTATTGTTAAAGGCAGTCAAGATTTAGTGTTGGTATTGGCAGCTCCGAGTATTATCATTTCGTTGTGAAAGGTAACGGCAGACAGGTGAGGTGGAGGTAGACAGGTGAGGAGGATATGATACATGTATTATCTCTGTATAGCTCTGTCCTAACACCTGTGGTTTCATCTCATACATGCGCCGTTTCTCCCATATATTTCTCTGTCCACTTCAGTTTTTGTTCATAAAGACATTTTCTGTGTAATGTTATTATTCTCTTCTATACTTTTGTCAACACACAGTTTTTGGTACACCTGATTGGCAGCCTTGTAATTGATATATCTGTGACATGTTTAGCTGAGATGTTTCTGGTGTTCACTTTCATAACTTCTCCGACTCGCATTTTCATCCTGTTTCTTACAATTGTCAGTGGATCAACATTCATCTTGTAGAATTTAGTCGTCTGGGGGGGGGGGGGTTTGTCTGGAAGGGGTTGTGGCAGGTAGGTCTGTTACGATTATTATTGTAGGCTAGTGTTTTGTTTTGTTTTCGTTTCTTCACATGGACAGTTGTGGATTTCTCTTTCTGTGGTTTTTTGAAAGAAATTTTCCTGGTGACCATTTTTTGAATATGCACAGTTAACATTGTTTCCATGTTTGGACCTGAGTGAATAATGACGCGTCCTGTTTTTCTTGTTTTCTTCTGCGTTGAGAGAAGGATCACACTGGTTTTGTTGTTAGCTAGCAACTGTCCCCCATTTTTTTTGTGTGTGTGTGTGAGAGCAGCTACTTCCCCTTTTAAAAAAAAGATGGCCATACACGAAAGTTAACTCTATCTCTTCGTTATGGGAATCGCCCTTTTTCCCAGTCTACGAACACTGTGCGCATTTGTACGCTACTGTACGCCAGTAGTGGGTGATGTGGAGGGAAGGGTTAGTAGATGGTTGGTGACCCTGAAGCTGGTGACCCAGTAGTAAGGAAAAGGTTAAACCAAGCGAGGAGAGTTGTGGGAGAGGACCTGGTTCAGGTTTGTTAGCCGTTTTACATCATGTTGATGTGCTCAACTTGCTTTCCATCACACAGTTTGAATTATGCCGCCGTATTTGAATGTATCATTCGTGTCATTCTTCCAGGACGTAATGTCAGGTCTAAAGTAGCCCAAGGCTTGTGAAACCTGTGAAATGGAAAATACACGCCCCGATCTTGAAACTTTTTTTGTTGGGTTGTCTTTTTCTTTGTTGGTTAGATTGCGTTTTAGTGATTAAAGCCTTCTGTTTGTAAATTTCACATGTATTAGGACTTGAGAGTAACGGTGCTCTGGTCTGTGATTGTTTGAGACTGTCAGGCTGCTCTGTTTTTTGTGAGTGATAATTATGTATGTAGCAATAACGCAGATAAAGCAAAGGGAGATCTTGCCAGACTTTTCTAGTAAAGAAATCCTGACTTTGAACTCTTGCTGGGGTTTTTTGTTATCTGATAAACCAGTTTTCAGCGACACTAAGAAGTACAAGCTAGTGTGCAAAACTTCGAAGCATCGGCTATGATTTGAAAGAAACTGCATGTATTAAGCGTAAAATGATGGAGGGTTATGAAAGGCGTCACTTTGAAGATGGGAGTACAGCTGCCTTTTTTATGGGTTGTCGAGTTACACAGAAAACTTTGGCCTCCAAAGGTTTTTCTTGCGAATTTATGTGGGGATTGTACACAGGTGTCAAATGGTGAGTGTGTATAGGAAAGAAAGAGCAACAAAAAAAAAAAGATATAAATATTTGGGTTGAAACAGAACAGCAGCATAGTTTTCACTGGGCGGTGTTTGTGTTGGGCAGAATTTTAAATTTTTGTAGTCTAAGTTTGTGTTGACCTGCATAGACCATCTTTGCAGGGTCTATAATTGTAACATTTTGATCAAACGTCAGTTGGATGTTCTAAAGGTTGGTTCTGTGTAGCTTGTTAATTATAACTATCCCTATGTTAAAGGGAGAGAACCCCTCTTTCCCAGTACACGTGCTCATGTGTACGCTACCGTAACCCAGTAGTGGGTGATAGGGAGGGAAGGGTAAGTAGATGGTTTGTTACCCTATAGCGGGTTACCCGTAGGTAAAAGGGTTAATTAATTAACCAGTCATGTCTGTATATGCATTTTTATATCGTGGTAGGGTTTTTAGCTAAATATTGTTTGGACAAAAGAGAATTTTTATCTCGTTGCAATACTTTTGTTGTTGGTTGTTGTTGTGCATGATTTAGAGCAGATTTGCTTGCTTGTTATATTATCTCCTGTACCTTTCCATGTCTCGATACAATGTTGTAAAAGAGCAGCGAGTAGTAATGATATATATGGAATTGTGTATAGCAGCGAAATCTTGTAAAGCAAGCAAATCAAAGTGAGCGAGGTAAAGAAGGAGAACTTACCATAGGTGTGTGAACAAAATTTGCTGCGAAGGACTTTTTTTTTTTTTTTAAATGAAAGCTTCTATTGACGGTAAGCTAGAGTTTACCGTTGTACAGCCAAATTGGTGGAAAAACATAATGTTATAATTATATAGAAGAGTTTTTTTTTTTTTTTTTTTTTTTTTTTCCATTCCTCGGCTAGAGGCCTGAGGTTCACCAACGGAGAGATTTTGTGTATGTGACCGTTTTTGCCCACCATGAAGGTAGCCGCATTCCGACTTCAGGGATGTATGCTGCTGGATACGTTCGTGCTTCTGTAACCCACCGAACACCGACATGAATAACAGGATCTTTAACGTGCATATTTGATCTTCTGGGTGTGACAAATTCTTTTTTTCTTTTATTTCGAGGATAATGAATAAGCACCCGTGTGCTTTTTTACAATCAGTCCCTGCCCTTAGGGATATATAAGAGAAAGAGAAAGAACGTGTGTGTGTGTTGGGGTGGAATTGAACCTAAGACTGTTAGAGCTTTTTGTCCACCTGCTGTGTGTGTGTATATGAAGGGAATTAAGGCACTGGCGAGTCTGCACTTGAAGTTGACCTGGGACATTGTAAAAAAAAAAGCAACCCACCCATAATGCACCAAACGCCGCTGAGATTTGAACCCTTGACTTCATGGATCCATGGGATTGAAGTGAAATGGTTTTGATCGCTCAGTTATAGCGTCCATCAGTATAGATGTATAAACGAAAAGTGAAGTTTATGATGTAGAGAAATACACAGGTCATATATGAATACCTCCTCCCCCCCCAAAAAAAAATCACATAAACGAGCTATACCTCTGTGTGTGGGGGGTGTGTTAAAATGACATGCTTCAACAAGGCAGTCAGATGAAGACTTTAAAAAAAGATTAAATAGAAAAAATAAAAAAGAAAGAAAAATATTTAAAGGATATTACACAATTTTTTTTTTTTATAGATTTCCCTCCCCTTTCCAGAAGGGCTTTTCTAGGATTTTTTTTCCCTCCACACCCACACCCAACCCCTCTGCCCTTTTTTTTATTTTAAATGAATTTTTTTTTGTTGGTCATTGTCTTTGCCTGTCTTCTTTATTATTTTTTTTCTTATCTCACCCTGAGTGGTTACATTACTACATACACTGTTGCTTTTGGAAAGTGGAACAAGTTAAACCCTATCCAACCCCCCACCCTCTATGGCCTATTTTGGTGATTAGTAATCATCTCAAAGTATATATATATATATGTATGTATGTGCGCATCCAAGTCTCTATATCCTCTGAAGTTTAAGAGTACGGCTGGCTGTATTGGCACGATACCTTGACAGCCAGCAGCCTTACCCACAAAACTTCTCGCCGCTCGAGTGTGTTGCTGCAAGTTCCACAGAGATTCCCAGCGGGGGGGGATGAGTGGGACAGAGTGCACGTTCTGGGTGACCCCCCCCACCCCCACCCCCAAGACTGTTAAACACTATCCCTACCTTGAGGGAAAGAACCCTCTCTCTTGTGTCCCAGTACATGTGCATTGTGCAGAGTTGTACGCTACCGTTAACCCAGTAGTGGGTGATACGGAGGGAGGAAGGGTTAGTCGATGGTTGGTTACCCTGTAGCGGGTTACCCTGTAGGGAAAAGGTTAAGCGGAGGAATGCCTAACTACAGCATACCGGTTTCGTCTAAGTCTGGCAGGCTGATCAGAAAGTAAGTCAGTTTTCATTATGCAGGTCTTCCTAGAGGTGAGGTTTGTGTGTGTGTGTGTGTTCAGCTTGTTGTTTATTATGTTTTCATTGAAATGGTTGTAGATTTTTTGTTTGTTTTTGTTTGCTGAAACCTGTGATTGTTTTTTTGTGTTTTATGATATTGATGAAGTATCTGCAGTGTTCTTGTAAATGGCTTCTTTATGTTTTCTTTTTCTTATCTGTTTTTTTTTTTTTTTTTTTTTTTTTATTGTAGTGTGACTGTAGGACCATGTTTTACAGCAGGTACCCATACTCGGTGTTCAGAATTTGCCTCTAGTATTGTGGACAGTGGGGGCATCCTAACATTGAACGTTAGGATTGTCTTTCTTTTATTTCTTAGTGTGTGTGTGGGGTTTTAGGGAGGGAGGTGGCTTGGGGTTTGATGGAGGGGGGGAGTGTGGATTTTTTTTTCATTTTTTTTTTTTCAATTTGGTGTTGGTGGTTTTTTGTGTTGTTGAGCCACTTTAAAACCGAAGCTTTGTCATTATTGATACTGCCATTCAGTTGCTGTTGTATACGTAACAAATGAACAAAACATCTTTTTGGTCATAACGTGCTCATATACTCCCCCTCCCTTCCCTCCCCCCCCCCCCCCCCCCCCCCTCCTCCCAGCCACATACATAAACATCAAACACCCGTACCTTCTTTATGTTTATTTGACACATTTTTTGTTATTATTGTTGATTCAGTGGAAAGGTCTGTCTGTGTGTGTATGTTTTAGTCCCGAACGTTCGTAGATTCCTTCAGATGAAGTATAGCCGAAAGAAGCTTTTATGACTAACTTTTAACTGAAGTATAGTGTTGACGAAGAAACGAAGGCAGCCGGAATGACATGGGCTGAGCTGAAGAGGATCTCCCAAAACCGAGTTTGTTGGAGGGGTGTTGTTGCAGCCCTATGTTCCCCAAGGAACCAAGAGGCATAATAAGTCAAGTAAGTCATAGCAGAAGCCATTGTCAGGGACCATCACTTTCACCACTGCCTCTTCTTCCTAGTACATTTGTTTTACGGAGAATAGGTCTGTTGGCGTCTTAATCATCTTCTTTTTTTTAAAAATGAGAGGGGGGGGCAATTCTTAGACATGCTTTTTTGGGAAGGGAGATAATAGTCTTTTACCCAGGCAGGGATAGTGATCACATTGAAAAATGCTTTTTTTCTCTCTCACAACAACAAAAAAAGGGAAGAAACTAACAAGAGTTGTCTGTTGCAAGATGATGTAGGAGGGGGGGGGGGGCACAGATAAGAAAACGGTAGCCCTCCCCCCAATCCCAACACACACACATTTGGAGTTTGGTTTTTTTGTTTCTTGTTTGTTTTTTCCCAGGTATTTAATTTCTGATTAGTGGTAGTTCATTTGGATTATTGGCACTGAATCTTTCTTTGACTTCTAGAAATACATTGACCATACCTTTGTTTGTGGGGGGGGGGGGGTGTTCGGGTAATGCAGGCGTATATTGTTTTGTGAATGAAATCACCGCATGTTCAGAAAAAAAAAAAGAAGAAGAAGACTCTACACCCCAACCACCACCACCACCCCCGATCCTCCCATCACTGCTTCCTCCTCCTCCCTCCCTCCCTCCTCCCCCCCCAATTGCGCTATTGTTGTTCCCCTCCCACATCCTTGCTACCCCTCCTTCACCACCCCACCCCACCCCCCCCACCCCTGAAAGAAAACCTGGCTTTTTGTATAATGTATCGTTGAGGTCAGACTTCTTTCTGTAAATGCTTGAGATTTAAAACGACCATGTACCAATGATGTGTATTCCGGAATCAGTTATGTCTTGGGGGGATTGGACAGGGGGGAGAGAAGGTGTGTATGTATGTAAGTATGTTACATATGTATGTAGTATCTTCGGAGCACAGAGAAGAGAAGGACTTGTGGGAGAGAGAGAAAGAAGAGAGAGAGAGAGAGACGTTTGTATATATAGCACTTGAATCACAAGGAGACGTGGGCAGTCAGATGTACAGAGCAACCTCGTTCATTATTTGTGTTTTATTACTGTAATAATCATGCCCTGAATATGAACTGCCTTGTACAGTAGTTTGGGGGAGGGGGGGGTGGGGGGGGGGGGGGGGTAGGGGAGCGGCAACGTGTGGTGATGAGTTTTGGGGGGAAATTATATGAATGGCATCCTAGTGTAATGACGGAAAGGATACTGTTTGTGTGTAGCGTTTTGTTGTCGTATCTTATTATATATATATCTACAAGATTAATCATGCCTGGGCTTTGCAGTGTTTGCGCTGTGTATTATATAGGTGTTTTCCTTATTAGAAAGAAGTGGCTTTGAATTCTTAGAGAGAGATTGCTCGCTCTCTCTTCGCTCGCTCGCGCTGTTGAAGGATTTGTTTAATCTGTTCTAGCATATTTGAATTTTTTTTTGGGGGGGGTTTGCTTGTTTTGTCATCTCTGCCTTTTTTTTTCTTTTAACATGTTGTCTAATGTGCTTTTTTTGGGGGGGGGGTTGTTTTAGAGATTTTAGTTTTCCATCTCTGTCTGTCTCTCTCACCCTCTCTCTGTCTGTCCCGCTCTCACCCTCTCTCTGTCTCTTTCTCTCTGTGTATCAGAACACAAGCAAGGCATGTTCCTGTAGTTAAAACGACACATCAGTGAAGCACTGTTCTTGTTGATGATGATTACTATTACATGTGTACATCATGTGTTTTATGTTAGCTCTTAGCTCTGTCCGTTGGTGGTTTCTCAGTGTCTAGCAACCGTGCACGGTGTGTTCGCGCCATCATTTACCTTCTCCGCAAGTGGATTTGTGGGATTTTTTTCCTTTGTTCTTGCGTAGATGCTAAATAGGACACTCGCCTACCACGTAATGGGTCACACTGCTTTAAATGATGCAATAACGTAGTGTCTTAGTATAATCATTACGAAATTTGTTCTTAGATAGATGACTTGATGAAAAAAAAGCAAATGCATTGCTTATTCAATGTACCATCTGGAAATAAAATTTTGACTTGACTTGACTGCAGCAGAGGTCAGCTTTTAGTGGGTGACATGTTTGTCCATCTTTCCCAAAACAAAGGCTGTTCAATACGTAAAAGAAAACCAGATTGAAAATCAGACAACACAACACGGCTGTCAGTTTACCCCTACTTCTCTCAGCTGCTATTTCCATCCCATCCCAGCCCAGCTGGTGCTGATTGTAGCAGGAACTGACCACACTTGGACGAGGTGAAAGGAAGGGATGAGGTGCTAAATTTAGCACTCTTGACTGAATGATGTTGGATTTTGCTGCTGTGACCGTTTTTTAAAAAAAAACTGGTACAAAAGGAAATGCTCGACTCCAGGAAGCGACAAAATGAAAAATCGACCAATCTTTCATTGTTGTAGGGGAGGTCAGAGTTTGGGTGTTTCTAAAGCAAGAAGGAAGCAAAAATTACGCATGGATACTTCAGTTCAAGGTAGAAAACTTGTAGTTTTGTAATGAAATCAAAATCTCAATTTACAAACTGACCCCGCACCTGCCTAAAGTGGCTACTAATGGAAAAGTGGGGCAGGTGCAGTGTGACTCATTTTGTGGGGGAGTGTCGCAAATAAGATTCTTCTTTCACCTGTGTCAGAACTTTCAGCCACTGTCCCTGTACACAGGAGGAAAACTACGTATTCATCCATATAATGAACATTAAAATAAGTTTAGCAGTAGTTCTATCTCCGTTCGGTTTCCAGTCTTAACTAACCTTCTCGCAGTTTTGTTTTGGGTTTTTTTTTTAAATTGTTTATTCTTTCTTTACTGTTTCTTTTGTTTTTCTCTGTCTTTGTTTTGTTCTTTGTAGAAATTGATCTTTTTTTAAATTGAATGTAGGGTTGTTGGTTTTGGGTTTTTTTGGAGGGTGTTTGTTTTTTGTTTTGTTTTAAACACCAAACCAATGTTGAGTAGAAACCAGCAGCTTGATACTAGTGAACTCAAGTCCGGGCATCATGAAGTGCTTCGTGGTTGGTGCATATTTTCTACTCCAGACAGCCACGTGTTTGTTGCATTGCATCGTTTGGTTGGGGTTGTTGTTGTTTTTTTAAAATCTGGTTTTACTTCAGAGGTCATTGTCATCATGTTAACGCTATCTTGTTCATGTCCTTTCATGCTGCTTCCAAGTTAGCTTCAGAATCCACACGTCTTGTTTTATTATTATTATTATTATTATTATTGACATGTATGCCCTTCCGTTACTTTTTGTGCAATGGAACTGTGTATGGCTTTGTTTCTTTTTTTTCTCTTTTTTTGGTTTTGTTTTTGTTTTTTGTTGATAATGTTGTATTGAAATGGCATAGAAAAAGTGCGTGTTAAATCGTTAAAACGCATGTGCGCGCGCAACATTGCTGCTCTCCCGTGTCTCTGTCTGCCCTGCTTTCTCTCCCCCTTCTCTCTCTCTCGCTCTCGCTCTCTTTCTCTCTCACGAGTCTCAAAATTGTACACCAAGTGTAACTCCCCCCAAAAAACCACCGCCATCTTTTTTCTTTTTTTTTCTTTCTTTTTCTTTAAAATCTATTGTTATTTTAGTTTTGTTTTTTTTTCTTTTTACCAATCAATCTGTGTTGGTTGATGTGGACAACACTTGTTATTGCGTTATGACATCTTTTTTTGTTTGTTGTGATGGATCGAGAAAGAAGTTTTTACCAATGCCATTTGTCCACATCCTGAACACATATTTGCACCTCCTGTGATTAAAAACAGACACCTTTTTTTTTTTTGTCTTTTTCTTTGTTTTCATTCGATTTCTTTGCCTTCAAGATTTTTTTTTTTTTTTTTTTGCGCTTTGCTTTTTGTTTTGTTTTTGTTGTCGTTTTTTGTTTGTTTTGCTTTCAGTATGTCTCTGTGGCGTTTTTTTGTGTTGTTTTTGGTCTTAATTCGGCGCTTTAGTATGTCTTCTGTTCCTGGTCTTTCTGTGCAGACGGATCTCTCTTTACTCTTTTTCCCTCTGCCCTCCCCCTCTTTGTCTGTGGTCAACTTAGTGGCACTGTCATATAATTTTCAAATAAAGATTTTTATTGATCATTCCGGGGCTTTGTGTGTGGTATGATGCATGTTGGGTGTGTGTGTGCGTGACTGTGTGTGTGTGTGTGCGCGTGACTCTGTGTGTGTGTGTGTGCGCATGACTGTGTGTATGCGCACGCGACTGTGTGTGTGCACGACTCAGTGTGTGTGTGCGCGTGACTGTGTGTGTGCGCGTGACTGTGTGTGTGTGCGCGCGACTCTGTGTGTGCGCGCGAGTCTGTGTGTGCGCGCGAGTCTGTGTGTGTGTGTTATTTGATCTGTCAGTTTTCTTCTAAAATATCTTACTTTTACTTTCTCTCTCTCTCTCTCTCTCTCTCTCTCTCTCTCCTTCGGATGAGACTATAAACGACTATAAACCGAGGCCCGTGTTCGAACGCATGCAGAACATTTTGTGCACACGTTAAATCCTGTTTCGCTTTTCGGAAGAGTTAGGCCATTGTGTGCCGGTGGGAATGGATGACAGAATTTACAAAACCGC
The DNA here is from genome assembly GCA_028751875.1 of Rapana venosa. Lineage (NCBI taxonomy): Eukaryota > Metazoa > Mollusca > Gastropoda > Neogastropoda > Muricidae > Rapana > Rapana venosa. The sequence goes on along the minus strand of CM054164.1, from coordinate 42,707,489 downwards.
ATACACACGGGAACTGGCTGTAAAAAAAAATCACATGAGTGCTTATTCCATTATCCTCGATATAAAAGAATAAATCAATCTCTCTCTCTCTCTCTCTCTCTCTCTCTCTCTCTCTCACTAGAGCCATCACCAAGATACCAGTTCAAGGGAATTCTTCTCCTGGCCTGAATATATGTGGAAACAACAGAATTTACAAAACCGCATACACACGGGGACTGGATGTAAAAAAAGCACATGAGTGCTTATTCCATTATCCTCGATATAAAAGAATAACTAAACCAAATATCACTACTGATGGACGCTGTAGCCGAGTGGTTGAGACCGTTCAAACCTCGATCCATGGGTCAGTGAAATAGTGGGTTCAAATCCCGGCAGCATCTGGTGAATTAAACTACGGGATTTTGTACTGTCTCCCAAGTGAACTTGGAAGTGCAGACCTGCCAGTGCCTCATTGTGTATATATACACACACGCAGATTTTTATTTAATTATTCTTTTATATCGAGGATAAGGGAATAAGCACTCATGTGCTTTTTTACATCCAGTCCCCGTGTGTATGCGGTTTTGTAAATTTTGTCATCCGTTCCCACCGGCACACAATGGCCTACTCTTACGAAAAGCGGAACAGGATTTAACGTGTGCGCAAGATGTTCTGCATGCGTTCACACACGGGCCCTCGGTTTTTAGTCTCATCAGAAGATCAAATATGCAGGTTAAAGATCGTGTAATTCCTGCCAGCGTTCAGTGGGTGACAGAAACACAAAACATACCCTCAGCATACATCCCCGAAGTCAGAATGCGGCTACCTTCATGGAGGGCAAAACGGTCGCAAACACAAAATATCTTTGGTAAACCTTGGAGCGAATAAAAAATACAACCCCCCACCCCACCCCCTAAAAAAACCAACACCCACCTGTACTGACTCCACTCCCTCAAATCCTTGGGACCAGACTGTAAATTGAGGCCCTGTGTGCGAACACACGAACGCACACAGAGCATCTTTGCACACTTGTTAAAACCCATTTTGCCCTTTGGAAGAGTAGGCCATCTGTGGGGTAACAACAGATGACAAAAATATAATATTTAAAAATACCTCATGCACACTGGTGTCAAGTTTAAGGAGGCACCGTGGTCGAGTGGTTTAGGCGGTCAACTCGTGATCCAGAGGTCGCGGGTTCGATCCCCGCTTGGCTCGGTGTTGTGTCCTTGGGAAAGACACTTTACTCCTATTTTCCTCACTCCACCCAGGTGTACAAGTGGGTACCAGCTCTGCTGGGGAAGTATCAAGCGACAGACTAGCGTCCTGTCACAGGGGTGGTGAAAAACCATCAGTTCGCTTAACGCTACAGAAACCGGGATAAGCTCCGGCTCTATGGGCCTTCTGGCTCAAAGAAAGAACATACATGCACACTGGTGTCAAGTTTAGACATTGTTCCTGAAGTCGGAATGCGGCTACCTTAATGGTGGGCAAAAACGGTTGCATACACAAAAATCTCACCATTGGTGAACTCTGAGCTCGTGCTGTGAAACCAAACATAACATATATTGATGTACATACAACCCACGGTACAAAGCAAACGCAATACTGATGACACATTTTCTGAAATGTATATTATAATATTCTAATTAGCACCAGAATGGAAAATGTAATCACAAGTATCAAGAAATCTGTCTTGAATCCAAACAATGGAATTGATTAAGATATGACAAACAGGAAAGGCTGAAAAACCACCAGGAAATAGAACTAACTGCAGTCGCTGCAAATGAATATGTTGTTATATAATGACACAACTTCTGTATTGTTCAAGGGATGGACACAAAACCAGTTTACCACAGTATCTAAAAGGCACAACCGTTTAAATTAACATCATCAAAAATATTAAGGCACATGTACTTCTACAATGAAGTTGACTTATTTGTTAGAAATTTATCAACCCAAACAATTTCTGTGTAGAATCGATAGTTGTTCAGAATAAATAATCAATATTCAAAGAAAGCTATCACAATGGTTGACATTAACAATGAACACACGTATTTAAAGAAAATGTGGAGCATTTACGCAACCAGGAAGTTTCTCTTTGCTAAAACACAAAATATCACAGACATTTATGGGATTCACAGTTTCTTTCTTCTCTTTCCCGTGGAACAATAATTCTTTATAAAAAAAAATCTCAAAATAAAAAAGAGCTTGTTGGGGCAACAACGGCAATATTGGCTTGGGTGTTCACACTGAATCAAGCTCAAAGTTTGGGAAATGGGAAAATAATAATTTAAGGGAGAGGGAGGGACAGGGGGTTAAAATTTTTCAATAAATAGATAAGGACGGATTTGTGTTGTTTAAAAACACTACAATATAAATACATTTGAAAAAAAAACCACAACTGGATCTGTAGTTTGCTAGAACTGCAGGCTGGTTTGCTATGGTGCTGTACGCTAGTATTAAAACAACAACAACAAGAACAACAATAAGACAGAACAAAAGATATCATGAACAAGTTCATTAATCTCTTGCTCAGAAAACTCTACTAAAAAATTTGAACGTTGCACAGTCTGAGGAAGAAAACAACAACCACACGCCAACAATAACAATATGTATATCGACAGCTAAACAAATACAGCCTACCACACCAAGAGAAGAAGAAAAAAATGTACATACAACATAGTTTGTTATGTTATCCTAGCAAAATGGAAAAGACATCTTCCAATGTTTTCTGTTAAGTCTGAAGTTGTTCCGTACGCTATCAATGTACTCTATTGTGAATACACCTACGTGTACATAATTTATACACATGGTGTTCGAAATGGGTAATTTAGGTGCTTTTACAATCAGTACACCACTTACATTCTTTTCAATATATATTTTTTTTCTTTTAGAAATTAAAGATGTAATTCACAATTATGTTAATGTCAGAGATTTTTTTTCAATTATAAATCATTCACATTTCATCAGTAATAAATTGTTATAAATGAGGCACTGGATATCTTGCGCCTGTATGCACAGTTTTTTCTGTCTTCACCAATTCTTTGTTCAATGCATACTTTGCAAATACTACCTTGCTTTTGTGAATGTAATGCGCTATCAAAATTACAAAAGAAAAACAACAACCAAACAAAGCAATTCAAACAAACATAAAGGACAAATAACTCAAAGAAAAAAGAGATCCCTCATGTAAATGCTTATAAAGGAGAAAAAAACAAGAGAAAAAAAACCTATCCCTTAACACTTCAAGTCGATCACATTCTGGGAAAAACAAGAATTTGACAAAGGTTGGTCCTGTATTCTATTACCTACACGATTCAAATTTGCCCCAATGAAATCTAAAAATAAAACTGATATGCCTTTAATTCAAGGAATTAGACATCTACCTTTCTTTGGTACTGCTACTGGACTAGACGTTTCAGTTACTGCAACAAACAGTTTCAACGTGGTACAGAGTCTGTTTCCTAACCTACAATTCACGAGATTTTTTTGTACATGATGTTGTTTCAGACAGAAACATTTCAAACCAGTTTCACTGGATTTGATACGAATGACAGAAAAGTATTGTTTGGTACTGACGTTCCGAATAATATGTATTGAGAATCTGTACATGAAGGCATCAACAGAACCATGAACTGTATTACTAACTACTTTTTATACACATTCATGATATTTGAAAAACGTCAATAATGATTTTTTTAAAAACAAAAATATAAGTAGCAGTGTTCAAAAGAGACAAAGGAAAATGAAACATCTGTTTGATATCATGTTGTCGCTTTCTAAAACAACCTCCTCGAATTTACAACATTGCATAACAACAAGAACTATCACTACCTTGTTAACTGTGTTTCTCTCAATAAGTATTGCTAAAACTGCACACATTGGTACAGTTTGGCCTACACCCCTAAAAAAAACAACCCATTAAAACACTGTTTAGTCTCTATCCATCCTATCCTGGCAAATAATTACAATCTTTGTACATTGAAAACAACAGTTAAAGTCACTCAGGTTACTCAAGTCATTTATGGAGTTTATTTATAGCCCAGCCAATCACAAAGGCCACATCCAGGCAAGTCACAAATGACTTAGAAATGATTATAGGCCATGTATTAATGGCGCTTTGACTGACTCACAACAACAATATTGTTTCGCTTTTTTCGCTTTTTGCGACCTCTGCCCAAAGCGGAAATACTGGACATGGCGTGACCTTGACCACTGCGTGCTGTCGTTGCTCCTTCGCCATCAGCATCATCGCCAGGGTCATCACCTTCTCCCTCAGAGGTCAAGGCCAAGTAAAAGTTGTCTTCCTCCTTATGTGCTTCTTGTTGACGTGTCTGACTTCTGGATCTGAAACAAGGAAGAGTGTTGTCACTGATCTGAAACAAGGAAGAGTGTTGTCACTGATCTGAAACAAATGAAGAGTGTTGTCACTGATCTGAAACAAATGAAGAGTGTTGTCACTGATCTGAAACAAATGAAGAGTGTTGTCACTGATCTGAAACAAATGAAGAGTGTTGTCACTGATCTGAAACAAGGAAGAGTGTTGTCACTGATCTGAAACAAATGAAGAGTGTTGTCACTGATCTGAAACAAATGAAGAGTGTTGTCACTGATCTGAAACACATGAAGAGTGTTGTCACTGATCTGAAACAAGGAAGAGTGTTGTCACTAATCTGAAACAATGAAGAGTGTCGTCACTGATCTGAAACACATGAAGAGTGTTGTCACTGATCTGAAACACATGAAGAGTGTTGTCACTGATCTGAAACAAATGAAGAGTGTTGTCACTGATCTGAAACAAATGAAGAGTGTTGTCACTGATCTGAAACACATGAAGAGTGTTGTCACTGATCTGAAACAAGGAAGAGTGTTGTCACTGATCTGAAACAATGAAGAGTGTTGTCACTGATCTGAAACAAGGAAGGGTGTTGTCACTGATCTGAAACAATGAAGAGTGTTGTCACTGATCTGAAACAAGGAAGGGTGTTGTCACTGATCTGAAACAATGAAGAGTGTTGTCACTGATCTGAAACAATGAAGAGTGTTGTCACTGATCTGAAACAATGAAGAGTGTTGTCACTGATCTGAAACAAGGAAGGGTGTTGTCACTGATCTGAAATAAGGAAGAGTGTTGTCACTGATCTGAAACACATGAAGAGTGTTGTCACTGATCTGAAACACATGAAGAGTGTCGTCACTGATCTGAAACAAATGAAGAGTGTCATCACTGATCTGAAACAAGGAAGAGTGATGTCATTGATCTAGCTATAGTATAATGATGATTTATTTACTGTTGAATTTGAAATAGAAATGAAGCCAGTATACACATTTTTGAAGCATTATATAAACAAGGGAGCAGTAACCTCTATTCTTCTTCATAATTTAAACTATCACAGCACAGAGTGCAGATTGGTCACTTGGGTGTCACCCATAACCTGAACCAAAACTGATTTAACCCCCCCCCCCCCCTTCCCCCCCACAAAAAGTGTGTGTAGGAGGGGTGCCATGTGTGCACAAAGTTTAACAGACCTGTTTATTATTTCATTACAAGCACTTGAATGGAAGTCAGGGCCAATAATTATGAACTTCAAAAGGGTGGGGAGGGGAAAGTTTGGCAACAGAGATACAAAACTTGCAACCTTTAAGCATTTTCTGTGATTTCTAATGTCAATCAAATAGAAACCAACCAACTAACTAAACTAAAACAAAACTACAGTAAATAAGCACCACCCAAAAAAAACAACAACCCCAAAACACAGCCAACAACACAAAAAAAACAAACAACAACAACAAAACACACACAAAACAACAACCACCCCCAAAACAAAACAAAACAAAAAATAATAATGCATGAAATTTGTATAGCCCTATATCTTGCAAAGACAAATCAGAGCCTTGCATTCAACATATTCTTACAGAGTCATGTAGCCAATAACTATCAAAAGCTTAAACAAAATTCAAATTTACACACACACACACACACACACACACAGGTTGTAGGCTTTGGCAGGGTAATGGGATTTGGGCTGTTGAAGGCAGGGGCAGTTTTGAGATGAAAGAGGGAAAAAGTTAGGTTTGAAACAAATATGTCTTGAGGCTGGATTTATATGCGTCATATGTAGGTAGGCCTCTGTCCAAGAGAGAGAGGAAGGTTGTTCCAGATGGATGGACCAGAAATAGAGAAAGAGCAACGACCAACGGTGGACTAGTTGAATCTAGGTATTGTAGGCACAAGGTATCTGCAGCAGAGCGGAGGGAACGAGAAGGAGTGTACAGGTGAAGACATAAAACCCAACAAACAAGGCTTTGCCAATCAAGAATGCACCATTTTGGAAAACGCCATGTGCTCATAAGAACCAATCAGCTGTTTGAATACATCAAGGAACCAATCAGCTACTTTGTTTTTGACATTGAAGACAAACCAATCAGCTGTTTGAATACATCAAGGAACCAATCAGCTACTTTGTTTTTGACATTGAAGACACAATCATAGAAATTTCTTCTCTGGCTGATCTTGCTATAGCTCAAATCAATCATCTTTTAAAATTTCATTTTTAAGGAGAATTCTACCTTTTCAGTCTAGCAGTTCTATTGTGACAGGGACGGGATAGCTCAGTGGTCGGAGCACTCGCTTTCCCCCAGCCAAGTTAAGCAGCGTTGAGCGTGGTTACCAGTTGGATGGGTGACGGTTTGTTCGCCTTGGCTTCAGTACAGTTCCCCCAGCTGTAAATGGGTACCTGCCCTCTTTAGGGTCAGGGAAGGTAAAGCAGCGAGGGAGAGGAGATGGGCGCCGCCCTCAATATGCTGGCCCTAGAGAAGTGAGGTCTCTGACGCCTCGCTCCCCTACGACCTTATAAGTTATGGGACTCCTTTACCTTTACCCTTAGTTCTATTGTAAGTATTGCTAGATCTATAGGAATACAGCATTCTTCCAGTCAGTGTTGCTTACTGTGCTAAAAAAAAAATGGGCAAGCAGATCTGCGTAGATCTGATAATAAATGAATCTATCCATCTATCCCTTTTTAGGGTGGGGAAGGTAAAGCAGCGAGGGAGAGGAGATGGGCGCCTAGAGAAGCTGGGGTCTCTGATGCCTTGCTTCCCTAGGACCACATAGGTTATGGGACACCTGTGTGTGTGTGTGTGTGTGCGCGTGTGTGTGCGTGCACATGCGCATGATTAACAACGTTTGAAGTAGAACAGTGAGGAGTAACAATACCTGGGAGTTCTTGTTCCTTCTCCCGCTTCTTCCTTGGTTCGTGATCGTCTTCGTCGTCGTGAGGACGATCGGCTTCTGGAGCGTTTTCTGGAGGGAGAGGGGGGCGCCAAGAGAGGGGCCGTCACTGGAGACAACTCTTGGTCAGGCCCACGGCTTCTTCCCCTTGGAGGAAGTGGCGTGATCTCTGAGGATTCCTCTCCTGGGGGAAGCTGGGGCTCGGGTTCCGTGGAGAGGTGGATAGCAGGCAGGGGACTGGCCGGGGGGAAGAGAGCCTGCCCCGATTCATCGTTGGATTCTGCCGTGCTGCTCTCAACATCACGAGGGTATGTCTTGGGTTTCTTCTGTCTCTCCTTGTCAGTGTGTGTGTCTTCCCGCTTTTGATAGAACACGTCACTTACCGAAGAGGAAAAGGGAAGTTTCGTGTAGGGTGGGGATGCAGTATCATCAGAAGCAGATTCTGCCTTTTGTGACGGTAAAGGATGACGCTCAGCAAACGCTGGTCTGGCTGCCATCTCTGGATGAGGATATGGAAAAGCGGAGTGCCTACCTCCAGCTGAAGTTTCAAGGTAGGAATCCCGCGCATTTGTCGCAAGGTATGGCGGAGAACTTTCAGAACATTCTCCAGGGATGGGTTCCGCCTGCTCCGGTTTGCTTTTCTTCTTTTTCCGTTTCTTTCGCTTTTTCTTCTGTGAGGCTTCTTTGTCGTCGTCGTCGGGCAGGTCCGCCACCTCGTCAGTTGTTTCTGTGGAGGCCTTGGGGCCGACATTGTCGTCTGCAGTGTCAGTCATGCTGGCTTCAAGATCGTTTTTCCTGGTTTTCTTTGTCCTCTTGGTCTTCTTCACGCCGGCGTCCTGTGGCTGAGGGTGGAGACCCTCTGCCTCTGGTGGATCGTCTTCGATTTCCAGCCATGGCTTTGAGGTGTCGGCACCTTCTGCGTCATCAGCTGACGTCACGGTAACATCCACGTCATCAGTGACGAGACTGGGGACTGTTTCCGCATTTTCCTTCGTCTTGTCTTTCCTCTTTTTCTTCTTCCTTCTCTTTCTGTTGCTTGTTTCGTCAGGAGCGTCTGCTTCACTCGTCAAGCTGTCCACAGCTGGCGCCAGAGGTTTGGGTTCAGATCTCTGCCCGAGTTCTGAAGTCTGGTCATCCTCTCTTGGCTGTCTGCTTCCTTCGTACAGTTCTATGTAGGCATCGGTGATTGGAGATCGAGTGAAGAACTGGGACCTTGGGGTATCGAAGGGGCTGGGGTCACTTTCTCCTGTCTGCTGGGGTGTTTGAGAACGCTGGGGTTCCTCCACAACCTCCATCACTTCCGTTTTTGTAAAGTGAAGAGTAGAAGTCTGAAGTGTTGGGGGTGAGCAGACATCAGACGTCGTGTTGTTGTTCGTGGAATCTTCCATCTCTTCCTCTTCTTGACTCACGATGGTTAATTTCTGATCCAGAGGTTCGCTCTCAGACGTGACGTCAGAAGTGACGGGGTCAGTAGAATCTTGGTGCCTCAGTGAGCTGTAAGGGTTGCTAAGAGACGGAAGAGAAACGCTGGAACCGGAAGCGTCATCAGATTCGTCGTCTTCTCTCTGGGCCTGTTGGTGTTCTGACGTTGTGGTGTGCCAGGCAGGCTGGTCCACAGTCTCTTGGTTCGTTAGGTGCTGTGTTGATTCTGTTGTGTGGTCTTTGGTTTCAACAGTTTCGTCTTCACTGCTTTCTGCATCGGGGTAGGTGTGTGCAGTTTCTGTGTCTTCTGTCTCTCTTGTATTTATCTGCTCTTGTTGCGGCATTGTTTTGAAGGTTTCTTTTCCTTCAGCTTCTGCTTCTGCCGCCTTTTCTAGTTGTTGTTGTTGTTGTTGTTGTTGCTTCTCTTCTTCTTGGTATTGCTGTTCTTTTAGTTCTGTTTCTTCTAATAGTTTTTGTTGTTGTTGCTCTTCTTCTTCTTCTTCTTCTTCTTCTTCTTGTGCTGCTGTTGCTTGTTGTTCTTGTTCTTGCTCTTGTTCCTCTTCTTCTTGGTCTTGCTCTTCTTTTAGTTTTGTATCTTCTAGTTGTTGTTGTTGTTGGTGGTGGTGGTGTTCTTCTTCTTCTTCTTCTTCTTCTTCTTCTTCTTCTTCTTCTTCTTCTTCTTCTTCTTTGTTGTATAACGCCTTTTCTGCAGTGGTGAGTTCTGTTTCTGTATTTGGTGATGCCACTTCTTCTGCTTCTGTGATTGATGATGTTACTTCTTCTTTACTTGGTGATGTCACTTCTTCTTCTGTGATTGGTGATGTCAGTTCTGTTTCTGTGATTGATGATGTCACTTCCTCTGTACTTGTTGATGTCACTTCTTCTGTACTTGTTGATGTCACTTCTTCTGTACTTGTTGATGTCACTTCTTCTGTACTTGCTGATGTCACTTCTTCTTCTGTGATTGTTGATATCACTTCTTCGTCTGTGAATGGTGATGTCACTTCTTCTTTTGTGATTGGTGATGTCACTTCTGCTTCTGTGATTGGTGATGTAACTTCTTCTTTACTTGGTGATGTAACTTCTTCTTTACTTGCTGATGTCACTTCTTCTTTACTTAGTGATGTCAATTCTTCTTCTGTGATTGGTGATGTCACTTCTTCTTTACTTGGTGATGTCACTTCTGCTTCTGTGATTGGTGATGTCACTTCTTCTGTACTTGGTGATGTCACTTCTTCTTCTGTGATTGGTGATGTCACTTCTTCTTCTGTGATTGGTGATGTCACTTCTGCTTCTGTGATTGGTGATGTCACTTCTTCTGTATTTGGTGATATCACTTCCTCTTTACTTGGTGATGTCACTTCTTCTGTACTTGGTGATGTCACTTCTTCTGTACTTGGTGATGTCACTTCTTCTGTACTTGGTGATGTCACTTCTTCTTTACTTGGTGATGTCATGTCTTCTTTACTTAGTGATGTCAATTCTTCTTCTGTGTTTGATGATGTCACTTCTTCTTCTGTGATTGGTGATGTCACTTCTACCTCTGTGATTGGTGATGTCACTTCTTCTTCTGTGATTGGTGATGTCACTTCTGCTTCTGTGATTGCTGTTGTCACCTCTGCTTCTGTGATTGCTGATGTCACCTCTTCTGTGATTGGCGATGTCACTTCCTCTGTACTTGCTGATGTCACTTCTGCTTCTGTGCTTGTTGGTTGAAGCTGTTCCTCTGTGGTGACGATGTCCTCAACATGGACCAGCCCTGAATCAGTTAGCTGCTGGTCTGGGTTCCAAGGGACAGGGCCAGCTGGTCCTGGTGACGCTTCCTCAGTGTCGTCAAAGACGTCAGAGTCTTCTTCATCATCATCGTCGTGGTCATCATCAAGATCCGAATCATTGATATGTCTTTCGTCCGCACTGTGGCCTAGACTTCGCTCAAAGGACATTCTCCAGGCTTCGGGACTGTCCTGCACTCCAGACAGAGAGGCAGACAACTGGCGGCTGTACAGGGAAGGGAATCTGTTCTTTTCCTTCTGGCTTCTGCTGCCATGGCTGATGACTGGGCTCTGTTTACGTCTGTGGATTCCTCAGCTGTGCAGAGTTCTTCCTCTGTGGTTTCTTTCCCTGTCGCCATGTTGAGGTCTTCTGTTTCAGGCACTGTCTTTTCTGTGTCAGATTTTCCCTCTGTGTCTGGGTCCTCGACTGCTCTTGAAGGTTCAAGCGTTGTCTCTTCTGCTCGAGTCATCTCACTGATGGTTTGTTCTTTGAGGGAGTCATACAGCTGTTCTTCAACCAGCACTGATTTTCCTGATTCACCTTCAGCTTCCGTCTGCTGAACATCATCAGAAGATTGTTCTTTATGTGCACTGTCAGTTGTACTCTGCTCTTCCTGAGATGCTTCAGGTGCCTGAACCTGGGGATGTTCTTCTGCAGTCTTTTGTTGTCTGCTTTCAGATTCTTCATCTGATGGCAGTTTCTGTGTTTCCCTTGACTGCTGATCCTGGTCGTATGGAGTGTGATGTTCTGAGACAGAGATGAACAGCTCATCATCTGACGAAGAACGTCTTTCCGATTCTGGTGTAATGTTATCGTCTTTGTTAACACTGTCTGAGGTTGTGGGGTCCTCACGAGGTGGAGATGAGTCATCCATGGCCTCTGTGGAGGTGGTGGTGGTGATGGTGGTGGTGGTGGTGGCGGTGGAGGAGACTGTAACATCATCTGCCTCCTCCACTTCACCTTCGCGGACTTCTTGCAGCAGTTCTTGAAAATGGTCAACGATGTCGTCACTGCCAGTGTCTGAGGAGTTGATGAACTCGTACTCAGCAGTGTCCAGGGAGTCTGACGCAGAATCCGAGGAGTCCAGGTCCGAATCCCTGCCCTTGTGAGACTGGAAGACTTCTCTGAAGGCTGCTCTTTCGATCCTCTCTTTCCTGTCAACACTTGAAGAAGCCAACAGTTGGGCACTTTCTGAACCATCGTCTTCATCGCTGGCCGCTTTCTCTTCTTCAGGTTGCTGCAAGGAGTCTTCTGTTCCAGTTTCCTCTGCACACAAGTCTCGCTTGTCACCAGGGTTTTCTGTGGAAGTCTCTGTCTTTGCAGTGTTCACACTGTCTGTGTTTGGTTCTTCTTCTTCGCTCTGACAAGCTGCTTCCAGTGCTTCGAATTCCAGATCTTCGTCATCGATGGAAAGTGAGGCTGAAGAAACAGACTGACGAGGAGTGTCTTCTGCGTCTTCTGTCAGTGCGTTGAGCAGCAAGTTTGCTGACTGGCTGTCATTCCAGATGCACTGGCATAGTTACGTCATAGGGGCTGGCAAAACCATCATCGGGTGGAAAACTACATGAGGAAGGTTCACTGCTGGCTTCAAGTGCGTGTTGACGAGTGAGCGAAGACTGCTTCTGTGATCCAGGATCGTGCTCCACTCTGAAGAGATCAGATTCGAAGCCTTCTTGCTCACCTTCTTCATCTTCTTCTTCTACTTCTTTCTTCATCTCCAGTCACATTGTCGTCCTCACACGCCATGCGTGACATCACGCTGTCCATCAGGAGCTCCATGTACGACTCTTCTGACATAGGGGTCGGTGACGTGATGATGACTTCAGGGGTCGTCTTCTGCTCCAGGTCAAGGTTGAAGGGAGGGTCAGGGACAGGTGAAGGTTCAGAGGGTGAGGGTTCGACGCTGTCAGTCACGGGAGAAGGAAGCACTGCTTCTGGACTTCTGCTGTGCCAGGGTCTGCAGTGACGAGGTCTGAGTCATTCTCTTGGAGAACGCTGACCGAGGCTTCAGTGGTCGACTGTGTTGCAGCGTGTGCTGTGAGGCGCGCGTCTGTGGCGCTGAAGTATTCGTGTGCAGAGTAGTAGAGACTAGTCTGCGAGTCTTCACCTTTCACAGAAATGTCCAGAGAAGACTCTGAGGTGTGCACACTTTCCTCTGAGCAGGACAGGGGGTCATGAGCCGCTTGCATGGACGTGGTGTCAGATACATCAGGACCACGATCATGTCCTGCTTGCATGACTGTAGTGTCAGATACATCAGGACCACGATCATGCCCTGCTTGCATGGCTGTAGTCTCAGATACATCAGGACCACGATCATGTCCTGCTTGCATGGCTGTAGTCTCAGACACATCAATGGAGTGTAAGTCTTCTGTGCGGATTGAAGCACCGGTGGTCATCCCGCTGTCTTCTGCTGCTGACGTTTCTGAAGGATCAGCACCAGAGGTGGCCTCAGTGTGAGGCTTGTTTGCGACACTGACGTTGTCTGTGTCTGATGGTTTATCACAGACTGTCACTGTTTCTCCCTCTGGGTTACGGGAGATGGCAGCACGGGAAACGTCGCTGTGCGTGTTGGAGTCCCTGATCGCTGTGCGCACTGTGGGCGTCCTCATCGTTTTCATCATCATCCATGTCTTCTAGCGCCACCTCCACTTCAGCCATGAACACGATCTCGTGTGTAAGGCCGTGGCCACTTCCTCCGTCAACATGCTGGTGAACTCTGGCGTGTGGAAATCGTTGTTGGAACCTTCCGAGTCTGCTCTGCTCCTGGACTCTGGCCCGGGCAAGTCGTCTGCTGCAAGTTCCAAGCTTCCTTCGTTTACAACGTCTGAGACTGGACTTTGCGTCTGTTCAGTCAGTTGTGTGGGTTCCTGTTTTTCGCCAAGTTCTTTCGTTGTTTGAGAAGGGTCAGGTAGTGGTACTGGATCTCTTTCTGAATCTTGTGCTGAAAAGGCAAGTTCTTGTGCTGGTCCAAACCTGATGTTTGTCTGGTTCTGCAGAGAATCACAGCCAGGCTGCTGTACTGGTTCTTGTGGTGTTTGTTTCACCAGTTGGTGCGTCTCCGGCACAGACTCCTGATCGGATCCAGAAAGAGTCCAGCTGTCTCCCATGCTCCAGATGCCTTCAGTTTCCAGGACTTCGTTCACGACGTTCTCAGCGATCTCAGCAGCGTGGAAGTCGTGGGCTGACGTGGAACCAGAGACCCCGGAAACCATGATGAACTCCTCCACGTGGTCGACGTAACTGTCAGAGTTGTGGATCCCTTCCTGGTCACCCTCACCTCTGGATCCTTGAGTCTCCATGTCTGGTTGTTGCGTGTCTCTGTTGACTTTCTGCACCATCCTTCTCGGCAGGTTCTCTGGTGCCGGTGCTGGAGTCACCAGGTGCTCTGGTCTCTGACCATCTTCTGAAGGCTTTGTGGAAGAGTCGGATGTCCCGTCTGGAGAGTGAGTTGTTCCTGAAGTTTCTCCAACTCCGGGTGAAGGTCCATCATCATCTGAATCCTGTCTGTCTTTGAAGCTGTCAACGTCTTCTTCGTCTTTCTCTTCCTCCTCCTCTTCTTCTCCTTCCTCCTCCTCTTCTTCTTCCTCTCCTTCCTCTTCTCCTTCTTCTCCTTCCTCCTCTTCTTCTTCCTCATCCTTCTCCACTCGTTTCATTTCTTCTTCAAACTTCTCTCTTTCCTCTTGTTCTACACGCTCTTCAACACTCTTCTGTTGATCTTCAATGGTCTGTTCTTTCCTCTGTCCTGTTTCTTCCTGTTCTACATTTTCTCTCTCTTCCTCCAGAATGCTGTCATCTTTACCAGTGACTGTGGTCTCGGCATGGATTTGCTGCTTGTGTTCGTCCTCGGGGAGTTCTTCATCTGTCATGAAATCGTCATCAAAGTCTGAAACGTCACCCCTTTCCACAGCCCTGGTGGCATCAGGAACGTCAGAGATGCCTTCAACAAAGATGACACTGTCATCATCTTCTGTTTCTTCTGCTTCGGCTGCGTCGTCACTCTCTTCTTCATCGTTCTCTTCTTCTACCTCCTCCTCCTCATCCTCCTCCTCTTCTTCTTCTTCTTCTTCGTGCTGTTCTGGTTTTTCTTGTTCTTTTGTGTCTTCCTTTTGCATGTCGACTGTGTCTTCCTTTTGCATGTCGACTGTGTCTTCCTTTTGCATGTCGACTGTGTCTTCCTTTTGCATGTCGACTGTGTCTTCCTTTTGCATGTCGACTGTGTCTTCCTTTTGCATGTCGACTGTGTCTTCCTTTTGCATGTCGACTGTGTCTTCCTTTTGCATGTCGACTGTGTCTTCCTTTTGCATGTCAACAGTGTCTTCTTTTTGCACTTCTTCTGTATCTTCCTGTTGCACTTCAGCTGTTTCTGCTTGTTGCATTTCTGCTGTTTCTTCCTCATGCATCTCTTCTGTTTCTTCTTGTTGCAAGTCCGTTATTTCTTTCAGTTGCACTCCATCTGTTTCTTCATGTTGCACTTCTGTTGTTTCTGCCTGTTGCATTTCTATTGTTTCTTCTTTTTGCACTTCTGATGTTTGCTTCACTTCCATCTCTGTTTCCTGGTCTTGTTGCGCTTCTGTTATCTCTTTCTCTTGCACTTCCTCCTCCTCCTCCTCTTCTTCTTCTTCTTCTTCTTCTTCTCTTTCTTGTAGTTCTGTCTCTGTGTTTTGCGCAACTGCTGTCATTTCCAGTTGCATTCTTAGTGTCTTTTCTCGTTGAACTTCTTCTTCGCTGTGTTCTTCATAGTCGTCTTCTTCCTTTTCTTGCTCTTCTTCTTTCGTTGCTTCTTCTGCTGTTGCCGCTGTCTCGCCGAATTCTTCTTCTGTTACTTGTTCTGTTTCTCTTGTCTGTTGTTGTTCTGTGTCATGTTTTTCTGTAATATTTTCTTTCTGCTCTTCTATCATCTCTTCTTTCTGCTCTTCTTTCTGCTCTTCTATTATCTCTTCTGTCTGCTCTTCTGTCATCCTCTTCTTTCATCTCTTCTGTCATCTTTTCTTTCTGCTCTTCTGTCATCTCTACTTTTTGCTCTTCTATCTCTCTTCTGTCATCTCTTCTTTCTGCTCTTCTGTCATCTCTTCTATCATCTCTTCTGTCATCTCTTCTTTCTGCTCTTCTATCATCTCTTCTATCATCTCTTCTTTCTGCTCTTCTATCATCTCTTTCTTCTCTCTTTCTTTCTGCTCTTCTGTCATCTCTTCTTTCTGCTCTTCTATAATCATCTCTTCTTTCTGCTCTTCTGTCATCATCTCATCTTTCTGCTCTTCTGTCATCGTCTCTTCTTTTTGTTGTTGTTGTTGTTCTTCTGATATTGTTTCTCGGTCTTGGAGCTCTGTTGTTTCTGTATGTTCATGTCCTGTAAGGTCATCTTGATTTTGTTGCGTACCTTCTTCTTCTTCTTCTTCTTCTGCTGCTGCTGCTGCTGCTGCTGCTGCTGCTTCTCCTTCTTTCTCTCCTGTCTTCTCGTTTTGTAGTCGTTGCACTTGTGCTGTTGTCTTTTCTTCACTAGTCTTCTCCGTTGTTGTCTCGTCTTTGTCAACTTGCGCTTCTTCTGTAAACTCTTCTGGGTCGTGTTGGACAATGAGGTATCGATCTTCCAGCATTTCTCCCTGACTCCTGGGTGTCTCTGTGACGTCTTCCTGCGGCTGCCTCTTTTCTGTCGTGGCATCTCTCTCATACTGTGTGTCTGCTGGCTGGAACAAGTTTTCCCAGAACTGCAAAGTCAGGGGAGAGTGAGGTGACTGCATTCTGTCTGCGGATACTTCTCCCCGGTTGGTCTGAGTTGACAATTCACGGTCTCGGAAAATGTCTGTCACTTCTCCCTGCAAGCGTTCTTCGCTGAAACCTCCAGCGTCTGTAGCATCCTCCGTGTCTGTGGGTACTTGTGTGGCTTCGTCTTGCATGGACTGAAGCTGAGGTGCTCTGTGTGCGGCAGATGGGGCTTCTTCTGGAGCCTCCTCCCTTGAGGTCGTTTCTCCTGAATCGTCCTGGTGTGAGGGAATCGCTGTTGCCTCATCTGCACCACGCCGCTGTGTGTTGCTGTCTTCGTCATACGCTGGAAAAGATGGGATGATCAGTAAACTGGTCGATGCTGTTTCGGTGTGTGTGGTTTCTCGTCCTTCACTTAAACTTGACACAGCCACCGCTGTCCTTTGCAGTGAAGTCTGGTACTGAGGATCGTGTGTGTCAGCCACAAGTGTGACGTCTTCACGGTCTTCTGACATGACAGCCAGGCAGCTTTCAGGATGTGTGGCAGGCTGGCAGTCTTCAAGCAGGTAGGCATCATAGCTGCTGGCTGCAGACTCTTTTCTGGGAAACTCACTGCGGTAGACCTTGTCCTTGTACAGGCGGTCCTTCAGCGCCGCTAGGTCCTTCCCGTCCTTGAAAGCCACCTTCTCCACGTCGCTCTCGCTGTCAGGATGCAGGTCAGGGTGGGCGCTGAGGTCCCTGCAGCTGTGCATTCCAGAGTCTGACTCCAGGTCCGAGGCTCTGAGGCTGAACTCGGACAGGGACTGGCTCATGCTGTAGCTCGTCTCGTCGCTGGAGGACAGTTCCGGCACCGGGGCGATCGGAACGACATTGGTGGGGGAGGTGATTTCCACAGTGGAGACCTGCTTCTGAGGAACCTCAGCACGTGGTGTGTCTTGTGTGAGGTCTATGTACAAAGTCTGTGACTTTCCTTCAGAAGTTTTGCATCCCTCCTCTGCTGTTGAGCTTCCTCTTGAATAATCTCCCAGTGTGTGTGTTGTCAAGCTTGTGAAGTGTTGAGTGATGCTGTGGCTCTCTACAGCAACGTCATCCATTTCTGCTGGGACTAGTATCAGGGATTCAGAGTCCCTGACATCTTGTTGCAGATCTTCGTCGGCTGAATCAGCGCGAGGCGGCATTCTCTTCTCCTGGGTTTTGTCTGCCAACAGTTGGTCTTCATCCAAAGTGACACGGATCGGAGATGAAGGCGAGGCATGTTGATCGGTGATTCCTTGTGCGTCTGGACCATCTTCAGGTGAGTGATCTGTATCCACGGCCTGTGTCTCTTCTTCAGTCTGCTGTGATGCCATTTCTGTAATCGCCTCTGACCCGTCAGCGTTCTTCTCAGGACTGTCAGAGAGTGTGTCTATCGTGGAACTGCCAGCTCCAGAATCTTGCACTGGCTCTTGCTCTGTCTGGATCTGTGGACTGGCATTCTTCTGGCTCTGCTTGCTGACTGTTCATCTGGGACAACGTGCAGTAGGCAGGAGCGTCCTCCCCTTTCTCGATGAAATACAACGTCTCCAGCTTGAAGAGAAGTGGCTGCTTCAGGGTCTTCTGCACAGGTGTGGAAAGATGATGTCATCTGTCTTTCTTCTGTCGCTCTTTCTTGGGCATGTGTGTCGTCATAGTGGATGACGCGTTCACTCTCTGACGTCACAGCTGACGTGCTTGGGGTGTGCCACAGGGGAGGCAATTGAATGTCTTCCTGTTGCGGCAGGGACTCCAAGCTCGCTTCACTCAGAGCTGTGACTCTGTCCCTCTTCCGCTGACGTTGATGACCAGGCTGTTTTGGTGACGTCAGAGAGGAAGGATGTCTCGAAACTCGAAATAGAAGAGCGACATATGTCTGTGCCTTGGGTAGAATCGCACAAATCATCGCCAGTCTGTACCGGGGCAAAGCTGGCACCAGATTCTTCAACGACTGCACACGAATCTTCCGGCTCCAGAGCTGAAGACTCACCGGCCTCCTGCTGTGATGCTTTCTCCAGCGTCAGCAAACACAGATCCTTCAGTCTCAGCACCGCTGAAGCCTCAGCACCAGCAGCACATCTCGTGTCTGATTGGCAGGAAGCGAAGGTTCCCCTGCAGTGTGTTCTTCTGTCGTTAACCTTTGTCCATATTCTGTCGTTTCATCGGTGCTTTCTCTCACTGGTTTCGCTTCTGCAACAAGTCGAGGCTTTCTTTCTCTGTTTCTTCTTCCGTTCTGCCTCTTGCTTGTCTTCGCGAGGTTCTGCTTCTTGCAGAAACCGTGTTTCTTCGCTGAACGTTGAATCTGACCCCTCTGGAAGAAGCTGTTCATCTGCAGATGGTCCAACACCATCGTCTTCTTTGTCTTCACGGTGCGCGGGCTCCAGTTCTGTAGACAGCGACAGTTCATCCGAAACGTTTGTTGCTACATCCTCAGTACGTGACGACCCCAGACGAGCTACAAGAACCGCGTTGTTCGAAACGTCTTCAGAATCAGCGCGCGGTTCATTATTAAGCACAGGCTCTGATTCCTTGAAGACTGGGGTGGGTTCTTCACCCAGCGCGTTCACCTCAGTCTCTGGAACGATGTCCAGGAAGGAGGGGACGGACCTCACCGCCAACAGACGTCTCTGGGACCCCGTCCTCTGCAGAAGGTCCGAGTCTTCATCAGCGCTGCTGAGGCTTCCTGGGGTATCTGGTGCAGGGTCAGGGCTGGAGAGGAGGCTCATGATCTGCTTGAGGATGTGGTAGATCTCCTCCTCCAGCTCTGCTCGGGTCTGGGGCTCTATCTCTGGGCTGGTGATGACCTCTGTGGCGTCGTCCAGGGCGGAGCCAGGGAGAGCTGGGGAGGTCTCGTCGCTTGGGTACCTGCGGAGCGAGGATGGTTTGAGTTAGGTGCGTGATCATGATTATTTGATTTTTTAAAATTTTATTGAATTTTTTTTTACCTGAAGGTCTGATTTTCGAGCTTTTTATAAAATTCTTTATAGGAGGTAGGCACACACAATCATTCTCTTACGTACACAAAAAGCTCTGCCATACTGCTGCATTCTCTCTCTCTCTGTCTCTCTCTGTCTCTCTCTCTCTCTCTCTCTCTCCTCTCTCTCTCTCTCTCTCTCTCTCTCTCTCCTCTCCCTCTAATAGGGGGACGGGATAGCCTAGTGGTTAGAACATTGCGCTCGCAATCTGACTACCCGGGTTCGATTCCCGTTCAAGTGGATATTTTCCCCTGGAGTTAACATCAGTGCAGACTCCACTCTCCCCAAAGGTCTTTAGGATGAGACTATAAACCGAGGTCTCGTGTGTGAACGAACGCAGAACATCTTGCGCAAACGTTAAAATCCGTTCCGCTTTTCGGAAGAGTAGGCCATTGTGTGCCTGTGGGAACGGATGACAAAATTGACAAAACTGCAGACACACGGACTCTGGATGTAAAAAAGCACATGAGTGTTTATTCCATTATCCTCGAAATAAAAGAATAAATAAACGAATTAAAAAAATTTAAATCTTATTTCTTCTTTTCTATTCTCTCTATTTTATGCTTGCAGCTTTTTTGTTCTACGAAAAAATGAGCACAAAACAAAACAGCGTAACTACCCCTCACCTACCCCGACACACACACACACACACACACACACACACACACACACACACACACACACACACACACACACACACACACACACACAAACACACAGATGGTTCCCTTTTGAACAATAATGAGGCGGGTGCAGCGTTTGTCATACCATCTTTGAAAATAGAGAAATCATTTTATGTAGGAAAAAATCGATCTATTTTTACAGCTGAATTGTCTGCTATTTTGATGGCTTTATATTATCTTTTAGATTTTCCTAAAGACATATTTCATATACTTTTCTGTGTTGATTCCAGGTCAGTCTTACTTGCCCTGAGAAACTTCAGTTCAAAAGTGAGACAAGATTTCATAATTGAGATTAGTCATCTAATTCATTTTCTGATGATACGAGGTACTGGTGTTACATTTTGCTGGATTCCCTCGCACTGTGGTATTTACTTTAATGAAAAAGTTGACAGAAAAGCAAAATGTGGAGCTGAGCATATCGATGGGTCTTGCAGCATAAGTGTTCCTCTATCCATCCATGAGGGCTATAGCATGTTACAAAATGCATGTTGGAAACACTTTAAAAAGAAACTACAAAGTTATTCCTGGAGTGATGATGTAGCCCATGTATTATCTTTTGATAAGATCAAATATCGTAATTTACATGAATATAGAAATGTTGTATCTCTTATATACAGGTTTAAGCTCAATGCTTTTAGAACAAAATTTTTTAAAAAAGCAACATGTATCTGTGGTGAAAATCTTACCAATGATCACATTCTTTTACGATGCAGAGATCTGAAAAACATCTTACCTGCCTTCCCAGGTCGTAGCTTGCAGCAAGTTCTTAAAGACATTCCATTAATGAAAGAAATTGTATTGTCATTAAGCCATACTCCTATGTTCAGACTCCTCTGATATAAGGATAGCTTCAAGTTATATGAATTGGAAAGTTGGTATTTTTGCTGTTTGATGTTTTTGGGGTTGGTTATCTTTTTTTTTTTTTTTTTTTTTTTTTTTTTTTTTTTCCCCCCCTCCTCCCGAATTCTTGTTTATGCTTGTTTCATAATAGTTGTTTATTGCGATTGATTAGTTATATGCATACCCCTCCCCCCTACACACACACACACACACAAGCACGTGCGCGTGCGCACGCACACACACACACACGGGCACACACGCAAACACACATACACACACTTTCCTGTCTGATATCACTATTTAGTGGAAGGACGTTAAACTGAAGAACTACTACTACAAACACACACACAAACACACACAAATGACAGCAAGAACTTACTCCAGTGAAATGGCTTCTCTCGCCTGATCTCTCCCTGACTCTGAAGGTGTTGTCTCCCTTGATTCTTGGCTCTCCTGAAATCCAGGAAAAAAACAACATCTGGTAATAATTATATTCCGCTGCTTGCCTGTGTTACCGTTATCATTATCACTGCTAGTGTTGGCTTTGTTATCCCAATAATTATGATGATAATAATAATAATAATAACAACAATAGTAATAATTATAATGATAATAATAATACTAATAATGATGATGACGATGATGATAATAATAACAATAACAACAACAATAATAACAACAACAACAACAGCAGCAGCAGCAGCAGCAGCAGCAGCAGCAGCAGCAGCAGTAGTAGTAGTAGTAGTAGTAGTAGTAGTAGTAGTAGTTAGTAGTAGTAGTAGTAGTAGTAGTAGTAGTAGTAGTAAATGGAATTTTTATAGTATTGAATCTAGTTAAGCAAACAAATGAAAGCGCTAGCATTCAAATCATTTACGCGCATGAGATCGTCCACAAAAATAAGATTAACAGATTCTAACCATACACACAACCACACACACCACACACACACACACACACACACACACACACACACACACACACAACACGAGGATGTAATAATCATCATCATCATCATTATTTTTTTTAAAAATTATTATTATTATCATTATCATCATTCATCATCATCATCATCATCATCATCATTATTTCACTGGGTCAGGTGGTATCGTAACTCAATGTATCGCATTAAGTCGTCGTGTGCTGTTTTCTTAACGAAGCAGCGAGAGATTTGTAGTCCAAACAACCCCCCACATTTTATTTCTGCATCCACTCAACCATGAATGATGACCTGGGTCCTAGTCTTTCGGATGACATAATCAACTCAAGTCTCGTGTACATCATGCAAATTCAACACATGTAAAATACCCCATGGCAGTAAGAAAACAACCCCTAGCATAACCCTTCAGTCACAAATCATTTTCACATGTAAACAAATATAATACACAGACTTAAAAAAGAGGAAGAAAATATTTAGCACCGTTGTATGGTAACATGTTTTCCCAGGTAGAGTAGCTTGAATTTTATGGACAGAAATCTGCTGTTAGTACAATACAGTACGATGAAATGCGATGAAATGAAATGCACAACAAAACACAACGATGCAATAAAAACACTAAGTAATACAACACACTACTACAATACAATGCAACACATTTCAATATAGTACAACATAACACAACAAGCCGAACATAATTTTACCCAACCCAACCCAACATATCCCGGCCCAACCCATCTTAACCAATCCCACCTATCCCAACCCATCTTAGCCAATCCCAACCCATCCTAACCCATCTTAACCAATCCCAACCCATCCTAACCCATCTTAATCAATCCCAACCCATCTAACCTCTTAATCAATCCAACCCATCCTAACCCATCTTAATCAATCCCAACCCATCCTAACCTATCTTAACCAATCCCAACCTATCCCACCCCATCTTAACCAATCCCAACCTATCCCACCCCATCTTAACCAATCCCAACCTATCCCAACCCATCTTAACCAATCCCAACCTATCCCAACCCATCTTAACCAACCCCAACATATCCCACCCCATCTTAACCAATCCCAACCTATCCCACCCCATCTTAAACCGATCCCAACCTATCCCACCCCATCTTAAACCGATCCCAACCTATCCCACCCCATCTTAACCAATCCCAACCTATCCCACCCCATCTTAAACCGATCCCAACCTATCCCACCACATCTTAACCGATCCCAACCTATCCCACCCCACCTTAACCATTCCCAACCCATCCCATCTCAACCCATCCTAACCATCCCATCCCAACCCAACCCATTCTATCCCAACCACTCTTTCCCAGCCGATCCTATCCCAACCCATCCCATGGCATCCCAAACAATCCCATTCAAACTCATCCCATCCCAACCCATCTTACCCAACCCATCATCATCATCCCAACCCATCCAATCCCATCCCATAATTATCATCCCAACTTATCCTATCCCAACTCATCTTAACCCATCAATCCACACCCCCACCCCCATCCACCCCTCCCTAATCCAACTCATCCCAACCCACCCAAAACCAAACCCAACCCAACGCAATCCACCCCAAACTCAACCCACCCAAAACCAACTCAGCCACAACCCAACCCACCCAAAACCCAACCCAATCCAACGCAACCCACCCAAAACCCAACCCAACCCAACGCAACCCACCCAAAACCCAACCCAACCCAACGCAACCCACCCAAAACCCAACCAATCCAACGCAACCCACCCAAAACCCAACCCAATCCAACGCAACCACCCAAAACCCAACCCACCCAAAACCAACCCACACACAACCCAACCCACCCAAAACCCATCCCAACCCTCCCAACCCATCCAAAACCCAACCCACCCAAAACCCAACCCGACCCAACGCAACCCACTCAAAACCCAACCCATCCCAACCCACCCAAAACCAACTCACCCACAACCCAACCCACCCAAAACCTAACCCAACGCAACGCATCCCCCCAAAAAACCAAACCCATCCCAACCCACCCAAAACTCAACCCATCCCAACCCACCCCGAAATCAACACACCACAACCCAACCCACCCAAAACGCAACCCATCCCAACCCACCCAAAAACCAACCCACCCAAAACCCAACCAATCCCAACCCACCACAACCCAACCAACCCAAAACCAACCCAACCCAAAACCCAACCCAAAACCAACCCAACCCAAAACCAACCCAACCCAAAATCCACCCCAAAACCAACCCAACCCAAAACCAACCCAACGTCAACCCAATCCAACCCCAAACCAACCCACCACAACACAACATACCCAAAACCCATCCCAAACCAACCCAACTCACCCAAAACAAAACCCATCCCAAACCCATCCCACGGCTCACCCACACTACACCCCCCCCTACCCCCTTCCTTCCTATCTATCCTACCTGGTCAGCCAAGCGGGACTGCTGCTGCAGATCGTGGGCGAGCTTCTCCGTGAGGAGGTCGATGGAGGTGATGAGGTCAGCGTGCTGCACGTGCTGACCAGTGGGCAGTGGGCAGCCCAGGCGGCGGGAAAGGGTCATCACCAGGTCACGTACTGTGTTCAGCTGCTCCTCGTACTCTTCTCTCAGGTCTTCTCTCCAGTCTGGGGGGGGGTGGGGGGGGGGGGGGGGGGGCAAGTGCGTGCACAGGTTTAGTGGTGATATGGGGTGATGGTGGTGGTGGTGATAGTATGGTGGTGGTGGTGGTGGTGATGGTGGTGGTGGTGGTGATGATGATGATGATGGTAACAACACAACACCAACAACACTAGCAACAACAACAAGAACAAAACAACAACAACAATAATAATAATAATATAATAATAATAATAATAATTATTATTATTATTATTATCATTATTATAATGATGATATGATGATGATGACGACGACGACAACAATATAATAATAATCATAATAACAACAATGATGATGATGAGGAAAGAAGAAGAAGAAGAAGAAGAAGAAGAAGAAGGAAGGAGGAGGAGGAGAGAAGAAGAAGAAGAAGAAGAAGAAGAAGAAGAAGAAGAAGAAGAAGAAGAAGAAGAAGAATGTATATAGCGCTATATCTTGCAAAAACAAATCAAAGCGCTTGCATTCAACCTACTCTTTTACTTGCAACCAGTTACACAATTAATTGTTGTTTTTTTTTAAATTAATTTTTTACAAATTCAAATGTACATATACACACACTCACGCATTAGGTTTGAATGTGTGGGGGTGGGGGTGGGGGCGCCTTTGTGTGTGTATGTGTGTGTGTGTGTGTGTGTGTGTGTGTGTGTGTGTGGTTGTTGTTGGGTTGGGTTGTGTTGTGTGTGTGTTGTGGTTTGTGTGTGTGTGGGAGGAGGAGGAGAGAGTGGGAGGCGGTTTTTTGACCGATACAAACTACTGAAAACCAGACAAACACACAGACTCACCATCACAAGTCTCCACAGCTGCCAAATACTGTTGCCTTGGGTACTGCGCTTCCTCAGGAAAAGCATTCTCGACCTCCAGCTGAAGTTTGATGACGTCACTCTCTTGGACAAAATACCGTACATCACAGCTGGCCACGTCATCAGGGTATGACGTATCTGACGTGTGTTCTCCAAAGGCTGTGGCAAGTTCTGGGAAGGAGTCAGCAGTGTTCATCACCTCCTCCTTTCTTTCAGTAAAATGGGGTTCAGCATCATCATGGGTCTCTGAAACGTCAGCGTCGTCACTAAGTACGTCACCAAGAGATCCCTTCCTGACGTCATAGCTTGAGGTTTTGTCCTCTGACGTAATTCTGGTCACGCGCGTTTTGATGTCGGTGAGCACGTGCTGGATGTCGATGTAGAACGTGTGCTGAGAGCTGTCCACTGATTGGCGAGGTGTGTCTGCTGCTGCTGCTCCTGCTGCAACAGCGCCAGGGGATGCCTGACTGTCCTCCTTCTGCACACAGAGGTCCTTTCCAGGCCTAGCCAAGGTGTCTTCCTCGTGGTCGCTGGAAACGGGATGCTTTTGTTCTGTCTCGACATCTTCCATTGATCGGAAGCACGTTTCCTCTGAGTGGTCTTGAATCACAGCTGCGCTGGTTCTGTCCCTGTCTGTGGAGTCTTCAGCTAGTTCTGCTCCTGGACTCTTCCAGCTTCTGTCTGTGTCCTCGCCTTCTGCTTCGGCGTCGATGAAAAAGACAGGACGGTCACTTTCGGTTCCCGGCAAAGGATCCACAGCTAGTTGTTCTGCATGCGCGTCATGTTGGTCAAGCCTGTCATCCTCGTGTTGTGAGGAATCAAGATGAACGTGTTCAGGGTCATGAGGGGCTGAAGGCAGCTGGACGTCTTCGGCTACATCTCCATCCTGGACGAGAAGGGCACGGTAGGCTTCAGCAGGAGCTCGGAATCCAACGAAGATCCCTGTGCTGCCTTGTGGAAAGGTTTCCCCTGCAGGTGTGCCTTCTCCTTCACTTCCCCTGGAAGGCATCACCAAGTCCTGGCTAGAGTCTTCTGACGTTAAGAGCTGATCATCTTGCTGCTGCTGCTGCTGCTGCTGCTGCTGCTGGTCAACGGTTTCAGTGTCTTGTGGAGGAGGCTCTGCTTGAACGCAAAGACTGGCCACAAGTTCTAGTCAGGATCAGGACTCTCAGCACGTGTAGTGAAGTCAATGAAGTCAGAGAAGTCGTCTGCTGCACTGATTTCAGATAAGGCATCGTCATCGTCATCATCATAATCCCTTCCAGGTTGCATTCATCTGATGTGGTGATGTTGCTTTGGTCTTGTTTAGACTTCACGACAGAAGGTGAAGTCTCTGTCTCAGCCTGTCTGTCTCTTGTGTCGGGCATTTCAGAGTCAGGGCTGACAGGTCTGTTGTAGAGGTCGTCCACTGTCAGCAATGACATCCCGCCTATGTCTCCTTCAGGAAGAGCGACGTCTTCATCCCAGTCACCTTGAAGGAGGAGGGAAGTATCGAACGGCTGGTGTGCGGCAGTGACAGTTTCTTCACTGAAAACCATTCCAGTGAGCGACTTGTCCGCTGTTCGTGTGACCACTGCAGAATGTACACACTCTTCCTCGTCCGGAGAGCGGTCTTCCTGCTGTTGTTCAGAACGGAGCCTGTCCTCCAGTGCAGCTGCCTGTCCTGTTCAGCACCTGCCTGCTGCTGTGGCCACTCAGAAAAGGGGACTGGGTATTCTTCAGGCCAGCAGCTGCCATCAGCGGTCACATCGCCCAGGTAGTAGTCCTTGGCTGGCTCCTTCCCGCTCACCTGGGTTGCTGCAGAAAGGTCTCTGGAGTAGTGCATCTCGCCAGCTTCAGTTTTGTGAAGTTCAGCTTCTTTTTCTTTTTCTTCTTCTTGTTCTTCTTCTTCTTCTTCTTCTTCTTCTTCTTCTTCATCTTGCTCTTCCACCTCTTCTTCTTTGTCTATGACGGAGTCGGTTGTAGTTGCATCAGTGTCTAACCCATCAGTAGCTGGAACCTCAATTTCCTGAGAATCGGGGGTTTCTGAAGAAGTTCTGCAGTGATCGGCGCTGTTCCTGACAGTCCGTCTCTCTGGTGTTCATCTTCAGTCATGGATTTGCTGAAAGGGGTGTCACTCTGCCAGTCAGTGTCTGGAATCTGAATTTCCTGGGGTTCGTAAGTTTCTGGCGTCATATCTTCTGTGCTTCTTTCTGCTTCTGTTGGTGTTGAAATGTCTTCGGGTTCAGTTCTCTCTTCAGGGATGGGGGAGGTGAAAGGAACAGCCTGTCCCCATTCAGTTTGTGGGACGTGGATTTCCTGGGGTTCATAATTCTCTGGGATGACTCTTCCTCTGTGTCTTCCATCACCTCTCCACCATCTTCTGATTTGTCCTCAGTTGCGGAACAGTGAAAGGAACACTCTCAGACCAGTCCTTGTCTCCAATCTGTATTTCTTCAGGTTCATAGGTTTCTGGAATTTCATCTGTCTGTGCTTTGTGAGATTCTGGGGTTAATTCTTCTTCTTGGCTTATTTCCTCTTCTTCTGCTATTGCTGCAGTGTCTCCAGAGTCAGTTTTCTCTTCCTGAACTTGAGAGGTGACAGGAACGTCAAGTTCCCACTCCTGTGTGGAACGTGGATTTCCTGGGGTTCGTAGTTCTCTGGGATAACTTCCTCCTCTGTGTCCTCTGTCATCTGCTCAACGTCTTCTGGTTTCTCCTCAGTCACAGGAGCGGTGAAGGGAACAGTCTCAGACCAGTCCTTGTCTTCAATCTGCATTTCCTCAGGTTCGTAGGTTTCTGGAATCTCTTCTTCTTCTTCATCCTCCTCCTCCTCTCCCTCTTCCTCCTCCTCTTCTCCTTCCTCCTGTTCTCCCTCCTCCTCTCCTCCTCTATCTTGTGCTGGTGATGATGCTGGACCCATGATTGCGTCAACGTCTTCCTTCTGATCTTTAGTGACATGACGTGCAGAAGAAACAACACTTTCCTGGACATGCTTTTCTGGGGATGTGGGGACGGTGGGGGTCAAGTCTTCTCCGCTTCTTGATTCCTCCATCATACTTTCTGTCACTCCCTGTGAGTCTTTCTCAGCACAGGAAGGCATGTCAGGGGCTGAGGGTGTCAGGGTTTCTTCAGGGCTGGTAGTAGTCATCTCTGTTTCTGCTGCTTTCGTGACTAGGTCTTCAGCCTGGATTTCCTCCTCTACTGCTGGGTCCTTGAGCGGAACACTTTCTGACCTGTCAGTGTCAGGAATATCAATCTCCTGAGGTCCGTCACTTTCTGGGATCAGTTCTTCTTCAGGGATTACTGCTGTTGCAAGATCATCTTGCTGTTTTTCGTCACCAGATGTAGACGTGGTCAAAGGAGCTTCACGATGCCAGTCAGTGTCAGGTATTTCAATTTCTTTGGCTTTGTAAGTTTCTGGGGTCAGCTCTTCATCTGTGCTTCTGTCTCCATCTTCTGCAGCTGCTGCAGTGTCTTTAGGCTGGGATGTCTCTTGGGGAACATTGGAGGTGAAAGGCACATGTTCTCCCCACTCACTGTGTGGAACGTGGATTTCCTGGGGTTCGTAGTTTTCTGGGGTGACCTCTTCCTCTGTGTCCTCTGTCACCTCTTCACCATCTTCTGATTTGTCATCAGTTGCAGGAACGGTGAAAGGAACAGTCTCAGACCAGTCCTTGTCTTCAATCTGTATTTCTTCAGGTTCGTAGGTTTCTGGAATCTCATCTTCCCGAGCTTCAACATCTTCTGGGATATGCTCTTTAGTTTTGATTTCTTCTTTCTCTGGTCTTGCCGTTGCATGGTCTTCAGGTTCTGTTTTCTCTTCAGGAGTAGGGGAAGTGAAAGGAACAGCCTGTCCCCAGTCAGTTTCTTGGACGTGGATTTCCTGGGGTTCATAGTTCTCTGGAATGACCTCCTCCCCTGTTTCCTCTGTCATGTCTTCACCATCTTCTGATTTGTCCTCAGTCGCAGGAACCGTAAATGGAACACTCTCAGACCAGTCCTTGTCTTCAATCTGTATTTCTTCAGGTTCGTAGGTTTCTGGAATTTCATCTGTCTGTGCCTTGTGAGATTCTGGGGTCAATTCTTCTTCTTGGCTCATTTCCTCTTCTTCTGCTTCTTTAGAGTCAGTTTTCTCTTCCTGAACTTGAGAGGTGACAGGAACGTCAACTTCCCACTCCCTGTGTGGGACGTGGATTTCCTGGGGTTCGTAGTTCTCTGGGATAACCTCCTCCTCTGTGTCCTCTGTCATCTGCTCAACGTCTTCTGCTTTTTCCTCAGTCACAGGGACAGTGAAGGAAACACTATCAGACCAGTCCTTGTCCTCAATCTGGATTTCCTCAGGTTCGTAGGTTTCTGGAATCTCTTCTTCTTCCTCCTCTTCCTCCTCTTCTTCCTCCCCCTCTTCTCCTTCCTCCTGTTCTCCCTCCTCCTCTCCTCCTCTATCTTGTGCTGGTGATGATGCTGGACCCATGATTGCGTCAACGTCTTCCTTCTGATCTTTAGTGACATGACGTGCAGAAGAAACAACACTTTCCTGGACATGATTTTCTGCGGATGTGGGGATGGTAGGGGTCAAGTCTTCTCCACTTCTTGATTCCTCCATCAGACTTTCTGTCACTCCCTGTGAGTCTCTCTCAGCACAGGAAGGCATGTCAGGGGCTGAGGGTGTCAGGGTTTCTTCAGGGCTGGTAGTAGTCATCTCTGTTTCTGCTGCTTTCGTGACTAGGTCTTCAGCCTGGATTTCCTCCTCTACTGCTGGGTCCTTGAGCGGAACACTTTCTGACCTGTCAGTGCCAGGAATATCCATCTCCTGAGGTTCTTCACTTTCTGGGATCAGTTCTTCTTCAGGGATTGCTGCTGTTGCAAGGTCATCTTGCTGTTTTTCGTCACCAGATGTAGACGTGGTCAAAGGGGCTTCACCATGCCAGTCAGTGTCAGGGATTTCAATTTCTTTGGCTTCGTAAGTTTCTGGGGTCAGCTCCTCATCTGTGCTTCTCTCTCCATCTTCTGCAGCTGCTGCAGTGTCTTCAGGCTCGAATGTCTCTTGGGGAACATTGGAGGTGAAAGGCACATGTTCTCCCCACTCACTGTGTGCAATGTGGATTTCCTGGGGCTCGTAGTTTTCTGGGGTGACCTCTTCCTCTGTGTCCTCTGTCATCTCTTCACCATCTTCTGATTTGTCATCAGTTACAGGAACAGTGAAGGGAACAGTCTCAGACCAGTCCTTGTCTTCAATCTGTATTTCCTCAGGTTCGTAGGTTTCTGGAATCTCATCTTCCCGAGCTTCAACATCTTCTGGGATATGCTCTTTAGTTTTGATTTCTTCTTTTTCTGGTCTTGCTGTTGCATGGTCTTCAGGTTCTGTTTTCTCTTCAGGAGTAGGGGAAGTGAAAGGAACAGCCTGTCCCCAGTCAGTTTCTTGGACGTGGATTTCCTGGGGTTCATAGTTCTCTGGAATGACCTCCTCCCCTGTTTCCTCTGTCATGTCTTCACCATGTTCTGATTTGTCCTCAGTTGCAGGAACCGTGAATGGAACACTCTCAGACCAGTCCTTGTCTTCAATCTGTATTTCTTCAGGTTCATAGGTTTCTGGAATTTCATCTGTCTGTGCTTTGTGAGATTCTGGGGTTAATTCTTCTTCTTGGCTTATTTCCTTTTCTTCTGCTATTGCTGCAGTGTCTCCAGATTCAGTTTTCTCTTCCTGAACTTGAGAGGTGACAGGAACGTCAAGTTCCCACTCCCTGTGTGGAACGTGGATTTCCTGGGGTTCGTAGTTCTCTGGGATAACTTCCTCCTCTGTGTCCTCTGCCATCTGCTCAACGTCTTCTGGTTTCTCCTCAGTCACAGGAGCAGTGAAGGGAACAGTCTCAGACCAGTCCTTGTCTTCAATCTGGATTTCCTCAGGTTCGTAGGTTTCTGGAATCTCTTCTTCTTCATCCTCCTCCTCCTCTCCCTCTTCCTCCTCCTCTTCTCCTTCCTCCTGTTCTCCCTCCTCCTCTCTTCCTCTATCTTGTGGGGGTGATGATGCTGGACCCATGATTGCGTCAACGTCTTCCTTCTGATCTT
Source organism: Rapana venosa (assembly GCA_028751875.1). NCBI lineage: Eukaryota > Metazoa > Mollusca > Gastropoda > Neogastropoda > Muricidae > Rapana > Rapana venosa. The sequence continues at coordinate 42,676,432 of CM054164.1, read as the reverse complement.
TAGTGACATGACGTGCAGAAGAAACAACACTTTCCTGGACATGCTTTTCTGCGGATGTGGGGACGGTGGGGTCAAGTCTTCTCCGCTTCTTGATTCCTCCATCAGACTTTCTGTCACTCCCTGTGAGTCTCTCTCAGCACAGGAAGGCATGTCAGGGGCTGAGGGTGTCTGGGTTTCTTCAGGGCTGGTAGTAGTCATCTCTGTTTCTGCTGCTTTCGTGACTAGGTCTTCAGCCTGGATTTCCTCCTCTACTGCTGGGTCCTTGAGCGGAACACTTTCTGACCTGTCAGTGTCAGGAATATCAATCTCCTGAGGTTCGTCACTTTCTGGGATCAGTTCTTCTTCAGGGGTTGCTGCTGTTGCAAGGTCATCTTGCTGTTTTTCGTCATCAGATGTAGACGTGGTCAAAGGGGCCTCACCCTGCCAGTCAGTGTCTGGTATTTCAATTTCTTTGGCTTCGTATATTTCTGGTTTGAGCTCAGCATCGTCAAGTTCTTGATTTTCTTCTATTGCGGATTCAGTGTCTTTAGACACTCTCAGTTCTGTAGAGTCCGATATTTTCGCTCTTTGTTGATCTGTGTCTGATACTGGAAACAGTGTCAAGGGGATTGATTTACCCCAGTCACTTTCAGCAACGTGGATTTCTGTTGGTTCATAGCTTTCTACTACAGGCTCTTCTGCTGTTTTGTCATCTTCCTTGTCCTCATCATCTTGCATGGATGGAATTGTGAATGGCATGGACTGTGTCAAAGCAGTGTCAACGTGGATTTCTTTTGCTTCGTACACCTGTGGGATTTCTTCAGTGTCTGAATCATCTATACCCTGGACGTTTTCATCTCTTCCTTCTGTCTCTTGACATTGTTGTTTTTCGTCAGTAGGTACAGGCACAGTCAAGGGTTGTTCTTGGATCCAGTCTTCATCAGGTATGTGGATGTCTCTGCTCTCATATGAAAGCTCAGCATCAGGACTGTCAGCTCTCACAAGGTCCACAGTGAAGTCTTCTGTCTTGGTCAAGTCGTCACCCAGGTCCACCTCAGCATCAGGACTGAAGACCTGGCTGAAAGGCACCAGGTCCTGACTGACCTGTCCTTCAGCATGCTGGATATGTGTGAAGTCTTGGTCAGTGCATTCTGTCACAGAGTCTGGACTGTCAGGTCTGTGCGTGATGTCATCTTCAAGGAGCAGCTGTGGTTCAGCATCCACCTCTTCCGTCATAGATCCTTCTGCGTCAATGACGTTTTCCAGATTCTCCACTGTGGAACTTTCCTGTGGAGCTTTTGATTCATGTAGTTCTTCAGATGTCTGGAATGTCTTGCTCAGCTCTGTTTCAGCCTGGGTATCACACACTTCCTTGACTGTCTCCACGACTTTTTCTGTTGTCATTGAGATTTCATGGACTGAATATGAGATTTCTTGTTCTGTAATGATTTCGGCATCAGGGCTTTTAGATCTCAACACAGGAACAGCTTCATATTCAGGTCCTATCAAGTCCTTGGCAAAGTCTATTTCTGCTTCTTCACTGAAGTCTTCTTCAAACGGTGGCAGTTCCTGCTGACTGTCCACAGTCACTTCAGGCAAACTGCTGACATCTTGTTCTGTCACAGAGTCTGGGCTGTCTGGACGGTCAGTGACGTCATCCTCAGGCTGTGTGTCTTTCTCCACAGGATCAACGTCTGAAAGCCAACGTCAACTTCTTCAGAATATGTGTCCATAGATGACAGAAACTCCTCATGTCTGTCTTCACTGCACGTGGATGTCTGTGTGGGTTCTTCTGTATGACTGTCATGGGTGGCTTCTTCTGTATTGACGCCAACACCAGCTGTTTTGACTTCTAATGCAGACATTGCAAGAAACTTTTCTTGTGGTTCTGGATGAAGACTTGCCACTTGCTCCTCTGCTGCAACAGTGTCAGATTGTTCTTCTATGACAGAGGTATCAGACTTTTCCTCCTTTGTTTCCTCATCCATGCCCTCATCGCCTCTTTCTTTGTCAATCTCAGCATGTGTCAGTGGAGTGGTCTCAGACCAGTCAGATGATGGAACCAGGATCTCCTGTGCTTCATACGATCCAGATGACTCTTCATCTTCTGCTTCATCTTTCACTTCACTTCTCTCTTCATCTGTATCTGATGCTGGGCCCTGTGTCAGAGGTGCTGATTCACTCCAGTCACTTTCAGCAATGTGGATTTCTGTTGGTTCATAGCTTTCTTCTACAGGCTCTTTTGCTGTTTCATTATCTTCCATGTCATCTTCATCTTGCATGGATGGAATTGTGAATGGCATGGACTGTGTCAAAGCAGTGTCAATGTGGATTTCCTTTGCTTCGTACACCTCTGGGATTTCTTCTGTGTCTGAATGACGATCTGTGTCCTGGACGTTTTCATCGTCTCCTTCCTCTTCCCCTGCCTCTGTTTCCTCAGTAAGTACAGGCACAGTCAAGGGTTGTTCTTGGATCCAGTCTGCATCAGGTATGTGGATGTCTCTGCTCTCATATGACAGTTCAGCATCAGGACTGTCAGCTCTCACAAGGTCCACAGTGAAGTCTTCTGTCTTGGTCAAGTCGTCACCCAGGTCCACCTCAGCATCAGGACTGAAGACCTGGCTGAAAGGCACCAGGTCCTGACTGACCTGTCTTTCAGCATGCTGGACATGTATGAAGTCTTGGTCAGTGCATTCTGTCACAGAGTCTGGACTGTCAGGTCTGTGCGTGATGTCATCTTCAAGGACCAGCTGTGGTTCAGCATCCATGTCTTCCGTCATAGATTCCATCATAATCAGTGACCTTATCCAGATTCTCTATCGAGGGAGTGTCTTGTGTGCCTTCTGAGTCATGTAGCTCTTCAGATGTCTGGAATGTCTTGCTAAGCTCTGTTTCAGCCTGGGCATCGCACACTTCCTTGACTGTCTCCACGACTTTTTCTGTTGTTATTGAGATTTCGTGGACTGAATATGAGATTGCTTGTTCTGTAATGATTTCGGCATCAGGGCTTTTAGATCTCAACACAGGAACAGATTCATCTCAGGTCCTATCAAGTCCTTGGCAAAGTCTATTTCTGCTTCTTCACTGAAGTCTTCTTCAAACGGTGGCAGTTCCTGCTGACTGTCCACAGTCACTTCAGGCAAACTGCTGACATCTCGTTCTGTCACAGAGTCTGGGCTGTCTGGACGGTCAGTGACGTCATCCTCAGGCTGTGTGTCTTTCTCTACAGGATCTACGTCTGAAATCCCAACGTCAACTTCTCCAGAATATGTGTCTATAGATGACAGAAACTCCTCATGTCTGTCTTCACTGCACGTGGATGTCTGTGTGGGTTCTTCTATCTGATGACTGTCATGGGTGGCTTCTTCTGTATTGACGCCAACACCAGCTGTTTTGACTTCTAATGCAGATATTGCAAGAAACTGTTCTTCTGGTTCTGGATGAAGACTTGCCACTTCCTCCTCTGCTTCAACAATGTCAGATCGTTCTTCTATGGCAGAGGTATCAGGCTTTTCCTCCTCTGTTTCCTCATCCATGCCTTCATCCCCTCTTTCTTTGTCAATCTCAGAATGTGTCAGTGGAGTGGTCTCAGACCAGTCAGATGATGGAACCAGGATCTCCTGTGCTTCATACGATCCAGATGACTCTTCATCTTCTGCTTCATCTTTCACTTCACTTCTCTCTTCATCTGTATCTGATGCTGGACCCTGTGTCAGAGGTGCTGATTCACCCCAGTCACTTTCAGCAATGTGGATTTCTGTTGGTTCATAGCTTTCTTCTACAGGCTCTTTTGCTGTTTCATTATTTTCCATGTCATCTTCATCTTGCATGAATGGAATTGTGAATGGCATGGACTGTGTCAAAGCAGTGTCAATGTGGATTTCCTTTGCTTCGTACACCTCTGGTATTTCTTCTGTGTCTGAATGACGATCTGTGTCCTGGACGTTTTCATCGTCTCCTTCCTCTTCCCCTGCCTCTGTTTCCTCAGTAAGTACAGGCACAGTCAAGGGTTGCTCTTGGATCCAGTCTGCATCAGGTATGTGGATGTCTCTGCTCTCATATGACAGTTCAGCATCAGGACTGTCAGCTCTCACAAGGTCCACACTGCTGTCTTCAGTCTTGGTCACGTCGTCACCCAGGTCCACCTCAGCATCAGGACTGAAGACCTGGCTGAAAGGCACCAGGTCCTGACTGACCTGTCTTTCAGCATGCTGGACATGTGTGAAGTCTTGGTCAGTGCATTCTGTCACAGAGTCTGGACTGTCAGGTCTGTGCATGACGTCATCTTCAAGGACCAGCTGTGGTTCAGCATCCACGTCTTTCATCATAGATCCATCAGCATCAGTGACCTTTTCCAGATTCTCTTTCGAGGGAGTGTCTTGTGTACCTTCTGATTCATGTAGTTCTTCAGATGTCTGGAATGTCTTGCTCAGCTCTGTTTCAGCCTGGGTATCATATACTTCCTTGACTGTCTCCACGACTTTTTCTGATGTTATTGAGATTTCGTGTACTGAATATGGAATTGCCTGTTCTGTAATGATTTCATCATCAGGGCTTTCAGATCTCAACACAGGAACAGCTTCATCTTCAGGTCCTATCAAGTCCTTGGCAAAGTCTATTTCTGCTTCTTCACTGAAGTCTTCTTCAAACGGTGGCAGTTCCTGCTGACTGTCCACAGTCACTTCAGGCAAACTGCTGACATCTCGTTCTGTCACAGAGTCTGGGCTGTCTGGACGGTCAGTGACGTCATCCTCAGGCTGTGTGTCTTTCTCTACAGGATCTACGTCTGAAATGCCCAACGTCAACTTCTTCAGAATATGTGTCCTTAGATGACAGTAACTCCTCATGTCTGTCTTCACTGCACGTGGATGTCTGTGTGGGTTCTTCTATCTGATGACTGTCATGGGTGGCTTCTTCTGTATTGACGCCAACACCAGCTGTTTTGACTTCTAATGCAGATATTGCAAGAAACTGTTCTTCTGGTTCTGGATGAAGACTTGCCACTTCCTCCTCTGCTTCAACAATGTCAGATCGTTCTTCTATGGCAGAGGTATCAGGCTTTTCCTCCTTTGTTTCCTCATCCATGCCTTCATCCCCTCTTTCTTTGTCAATCTCAGCATGTGTCAGTGGAGTGGTCTCAGACCAGTCAGATGATGGAACCAGGATCTCCTGTGCTTCATACGATCCAGATGACTCTTCATCTTCTGCTTCATCTTTCACTTCACTTCTCTCTTCATCTGTATCTGATGCTGGACCCTGTGTCAGAGGTGCTGATTCACTCCAGTCACTTTCAGCAATGTGGATTTCTGTTGGTTCATAGCTTTCTACCACAGGCTCTTCTTCTGTGTCATCATCTTCCTTGTCCTCTTCATCTTGCATGGATGGAATTGTGAATGGCATGGACTGTGTCAAAGCAGTGTCAATGTGGATTTCCTTTGCTTCGTACACCTCTGGGATTTCTTCTGTGTCTGAATGACGATCTGTGTCCTGGACGTTTTCATCGTCTCCTTCCTCTTCCCCTGCCTCTGTTTCCTCAGTAAGTACTGGCACAGTCAAGGGTTGCTCTTGGATCCAGTCTGCATCAGGTATGTGGATGTCTCTGCTCTCATATGACAGTTCAGCATCAGGACTGTCAGCTCTCACAAGGTCCACAGTGAAGTCTTCTGTCTTGGTCAAGTCGTCACCCAGGTCCACCTCAGCATCAGGACTGAAGACCTGGCTGAAAGGCACCAGGTCCGGACTGACCTGTCTGTCAGCATCCTGGACATGTGTGAAGTCTTGGTCAGTGCATTCTGCCACAGAGTCTGGACTGTCAGGTCTGTGCATGACGTTATCTTCAAGGAGCAGCTGTTGTTCAGCATCCACCTCTTCTGTTATAGATCCATCAGCCTCAGAGATGTTTTCCAGATTCTCTATTGTAGAAGCTTCCTGTGTGCCTTCTGAGTCATGTCGTTCTTCAGATGTCTGGAATGTCTTACTGAGCTCTGTTTCAACCTGGGTATCACACACTTCCTTGACTGTCTCCACGACTTTTTCTGTTGTTATTGAGATTTCGTGTACTGAATATGGGATTACCTGTTCTCCAATGATTTCAGCATCAGGGCTTTCAGATCTCAGCACAGGAACAGCTTCATCTTCAGGTCCTATCAAGTCCTTGGCAAAGTCTATTTCTGCTTCTTCACTGAAGTCTTCTTCAAATGGTGGCAGTTCCTGCTGACTGTCCACAGTCACTTCAGGCAAACTGCTGACATCTTGTTCTGTCACAGAGTCTGGGCTGTCTGGACGGTCAGTGACGTCATCCTCAGGCTGTGTTTCTTTCTCCACAGGCTCAACGTCTGAAATGCCAACGTCAACTTCTTCAGAATATGTGTCCATAGATGACAGAAACTCCTCATGTCTGTCTTCACTGCACGTGGATGTCTGTGTGGGTTCTTCTGTCTGACTGTCATGGGTGGCTTCTTCTGTATTGACTGCAACACCAGCTGTTTTGACTTCTAATGCAGACATTGCAAGAAACTGTTCTTCTGGATCTGGATGAAGACTTGCCACTTCCTCCTCTACTACAACAGTGTCAGATTGTTCTTCTATGACAGAGGTATCAGGCTTTTCCTCCTTTGTTTCCTCATCCATGCCCTCATCGCCTCTTTGTTTGTCCATCTCAGAATGTGTCAGAGGAGTAGTCTCAGACCAGTCAGATGATGGAACCAGGATCTCCTGTGCTTCATACGATCCAGATGACTCTTCATCTTCTGCTTCATCTTTCACTTCACTTCTCTCTTCGTCTGTATCTGATGCTGGGCCCTGTGTCAGAGGTGCTGATTCACTCCAGTCACTTTCAGCAATGTGGATTTCTGTTGGTTCATAGCTTTCTTCTACAGGCTCTTTTGCTGTTTCATTATCTTCCATGTCATCTTCATCTTGCATAGGTGGAATTGTGAATGGCATGGACTGTGTCAAAGCAGTGTCAATGTGGATTTCCTTTGCTTCGTACACCTCTGGGATTTCTTCTATGTCTGAATGACGATCTGTGTCCTGGACGTTTTCATCGTCTCCTTCCTCTTCCCCTGCCTCTGTTTCCTCAGTAAGTACAGGCACAGTCAAGGGTTGCTCTTGGATCCAGTCTGCATCAGGTATGTGGATGTCTCTGCTCTCATATGACAGTTCAGCATCAGGACTGTCAGCTCTCACAAGGTCCACAGTGAAGTCTTCTGTCTTGGTCAAGTCGTCACCCAGGTCCACCTCAGCATCAGGACTGAAGACCTGGCTGAAAGGCACCAGGTCCTGACTGACCTGTCTTTCAGCATGCTGGACATGTGTGAAGTCTTGGTCAGTGCATTCTGTCACAGAGTCTGGACTGTCAGGTCTGTGCATGACGTCATCTTCAAGGACCAGCTGTGGTTCAGCATCCACGTCTTCCGTCATAGATCCATCAGCATCAGTGACCTTTTCCAGATTCTCTATCGAAGGAGTGTCTTGTGTACCTTCTGATTCATGTAGTTCTTCAGATGTCTGGAATGTCTTGCTCAGCTCTGTTTCAGCCTGGGTATCATACACTTCCTTGAGTGTCTCCACGACTTTTTCTGATGTTATTGAGATTTCCTGTACTGAATATGGAATTGCCTGTTCTGTAATGATTTCATCAGGGCTTTCAGATCTCACCACAGGAACAGCTTCATCTTCAGGTCCTATCAAGTCCTTGGCAAAGTCTATTTCTGCTTCTTCACTGAAGTCTTCTTCAAACGGTGGCAGTTCCTGCTGACTGTCCACAGTCACTTCAGGCAAACTGCTGACATCTCGTTCTGTCACAGAGTCTGGGCTGTCTGGACGGTCAGTGACGTCATCCTCAGGCTGTGTGTCTTTCTCTACAGGATCTACGTCTGAAAGCCCAACGTCAACTTCTTCAGAATATGTGTCCTTAGATGACAGTAACTCCTCATGTCTGTCTTCACTGCACGTGGATGTCTGTGTGGGTTCTTCTATCTGATGACTGTCATGGGTGGCTTCTTCTGTATTGACGCCACCAGCTGTTTTGACTTCTATTGCAGATATTGCAAGAAACTGTTCTTCTGGTTCTGGATGAAGACTTGCCACTTCCTCCTCTGCTTCAACAATGTCAGATCGTTCTTCTATGGCAGAGGTATCAGGCTTTTCCTCCTTTGTTTCCTCATCCATGCCTTCATCCCCTCTTTCTTTGTCAATCTCAGCATGTGTCAGTGGAGTGGTCTCAGACCAGTCAGATGATGGAACCAGGATCTCCTGTGCTTCATACGATCCAGGTGACTCTTCATCTTCTGCTTCATCTTTCACTTCACTTCTCTCTTCATCTGTATCTGATGCTGGGTTCTGTGTCAGAGGTGCTGATTCACTCCAGTCACTTTCAGCAATGTGGATTTCTGTTGGTTCATAGCTTTCTACTACAGGCTCTTCTGCTGTTTCATCATCTTCCTTGTCCTCTTCATCTTCCATGGATGGAATTGTGAATGGCATGGACTGTGTCAAAGCAGTGTCAATGTGGATTTCCATTGCCTCGTACACCTCTGGGATTTCTTCTGTGTCTGAATGACGATCTGTGTCCTGGACGTTTTCATCGTTTCCTTCCTCTTCTCCTGCTTCTGTTTTCTCAGTAAGTACAGGCACAGTCAAGGGTTGTTCTTGGATCCAGTTTGCATCAGGTATGTGGATGTCTCTGCTCTCATACGACAATTCAGCATCAGGACTGTCAGCTCTCACAAGGTCCACAGTGAAGTCTTCTGTCTTGGTCAAGTCATCACCCAGGTCCACCTCAGCATCAGGACTGAAGACCTGGCTGAAAGGCACCAGGTCCGGACTGACCTGTCTTTCAGCATGCTGGACATGTGTGAAGTCTTGGTCAGTGCATTCTGCCACAGAGTCTGGACTGTCAGGTCTGTGCATGACGTCATCTTCAAGGACCAGCTGTGGTTCAGCATCCATCTCTTCCGTTATAGATCCTTCTGCGTCAATGACGTTTTCCTGATTCTCCATTGTGGAGGTTTCCTGTGGAGCTTCTGAATCATGTAGTTCTTCAGATGTCTGGAATGTCTTGCTCAGCTCTGTTTCAGCCTGGGTATCACACACTGCCTTGACTGTCTCCACGACTTCTTCTGATGTCATTGAGATTTCGTGGACTGAATATGAGATTTCTTGTTCTGTAATGATTTCGAAATCAGGGCTTTCAGATATCAACAAAGGAACAGCTTTATCATCAGGTCCTATCAAGTCCTTGGCAAAGTCTATTTCTGCTTCTTCACTGAAGTCTTCTTCAAACGGTGGCAGTTCCTGCTGACTGTCCACAGTCACTTCAGGCAAACTGCTGACATCTTGTTCTGTCACAGAGTCTGGGCTGTCTGGGCGGTCAGTGACGTCATCCTCAGGCTGTGTGTCTTTCTGCACAGGATCAACGTCTGAAAGTCCAACGTGAACTTCTTCAGAATATGTGTCCATAGATGACAGAAACTCCTCATGTCTGTCTTCACTGCACGTGGATGCCTGTGTGGCTTCTCTCTGACTGTCATAGGTGGCTTCTTCTGTATTGACTGCAACACCAGCTGTTTTGACTTCTAATGCAGACATTGCAAGAAACTGTTCTTCTGGATCTGGATGAAGACTTGCCACTTCCTCCTCTACTACAACAGTGTCAGATTGTTCTTCTATGACAGAAGTATGAGGCTTTTCCTCCATTGTTTCCTCATCCATGCCCTCATTGCCTCTTTGTTTGTCCTTCTCAAATGTGTCAGGGAGTAGTCTCAGACCATCAGATGATGGAACCAGGATCTTCCTGTGCTTCATACGATCCAGATGACTCTTCATCTTCTGCTTCATCTTTCACTTCACTTCTCTCTTCATCTGTATCTGATGCTGGGCCCTGTGTCAGAGGTGCTGATTCACTCCAGTCACTTTCAGCAATGTGGATTTCTTGGTTCATAGCTTTCTACTACAGGCTCTTCTGCTGTTTCATCATCTTCTTTGTCCTTTCATCTTGCATGGATGAATTGGTGAATGCATTGGACTGTTCAAGCAGTGTCATGTGGATTTCTTTTGCCTCGTACACCTCATGGGATCTTCTTCTGTGTCTGAATGACGATCTGTGTTCCTGACGTTTTCATTGTCTCCTTCCTCTTCCCCATGCACTCATGTTTCCTTAGTAAGTACAAGGTTCTTCAGTCTAAGGCTTTTTCTTGCTTTATCTCCAGTTCTGCATCAGGTACTGCAGTTTTTCTGTACCGGTTTTGATGAATTTGCTTCTGTCTCTCATATCGACTCAGTGTTCACATCAGGACTGTCAGCTGTCAAGGGCTCCCAGTCTGAATGTCTTCTGCTCCTATGTTAGCTGGTCTGTCATCCCAGGATCTGCTGCTCGCATCTCACTCAAGGACTGTGCTGAAAGCACCAGGTCCTGACCTTACTGTCATTTCAGACTTGTCAGGATTCTCCAGTGTGAAGTCTTGGTAGATTCAGATTCATGCCATGTTCGATCACTCTGTCTGTCAGTCTGTGCATGTTTACTCATTCCTTAAGTTCCAGCTAGTGTTTTCTTCATTCGAATTCTTCCGTCTGATTTGCATATGCAACATTGCCTTGTTCCCAGTTACTTGTCTAGATTCGAGATAGGAATGTTCTCTGTGTACCATTGCTATTCATGCAAAGCTTCTTCTTCGTCCTTCACTGGAAGTCTTCTCATCTGTTTCAGTCCTGCTTGTCAGTTCACGACTGCTCACATCTTCCACGACTTTTCTGATGTTTTGAGGTTTCATGGACGTCGATCTAGCTGCAGTTGTTCTTCTCCACGGATCAAGTTCGAAAGCCATCAATCTTCAGAATAGTGCATGACAGAAACTCTCATCTCTGTCTTCACTGCCCGTGGATGTCTTTGTGGTTTCCTCTGTCTGATGACTGTCATGGGTGGCTTCTTCTGTATTGACGGCAACACCAGCTGTTTTGACTGCTAATGCAGACATTGCAAGAAACTGTTCTTCTGGTTCTTGATGAAGACTTGCCACTTCCTCCTCTCCTACAACAATGTAAGATCGTTCTTCTATGACAGAGGTATCAGGCTTTTCCTCCATTGTTTCCTCATCCATGCCCTCATCGCCTCTTTGTTTGTCATTCAGAATGTGTCAGTGGAGTAGTCTCAGACCAGTCAGATGATGGAACCAGGATCTCCTGTGCTTCATACGATCCAGATGACTCTTCATCTTCTGCTTCATCTTTCACTTCACTTCTCTCTTCATCTGTATCTGATGCTGGGCCCTGTGTCAGAGGTGCTGATTCACTCCAGTCACTTTCAGCAATGTGGATTTCGGTTGGTTCATAGCTTTCTACTACAGGCTCTTCTGCTGTTTCTTCATCTTCCTTGTCCTCTTCATCTTGCATGGATGGAATTGTGAATGGCATGGACTGTGTCAAAGCAGTGTCAACGTGGATTTCTTTTGCCTCGTACTCCTGTGGGATTTCTTCTGTGTCTGAATGACGATCTGTGTCCTGGACGTTTTCATCGTCTCCTTCCTCTTCCCCTGCCTCTGTTTCCTCAGTAAGTACTGGCACAGTCAAGGGTTGTTCTTGGATCCAGTCTGCATCAGGTATGTGGATGTCTCTGCTCTCATATGACAGTTCAGCATCAGGACTGTCAGCTCTCACAAGGTCCACAGTGAAGTCTTCTGTCTTGGTCAAGTTGTCACCCAGGTCCACCTCAGCATCAGGACTGAAGACCTGGCTGAAAGGCACCAGGTCCTGACTGACCTGTCTTTCAGCATGCTGGACATGTGTGAAGTCTTGGTCAGTGCATTCTGCCACAGAGTCTGGACTGTCAGGTCTGTCCATGACGTCATCTTCAAGAAGCAGCTGTGTTCCAACATCCACATCTTGTGTTATAAATTCATCATCCTCAGTGATTTTTTCCAAAGTCTCCATACTGTGAGCGATTTGTGTGTCTTCAGTGTCAAGAAGTTCTTCATACGTCTGTAATGTCTTACTCAGCTCTGTCTCAGCTTTGTTCTTATCAGCATGTGTCAGCGGAGTGGTCTCAGACCAGTCAGATGATGGAACCAGGATTTCCTGTGCTTCATACGATCTAGATGACTCTTCATCTTCTGCTTCATCTTTCACTTCACTTCTCTCTTCATCTGTATCTGATGCTGGGCCCTGTGTCAGAGGTGCTGATTCACTCCAGTCACTTCCAGCAATGTGGATTTCTGTTGGTTCATAGCTTTCTACTACAGGCTCTTCTGCTGTTTCATCATCCTCTTTGTCCTCTTCATTTTGTATGGATGGAATTGTGAATGGGACAGACTGTGTCAAAGCAGTGTCAATGTGGATTTCTTTTGCCTCGTACACCTCTGTGATTTCTTCGGTGTCTGAGTGACTTTCTGTGTCCTGCAGGTTTTCATCCTCTCCTTCCTTTTCACATTCCTGTTTTTCCTCAGTAGGAGCAGACAGTGTCAAGGGTTGTTCTTGGATCCAGTCTGCATCAGGTATGTGGATGTCGGAGCTCTCATACGACAGGTCTGCAACATCTGTTTCCTCCCCTTTGTTCTCGCTTTCTTCAGCAAACTCTACCTTGTTCTCCTCACTGAATTCCTCCTCCATTAGCTTGGTAGAGGACATCTCTCTGTGGCTTTCCACACTTGTTGACATGTCTTTTTGAATGGTTTCAGAATCTGTATGTTCATCATCTTCACGTTGTGTAACTTCTAATGCATTGTTATCAGTGTGTTTTTCAAAGAATGTTGCACCAGCTTCTGGAACCCCTGAAGCATCCTGATGTTCAGAAGTTACATCTGCTGGGCAGCATTCAGTGAGGTCCTTGCTTCTTTGAGTGATGTCACCAAGCTCAGTGGGGAAGGACTCAGGACTGTCAGGCCTGTGCATGACGTCACTTCCTGGCGTAGCCTCGGCTGGAGCATGGATTTCTTCTGGTGAGGTAGTCTTGGGCAAATCACGGTCTGCATCGAAATACTTGTCGGAAGAAGAAATCACAGCTTGGTTGTAGGTTACACTGTCAACCGAGGTAATGGTTTGCTGAAAGCTCTCCAAAACTCTCTCTGCTTCTGCTTCTGTAGGATGTCCAGGGCTTGAAGGAACATGGTGGTCTGAATCATATTCTGTTTGCTTTCCCATGGTTTGTGACAAATAGACAGTATCTGACACACCTGTCACACTATCCACGTCCTTTGAATTCATTTCTGTTGCAGCTGTACAGGAGGCAGCATCATCAGTCTGACAAGCTCTGGCACAGTTGTTGGCTCAGTGTCCCATCAAAAAGCAATGAACGATCAGCAACAGGCTGTGAGTCTTGCTTTCTACAGGAAAAGTCGGCTTCAGGTTGTGCAGTGGTAACAGACATCTCCTGTGGAGGACCTCCTTCTCCCGAATCCACGACTGTCTCTGGGTAGGTTAGCTGAGCACCACCAGCTGCTGTTGCTGATAGCTCTGTGTTCACAGCGTCAGCTTCAGCCGGGTCACTCTTTGTTTCCACCAATCTCTGAATGTCTTCTGTGGATAAATTATAATGCACCTCTTCACCAGGCCATACCTTCATTTCTTCACACTTCTTGGAGTAATCAATGTCTGAAATGTCAATGATGGGAGTGGATACTGGAGCAAGGACTCTCTGGATCAGTTCTGTGGAGCATGTGTAGTAAATCTCTGCACCTTGCGCTACTATCTGGTAGGCTGTTGAAAACTTTGACACTTTAAGTTTTTCTTCAGCTTCCTCTAAACTTTGAGTCTGTTCACTGAGATCAATAGTGATGACATCAGAGTAGCTGGTGATGTAACGGACAATGAGTTCAGTCTGGAGAACAGACTGCTCTGTGAAGACGTTTGCCCTAACACGGTTTGCCACTTCAATGCTCACAGTTCTGCCTATGTCTATGTGACCTGAACCTCCACCATTGCCCATCACAGCAACGTGCAGCAAAGGACCGGGACTGCTTTGAGAAGTGGACCAGTCTGCCTGACTTTGCAGGACTGTAGCCTGTTCAGGAACATAACCTGTGGTGACTCCATTGGCTTGAACACACTCTGGTCTGCTCTCATCAAGGGTGGCAAAGGTTTCAGGTCTGTACTCCTCTACAGACTGACTGAACAGTTTTGTAGTTTTCTGTACCTGTGCAGATTCTGCTACAGCTTTTTCACAAGGTTCTGCGTGAGTTGACTGTACATCTGCTTCTTGTGTAATGCCAGGTTCTGTAGAAACAGTAGTTCTTTCTGGTGAAACTGTTGTATCCTCGATGAAGGAAGTTCCATCTCTTTCTTCAGTTGGTTGATCGTCTTCAGTGACATCTGTTGTCTGATTCATCTCTGCATTTGTCATGCCATCTACAGCACCTTTTGTTTCTTCAGAATTATGTGGTTCTGCAGCAGTCTCTTCAGAGCATTCTGTCTTTACAGAGACATGTTTCATTTGTTCTGTTTTGTCATTGTCACCTTCAGCCTGTTTTGTGACATAAGTGGTGTCTTGAGTCTGTTGTGTGACATCAGTGATGTTTTCAGTCTGTTTTGTGACATCAAAGGTGTCTTCAGCCTGTTTTTCAGTTGATGATGGTTTCGCAGAAAAACTGCCACCAAGTTGTGGTTCTGCAAAGGTTTCTGTGGTTTGTTCTGATTCAACAAGAATCTCTTCAGCTGCCTTTGGTTCAACAGTAATCTCTACAGTTTTCTTTGGCTCTGTAATTATCTCTTCATTTGATTTTGGTTCCACAACAGTCTTGGTATTTTCTGATTGTCTGGGTTGGTTCGATTCTGCAACAGAATCCTCAGCTGAAATAAACACTGCAGCAGCTCTTTCAGATGGCCCCAGTTCTCCAGCAATTGCTTCAGTTGGCTCAGCTTCTACAATAATCTCATCAACTGGGTTTTGCTCTGTAACAAAGTCATTAGCTGCTTCTGGTTCTGCAACAGCTTCTTCAAGAAGTTGGTGTTCTGCAACAATGTCTTCTGTTGGTTCCAAAACCATCTCCTCAGACGGTTCAGGTTCTGCAACAATCCCTTCACTTGGTGCAACAACTTCACTTGGTTTCGTAATAGTCTCTTCAGCTGCTTTTGGTTCAGAAACAGCCTCTTCAGTTGTCAATAGTTTCTCAACAATTTGGTCACTTGGCTGTGGTTCTGCAAGAATCTCCTCTGTTGGTTCAGCAATCACCACTTCAGATTGTTCTGATTCTGCAACACTCTCTTCAACTACTTCTGGTTCTGTAACAATCTCTTCAGCTAATTTTGGTTCTGCAACAGAGTCTTCTGTTGGTAATAAATCCACAGCAATCTCTTCAACTGGTTCTGATTCTGGTTCTGCAGTAATCTCTTCAGATGGCTCTGGTTTTGTAGACATCTCAACTGGATCTGGCTTTTCAGCAGTCACTTCAGTGGGTTCAGCAACGACTTCAGCTGGTTCTAGTTCTGCAGCAGTCTGCTCTGTCTCCTTTGGTTCAGCAACAATCTCTTCAGCTGAATCTGTTTCTGCAACTGTCTCTTCAGTTATCACTGGTTCAATAACAATCTCTTCAGCTGCTCTTGGTTCAAAAGCAACCTCGACAGTTGTCAATGATTTGTCAATGGTTTCATCACTTGGCTCTGGTTCAGCAAGCATCTCCTCCATTGGACCTATTTCTGCAGGAATCTCACTGGCTGCCATTGGTTCAACTATCATCTCTTCTGTTGGCTTTGATTCTGTGTCAACCTCTTGAGTTGATAACAAATATGAAGCAGACTCATCAACTGGTTCTGGTGTTGGTTCTGCAGCAGTTTCTGCTTTTGGCTCTTCTTGGACAGACATCTTGTCAACTGGTTCTGTTTTTTCAGGAGTATCTTCAATTGATTCTGGTTCTGCAGCAGTCTCTTCAGTTGGTTCTGACTCTATAGACTTCTCAACTACTTCTGGTTTTTCTCTAGTTTCATCAGCAGGTTCTGCAAATATCTCTTCAGCCAGTTCTAGTTCAGCAGAAGTTTGTTCAGTTGCATCTGGTTCAGCAACAATCTCCTCAGCTGCTTTTGGTTGAAAAACAACTTCTAAAGTTCGTCAATGATTTGTCAGGAGTTTCATCACTTGGCTCTGGTTCTGCAGCAACATCACTGGTTGCCTTTGGTTTAACTATCACTTCTTCAGTTGGTTCTGTGGCAATATCTTCAGTTTGTTTTGATTCTGCAACAGTATCTTCGGTTGATAATAATTCTGAAGCAATGTCTTCAACTGGTTCTGTAGCAGTTTCTGCAGTTGGCTCTGCTTCTGCAGACATCTTGTCAACTGGTTCTGCCTTTTTAACAGTCTCTTCTGTTGTCCCTGGTTCTGTAACAGTCTCTTCTATTGTCCCTGGTTCTGTAACAGTCTCTTCTGTTGTCCCTGGTTCTGTAACAGTCTCTTCTATTGTCCCTGGTTCTGTAACAGTCTCTTCTGTTGTCCCTGGTTCTGTAACAGTGTCTTCTATTGTCCCTGGTTCTGCAACAGTCTCTTCTGTTGTCCCTGGATCTGCAACAGTCTCTTCTGTTGTCCCTGGTTCTGCAACAGTCTCTTCTGTTGTCCCTGGTTCTGCAACAGTCTCTTCTGTTGTCCCTGGTTCTGCAACAGTATCTTTAGTTGCTTTTGGTGGCTCAGAAACACCATCTCCAGCTGTCAACAGTTTTTCAGTAGTTCTGTCACTTAGCTCTGGTTCTGCCAGAGTCTCTTCTGTTGGCTCAAATTCAACAAGAATCTCACTGGTTGCCTTTGGTTCGACAATCATCTCTTCTGTTTGTTCTGAGACTGTGACAATCTCTTCAGTTGGTTCTGGTTCTTCAGCATTATCCTCAGTTGATAATAGCTCCACAGCAATCTCTTCAACTGGTTCTGGTGCTGCAGCAGTCTCTTTAGTTGGTTCTGGGTCTGTGAACATCTTCTCGACAGGTTCTAGTTTTTCTTTAGTTTCATCAGCAGGTTCTGTACATATTTCTTCAGCCAGTTCTATTTCAGCTGAAGTTTGTTCAGTTTCTTCTGATTCAGCAACAATCTCCTCAGCTGCTTTGGGTTCAAAAACAACCTCTAAAGTTGTCAATGATTTGTCAGATGTTTCATCACTTGGCTCTGGTTCTGCAAGAGTCTTATTGGTTATCTTTGGTTCAACTATCACCTCTTCAGTTGGTTCTAGTTCTGTGGCAATCTCTTTACTTGGTTCTGGTTCTGTGGCAATATCTTCAGTTTGTTTTGATTCTGCAACAATGTCTTCAGTTGATGGCAATTCTGATGCAATGTCTTCAACTGGTTCTGGTTCTGCAGTAATTTCCGCAGTTGGCTCTGCTTCTGCAGACATCTTGTCAACTGGTTCTGCCTTTTTAACAGTCTCTTCTGTTGTCCCTGGTTCTGCAACAGTCTCTTCTGTTGTCCCTGGTTCTGTAACAGTCTCTTCTGTTGTCCCTGGTTCTGCAACAGTCTCTTTAGTTGCTTTTGGTGGCTCAGAAACAGCATCTTCAGTTGTCAACAGTTTTTCAATAGTTCTGTCACTTGGCTCTGGTTCTGTCACAGCCTCTTCTGTTGGTTCAAATTCAACAAGAATCTCACTGGTTGCCTTTGATTCGACAATCATCTCTTCTGTTTGTTCTGAGACTGTGACAATCTCTTCAGTTGGTTCTGGTTCTTCAGCATTATCCTTAGTTGATAATAGCTCCACAGCAATCTCTTCAACTGGTTCTGGTGCTGCAGCAGTCTCTTCATTTGGTTCTGGGTCTGTGAACATCTTCTCGACAGGTTCTAGTTTTTCTTTAGTTTCATCAGCAGGTTCTGTACATATTTCTTCAGCCAGTTCTATTTCAGCTGAAGTTTGTTCAGTTTCTTCTGATTCAGCAACAATCTCCTCAGCTGCTTTGGGTTCAAAAACAACCTCTAAAGTTGTCAATGATTTGTCAGATGTTTCATCACTTGGCTCTGGTTCTGCAAGAATCTTATTGGTTATCTTTGGTTCAACTATCACCTCTTCAGTTGGTTCTAGTTCTGTGGCAATCTCTTTACTTGGTTCTGGTTCTGTGGCAATATCTTCAGTTTGTTTTGATTCTGCAACAATGTCTTCAGTTGATGGCAATTCTGATGCAATGTCTTCAACTGGTTCTGGTTCTGCAGTAATTTCCGCAGTTGGCTCTGCTTCTGCAGACATCTTGTCAACTGGTTCTTGTTTTTCAACAGTCGTTTCAGTTGTCTCTGGTTCTGCAACAGTCTCTTTAGTTGCTTTTGGTGGTTCAGAAACAGCATCTTCAGTTGTCAACAGTTTTTCATTAGTTCTGTCACTTGGCTCTGGTTCTGTCAGAGTCTCTTCTGTTGGTTTGAGATCAGCAAGAATCTCACTGGTTGCCTTTGGTTCAACAATCATCTCTTCTGTTTGTTCTGACACTATGACAATCTCTTCAGTTGGTTCTGGTTCTGCAGCAGTAGCCTTTGGTTCAGCAATGATTTCTTCAGCTGGTTCTGGTTGTATGGCAACCTCTTCAGTTGCTTCTGTTTCTGCACCAGTCCTTTCAGTTAGTCCTGTTTCTGTAAAAGTTTCTTCAGCTACTTTTTGTTGAAAGACAACATCTTCAATTGTCAATACTTTCTCAATGATATCATCACTTGGTTCTTGTTCTGCCACAATTTCCACTGTGGGTTCTGATTCAGCAAGAATATCACTGATTTCCTTTGGTGTGACAATGATCTCGTTGCTTTGTTCTGATTCTGCAACAATCTCTTCAGACGGTTCTGGTTCTGTAACAGCCTCTTCAATAAGTTCTGTTTCTGTAATAATCTCTTCACCTGGTTTCAGTTTTGAAACAATATCTTCAGATGATGATACTTCTGCAGAAGTCTCAACCGGCTCTGGTTTTACGGCAGTCTCTTCAGTCAGCTCTGCCTCTGTAGACATCTTGTCAACTGGTTCTGGCTTTTCGGTAGTCTCTTCAATTGGTTCTACAACTACCTCTTCAGCTGGTGCCAGTTCTGCAGCAGTCTGCTCAGTTGTCTTTGGTTCAGTAACAATACACACAACTGATTCTAGATGTTTAACAATGCCTTCAGCTGATTCTGTGTCTGCAACAGTTTTGTCAGCTAACTCTGGCTCAACAACAATCTCTTCAGCTGCTTTTGGTTCAAAAACAATCTCTACAGTTGCCGATGATTTTTCAATAGTTTCATCACTTGGCTCTGCTTCTGCCGGAGTTTCCTCTGTTAGTTCTGTCTCAGCAGAAGTCTCACATGTTGCCTTTGGTTCAACTATCATCTCTTCAGTTAGTTCTGATTTGACAACAGTGTGTTCTGTTGGTTCTGGTTCTGCAACAATATCTTCACCTGGTATCGATTGTGCAGCAGTCTCTGCAACTGGTTCTAGTTCTGCAGCAGTTTCTTCAGTCAAATCAGGTTCTGTGGACATCTTCTCAAGTGTTTCTGGTTTTTCTGTAGTCTCTTCTGCAGGTTCTGTAAATATTTCTTCAGCTGATTCTAGATCTGCAGCAGCCTTCTCAGTTGTCTTTGGCTCAGCATCAATGTCTTCAGCTGGTTTTGGTTGGGGAAGAGTTTCTTCATCAACAACAATCTCTTCAGCTGCGTTTGGTTCAGAAACAACATCTACAGCTGTAAATGATTTTTCAGTAATTCCATCACTTGGCTCCAGTTTGGCAAGAATCTCCTCCATTGGTTCTGGTTCAACAAGAATCTCACTTGTTGCCTTTGGTTCAACAATAATCTCTTCAGTTTGTTCTGATTTTGCAACAGTCTTTTCAGTTGGTTCTGGTTCCAATGGTTTTGATTCTGCAACAATGTCTTCAGTTGGTAGCAATTCTGAAGCAATGTCTTCAACTGGTTCTGTGGCAATCGTTTCTGTTGCTTCTGGTTCAGAGGCAGTCTCTTCAGTAGGTTTTGATTCTGCAACAATGTCTTCATTTGATGGCAATTCTGAAGCAATGTCTTCAAAAAGTTCTGGTTCTGCAGCAGTTTCTTCAGTTGGCTCTGCTTGTGCAGACATCTTGTCAACTGGTTCTAGTTTTTCAACAGTCTGTTCAGTTGATTCTGGTTTGGTAACCAGATCTTTAGCTCCCACTGGCCCTGCATCAATCTCTTCAACAAGTTGAGACTCTGAAACAGTTTCTTCTGTTGGTTCTGCAATCATCTCTGCAGTCAATGGTAGTTCTGAGACAATTTCATGAATTGGTTGTGGTTCTGTAACAATTTCTTCAACTGGCATTGTTTCTGAAACACTCTGACTTTCAGTTGGTTCTGTTTCTCCAGTAGTGTCTCCAGTTGGGATTGGTTCAAAGGCAGTGTCTTCTGTGTGATCTGGTTTTGCAGCAACTTGTTCTTGTGCTTCCATTTCTGAAACAACCTGACCAGTTTCTGCTGGTTCTGTTGAACTTTCTTCACTTGCTTCTGACTTTGCCATTTGTTTTTCAGCTGGTTCCTGTCTTTCAAAAACTTCTGCAGCTGGAACTAGTTCTGCAGCAGCAGGCTTTGGTTCAGTGACAATTTCTCCAGTTGATTCCGTTTCTCCAACAGTCTCTTCAGCCGCTTTTGGTTTAAAGACAACATCTTCAATTGTCAATGCTTTCTCGATAGGTTTGTCACTTGGTTCTTGTTCTTCCAGAGTCTCCTCTTCTGGTTCTGATTCATGAAGAATCTCACTGGTTGCCTTTGGAGTGACAATGATCTCTTCACTTTGTTGTAGTTCTGCAACAATCTCTTCACTTGGTCCTAGTTCTGTGGCAAATTCTTCAGCTGATTTTGATTCTGCAGCAACATCTTCAGTTGAGATTAATTGTACAGCAATCTCTTCAGCTGGTTCCAGTTCTGCAGTAATCTTTTCAGTTGACTCAGGTTCTGCAGACATCTTATTGAATGGTTTTGTTTTTTCAACAGTCTCTTCAGAAGGTTCTGCAAATATCTCTTCAGCTGATGACTCTAGCTCTGCAGCAGCCTTTTCAGTTGCCTCTGGTTCAAGAACAATACCTTCAGCAGATACTGGTTGTGCAAGAGATTCTTCAGGTGATTCTGAGTCACCAGCAGCATCTACCCTCAGCCCTTGTTCTATGGCAGTCTCTTCAGCTGTTTTAGCTTCAGAAGCATCTTCTGTTCTCAATGGTTTCTCAACAAAGTTGTCACTTGGCTCTGGTTCTGCAGGAATCTCCTCTGTTGGCTCTAGTTCTGCAAGAACCTCAATGGCTACCTTTGGTTCAACAATCATCTCTTCAGTTTGTGCTGAGTATGCAGCAATCTCTTCAGTTAGTCCTGGTTTTGGGACAATCTCTTTAGTTGGTTCTGGGACAATCTCTTCAGTTGGTTCTGGTTCTGTGACATTCCCTTCAGTTAACTCTGGTTCTTCAACAGTCTCTTCAGTTGATAACAATTCTGAAGTGATGTCCACAACTGGTTCTGGTTCTGCAGCAGTTTCTTCAGTTGGCTCTGCTTGTGCAGACATCTTGTCAACTGGTTCTGGTTTTTCAACAGTCTCTTCAGTTGATTCTGGTTGTGCAACAAGCTCTTCAAGTGCTTGGGTCTCTGCAACAAGTTCCTCAGCTGGTTCTGGTTCTGCAGCAATTTCTTCTGCTGGTTTTTGTTCTGCAGCAATCTGCTCAGTTGATAAAAGTTCTGTAACAACCTCTCCAGCCAGCTCTGGTTCTGCAGTAAGTTGATCTTTAGATTGTTCTTCTTCAGTAACAGTTTCTTTGGTTGATTCTACCTTTTCAGCAGTATGTTCATCAACTCCTGGCTCTGAAACAATCTCCTCAACTGTTTCAGGCATTTTTTCAGTCAATTCTGGTTCTGCAAAAATCGTTTCAGTTGATTCTGGTTCTACCACAGCTTGTTTAGTTGTCTCCAGTGTGGTATCAATCTCTGCAGCTGGTTTTGGTTGTACAACAATCCCTTCAGCTAATTTTGTTTCTGTTACAGTGTCTCCTTCAATCTGCCTTTCTTCTGTGGCAATATCTTCAGTTGAGTTTGGTGTGGTGGCAGTCTCCTCAGTTGTTGATGGCTCTGCAGCAAAGTCTTCACTCTGGGTTGGTACTGCAAGAATCTCTGTAGTTGGTTCTAATTCAGCCACAGTGTTCTCAGCTGCTTTTGGTTCAACAGCCTGTTCACCTGCAATCTCTTCAGTAAGTCCTGGTTCTGTGACAATCTTTTCAGTTGGCTCTGGTGCTGCAACAATCTCTTTAGTTGATTTTGAGTCTAAGGTGGTTCCTTCACTTTGTTCTGATGTTGCTAAAAGTTTTTGTTCTGGTTCCTTGAGAGTCTCAGACACTGGTTCTGCTTCTCCAGCAGTCTCCTCCTTTTCTTCTGGATCCACAACATCCTCTACAGTGTTCTGTGGTTGTGTTTCTGTCTCCATTGGTTGTTCTTGTACTGTCACATGCTCTTCAATTTGCCCCAATTCTGCAACTGAAGGTTCCAGTTCGGATTCTCTGAAGTCTTTGTCTGTTTGTTCTTGTTCAGTACCAGTCTCCTCTGGACTTGCTGGCTCTATTACAGTTTCTTCCAGTTGTTCTGGTATTGCATTACTCGATTCTCTTTGCTCTGATTCTGAAGTAATCTCACTCACTCGTTCGGTAAACGTGGAATCTTCTCTTTGTTGTGTTTCTATCATCCCTTCATCTGTCAGTGTGTTGTCCACAACCTCATCAAATACACCTGAGGAAAGTCGCTTATGTTCACGTTCAGTGTTTGATTCATCACAGAGTATGACTGTCTGAAGGGAAGAGGTGTCGGATAACCAGTCAGCATCAACATCTTGTTCCATGGTTCCATCCACAGCAGATTCCTGTGGGGAGATTTGGTCCACACCAGAGCCTTGTTCAATCATTCTGCTCATATCAAATCTTGGTTCTGCCATTGTCTCTGCAGCAAGTCTCAACTCCATGCCTAAGTCTACGCCTGATTTGTCCATGAACTCAACATTAGATTCTGTGACAACACCAGGAGCTTCCTGTTCAAGTGTCCTTGAATCATACGATAATTCGGAGGATACGTTTACACTGGGTCTGATAGTGCCATCAACACTGGATTCTGTGGCATCATCCACACTGTCTTCTGGAATTTCAACACTCCCAGACTTGGTAATTTTAGCATGTTCTGTTAGGTCTCCAGCACCAGATTCAGTGATGTCAGGAAAGCTTGGTTCAGAACTGCCATCCACACCAAATTCAGTAATGTTTGCAAAGCTTGGTTCAGAACTGCCATCCACACCAGATTCAGTGATGTCAGTAAATCTTGGTTCAGAACTGCCATCCACACCAATTCTCATATAATGTTTGGGAATTTTCAGAGATATGCCATCTGATCACCAATATTCAGTGATGTCAGCAAATCTTGGTTCAGAAATGCCATCCACACCAGATTCAGTGATGTGAGCAAAATTGGCATCTCACACCAGATTCAGTGATGTCACAAACTTTTCAGACTGTCCATCACCAGATTCATAAACGTCAGCAAAGGTTCGGCAACACATTCAATGAGTCGAATCTTGGTAGAATGCATCCACATCAAATCCAGTATTAGCATTGCCGTCAACACCAGATCCCATGATGTCTCAAGTACACCAGATGTGTCCTCACTCAGTTCAATGAATCCAATTAGACATCATCAAGAGGAATTTGGGACGTCATCAAAACCAGATTCCAAGCGGCCAACAGCACCAGACTCCATGACGTCAAGTACACCAGCATGTGTGCCATCATCAACACTCCATTCCATGACGTCATCGACAGAAGTTCCAGTGGTGCTGCCTGCATGACTGTAGGAGGTCGTCCACAGCAGACTCCATGAAATCAGCAGCAGCAGGTGATTGTGTGGTGCCAGCTGCACCTAATACGATGACATCCTCTTTATCAACATCAGGTTCTGTTGTGCCTTCAGTACTGACCTGATGACATCAACACCAGATTCAGAGTCATGTTGTACATCAGAGGCACCACTGTCTGGTCCTGTGCTTCTGTCTTCTATGACAGTGTCATCAACTGTGCGCTCCTCATTTTCAAACCTTGCGGTAGAAATGCCATCCACACTAGATTCCCAAGTTTCTCCCACAAAAGGGATGTTTCCAGCATGGGAATCATGTCCAGCTGTGCTGTCTTCACAAGAGTCCATTTCAGGTTTCAGTTCTGTGGCTTGATCAGTACCAGGTTTCTGTTCAGCAGTTCTGTTTACAGATTCATGTTTGGTTATGGATCAACTTCAGAGTCACGTTCTGTCATTGCAGCAGACATAGTGTCTGTGGCCAGGAGATCACACCCCTCAGTCAATGCTCCACCTTGTGATGGTAGGGTATCAGAACCTT
The DNA here is from genome assembly GCA_028751875.1 of Rapana venosa. NCBI lineage: Eukaryota > Metazoa > Mollusca > Gastropoda > Neogastropoda > Muricidae > Rapana > Rapana venosa. Next base: position 42,652,184 of record CM054164.1, on the reverse strand, counting down.
CAGAGGTCTGCCTCATTTCTTGAACATTTTCCAGACGGGATTCTTCCTCATGTTGTTCGTTTTTGATAACTTCTGTCTCTATGTGCTCTGATGTTTTTGTTACTGTAGTACATGCATCATGTAGCGTGAATGTTTCTTCCTGCAGAAAGTTGTGTTTCAGCTGCAGAAGGCTGTTGATCCATAGCATGTTGTTCTGCTTCACTTCGAGATTCGTCGTGTCTTGGATGTGGTCTTCTGACGTTCAAAGCTGCTTCCCCAGCTCTCTGAGTCAACTGCTGGTCTTCAATGGCATTCTCCTCATCAAAGTCGACGTCGTCGGAGTTGACCCAGAAACAGTACTGTGCAAAGCCAAGTGACTTTATCTTCTTCTTGGGTGGTTGTTCCCGTTCATCTTGACCTGTTGGCAGGGCATCACTCTCAATTTCTAGAGATCTTTCACGTTTCATGACATCAGTTTGCCCATGATAGGAAGCTTCATCAGGTGTTTGACCATCTGATTTTTGGGAAGAATCTTCTTCCCTTGATAACTCCTGCTCTTTGGTATGGAGCAAGCTGTCATCTTTGTGGAAAGGTTGGTCCTGTTCTGGAGTGAGATTGTTTTCAGCCTGTGTCACCTCCTCTTCAGCTTTTGGAGGGGTGAAGGACTGGTCTGGTGAGAGTAATTCTGGTTCTGATGGTTCATGAGTTTCAGGGGTTCCAGGTGGACCTGAAGCTATACCACTCTGTTGGCTGTTCATGTCTGTGGTGAAAGACAAGAATGCAGATGCCAATGTGGGAGTCTCTGGAGTCTCCCCTAAACATGTTTCAGTTTCAGGAAGAGTTTCTTCCCCTTCCACGAACTTCAAAGCTTGAACCAGATTCTGCTGTGAAAATGGAATGTCCACACCTGGAGATGAGATTTGGCAAGGTGATGTGACCTCAGTGCTTTCGTCGGGAAGCTCCTCAATGACGTAATCCCCAGCTGGTGACATTGTTCCTGATGAAAACTCTGTTGTTGATGATGTCATCATGTCAGATACACTCCTAGGATCAACATCAGAAGAACTTCGTGGATCTGTGACATCAAATTCTACGTCAGATACTGACGTGGACATATTTGCAAAGTCAATAGATGACGTATTCATGTCATCAGTTCCATCACTGGTGGATAAAGAAATGTCATGAAGGTGATGGACTTGAATCCGCCCAGACGTGGCATCTTGCTGGTCAATGATAGGCGTAGCATTATCAATGACATCAGCAGAGTCTGTTGTGGACGTGAGGATCACCTCTACACAGACTGGAGGCTGGTTGTCAAGAGCCTCCACCATCTGGGAGGGATCGCTGTGGGCAGCATCACTTCTCTGGCATCTTGTTTCATGAGATTCTGTCTGACTAGTTTCTCCGCCAGAGTGTTCAACCGTCACTTTGTCATATTCTGTAACACTATCGTGTTTTGATTCTGTCAAATCTGAGTCCTGAGCGGCAACACTTTTTTCAGTAGATGAGATTGATGAATGTGATGAATGTGTGGAAGCGAAGGAATCATGATGGTCAGAAGCTGGTTTAAAGTCTACGGCCAGCTCTGAAGGAACAGCGGAAGCCACGCTAAAGACTTGTGTTTCTGTCAAGCCGAGTTCCTTTTGATTCACATCTTTTGGAAGGTCAGACTGCTCAGCAGTCATCTTTGGAACGACGTTTGTGACAGGAGTGTCCCCCACATTTGAAAGAGGTTCTTGGATACCTTCAGTCTCACTTGCTGCAAGTTCCTTAGGAACAGAAAACTGAGGTGTATACAACGGTTGTTTGGGTTTGTCTATTGTCCTTTCCTGAGTGTCCGCTGTTTGCTGATGTTCCATGGAAGAAACTGCTTGATCCTCAACATCACCAGCATTTTCCTGTCCGTATGTGTCATCAGAACACACATGCTCTCCATCCCTTGAGCCAGAATGGTCAGCGGTCTTTGTTGGTGTGGATGTTATCATGCTGTCAGTGGCAGCTCGGCGCTCCAGGTCAATATCAAGAGAGCCTGTTGGACTGGACATGGAAATGTCTGTTCTCGGATCAACAGAGGAATCTACACTGGAGGCAAAAGGCATGTCCACTGGGGAGTCCATACTCTGATGGATGTCGTGCGAATGACTAGAAAAGAAAGGACTAGTGACAGGAGATCGCTTATAAGATGCTTCTGAAATGATAGGGGCTGATACAGATCGGTTCATCCTGTTCCGCAAACGGGTTCAGAAAAGAAATCTCCCCAGCGGTATTGTAGGAGTCCACACAATCCACTTCACTGTCTTCAAAAACGAAAGGGTCAACAGAGGAGTCGTCTCCCATCTCCCAGCTTTGCCAAAGTTTCTCCAAGTCTTCTCTCTCCCTGCGAGCGACTTCAGCCACGCTCTCCTCCTTGGAACTGCTATCCCAGTCTGGAAAGTCGAAATAGTCGATGTCTGGGCTTTCGGTGTGTATCGAGGTACGAGGACGTTTGGGTTCAGGGGCTGCAGTGGCTCCCAGTTCCTGTGAGTCTTCTACGTCTGAGTTCGAATCCAGGGAGTTCTGGTGTAAGGTCTGCAACACAGGGAGCAAAGTTGCTTTTGTTACTGACTTCTTCACTGACCAGCAGGTCAGCAAGAGTCACTAGGCTAACTGACTGACTGATTGACAGAAACAATCAAATGATCAACTGTCCGACCAATTGACTGACTGACCTACTGGCTGACTGACCAACTGACCAGCTGACCGGCCAAACAAGTTACTAACTGACTGACTGACTGACTGACCAACTAACTAACTGACTGACTGACCGACTGACTAACCAACTGACTGACTGACTGACTAACTGATTGACTGACTGACTAACCAACTGACTGACTGACTGACTGACCAACTGACTGACTGACTGACTGACTAACCAACTGACTGACTGACTAACCAACTGACTGACTGACTGACTAACCAACTGACTGACTGACTGACCGACTAACTGACTGACTGCCCATCAAACTGTACTGTGGACTAAGGCCAATGTATTTTAAACTATTTCAGAGTTCAGTGTTTTCCTCTCTCTCTCTCTCTCTCTCCTCTCTCTCTCTCTCTCTCTCTCTCTCTCTCTCTCTCTCTCTCTCTCATGCATACGTTACTGGATTAAGATTCTGCAGATGGAAGACAGTCGAATACCTTCTAAAGCCTACAAAATGTTGTTTGAATTAGATGTTATGGGTAAAATAAACTGGGTAACTGATGTGCGCATTTGTCTATGGGAATATGGCTTTGGTGATGTATGGTTAAACCAGGGCGTTGGAAATACAGATGTATTCGTAAAAACTTTTCGTCAGCGCTTAGTAGATTGTAGATGGCAGAAATGGAATGATCATATTCAGAATAGCGAAAAATTTAATCTGTATAGGACTTTTTGTGGTAATCATGAAAAGAAGCCGCATCTAACCTCTAGCATGGAGAGATATATGAAAATTATAGTGACAAGATTTAGAATGGGCGTGTCAAATCTGGCAACCCATCACAATAGGTATAAGCCATATGATCCCACTAAGTTAATTTGTCCTTTTTGTGGATGGGAGAAAGACGATGAAGTACATTTTGTTTTATGTTGCCCTGCCTTAAATAGACTTAGACAGCGGTTTATCCCAGTGAAATATTATCAACAACCATGTATGTTCAAGCTAAGTTTGCTGATGGCATCTACAAGGCGTACTGGTGATCGGAATTTTTCTCTTTTTCTGCATAAAGCATTTAAGCTCCGAGATACTGCAATGTCATAGATGATTGCTGTTCAACATGTTGTTAACTGTGACTGATGCATTGTTTTTTTGTTATGTTCTTTTATCGAGTGTTATTGTACTTCTTTTCTTTCACCAACCCCTTCATGAAGGGCGGTGGCCTAAACATGAATAAATAATATCTCTCTCTCTCTCTCTCTCTCTCTCTCTCTCTCTCTCTCTCTCCTCTCTCTCTCTCTCTCTCTCTCTCTCTCTCTCTCTCTCTCCTCTGATAGTGTGTCCAGAAATCAGAGACAAATCACAAATAAACTGTGGCAAGTACCCTGAAGATGGCATCGAGTCACCTGTCTAGATTACATTTCTGTCTCCCTTACCTCCTTAAGAAGTCACCTGGGTAAATAGATTTCTTTCTTACCTCTTTAAGGAGTCACCTAGGTATTGTACTTAATTTTCACTTGAGCAGTGTATCATGGGCAAAATTCAACCTGGCGGAGCCCATACATCTATGTAGCTCAGGGTGCATGCTGGGTTTGTTCGTGACACCCATGCCACCCACCATGGCTAGTCTACTCTCTTATGGAAGGTGCATGAATATTAACATCAGATATTCTGCATGCAGTCATAAGGCATGACCTCATTTTATAGTCTCATCCGAAGGAGTTGGTTTCAACATGGTTTATTCAATATTCAAACAACATAAGCAAGCATCAATACAGCAGGGGAAAGGCATCAAGCCACAGCTTATTTTGACTAAGCCCCAAATCCGATGGATTTCTCGGGGATAGGGAAGGGGGAGGGGGAGCGAAATTGAGTGGGTACCAGGGAACGGGATAGCTCAGTGGTCGGAGCACTCGTTTTCCCCCCAGCCAAGTTAAACAGCGTCGAGCGTGGTTACCACTTGGATGGGTGATTGTTTGCGCGAATTGACTTTAGTACAGTTCCCCCAGTTCCCCCAGCTGTAAATGGGTACCTTCCTCTTTAGGGTCAGGGAAGGTAAAGCAGCGAGGGAGAGGAGATGGGCGCCGCCCTCAATATGCTGGTAGCCCCTAGAGAAGTTGAGGTCTCTGACGCCTCGCTCCCCTACGACCTTATGGGTTATGGGACATCTTTACCTTTTACTTTTACCTGTGTTAAAACTCCAGGAGAAAAATCTCTTTGAACAAATACTTCCAAGAACATTAAATTAATCCAAAAAACCCACAGCCCCCTCCCTCTTCCCCTACCCCCTACAATAGAAATGATTTTACGCAGAGATTTGCGTTCTTTCTTGGATGATGTCTAGTGGTCCTTGTCGATGTTGTTGTTGTTGTTGTTGTTGTTGTGCGTTCCCCAGCTTAACACTCTGGAGGGTCAGTCACCCAGAATGTGCACTCTTGACTCACTCACCCCACCCTGGGAATAACTGCGAGATTTGAAATTGCGCCCAGAATGAGAAAGTTTGCGCGTATGACTGGGGTTGGTTGTTTGTTTTGTTTGGGTTGGGGTTGTTGTTGTTTTTATAGAAAGTACCTCACCATATAGGCAGCCATACTCCGACTTCAGAGGAGTTTATTTTTAGAAAGTACCTCGCGATATAGGCAGCCATACTCCGACTTCAGAGGAGGTTTGATTTTTTTTTTAGAAAGTACCTCGCCATATATAAACAGCCATACTCCGACTCCAAAGAAAGTCCTTTTTATGATTGTCAAAGAAACCCAACCAACACCCTCCACAACCCCCCACCCACCTCCCCCTTTCTCCACCCAACCCCAAAAAACCCCAACAATCCCCAACAACCCCTCCCAACACAAAAAATCTCACCCGGAGATATTCGCGCTCTTTCTTGGCTGCCGCCCAGTGGTCTCTTTCTGGTTGTAGGCCCAAGCCCAGGGGAACTCTGTGGCCCAGCCCTCGTCATCGGAGGGGACCTGGATTGGGGACACCGTGTCGGAGTGAGGCCACCTGTTGAAGGCGTCCCCGGAACTCTCCCGGGAAGACCTCTGCGAGCTCTGACCGACTGCTCCTCGCTTCTGTTAATAATAATAATAATAATCATCATCCATCATCATCATCATCATCATCATCATCATCATAATCATAATAAATGGAACTTATATAGCGCTATATCTTGCAAAGACAAATCAAAGCACATGCATTCAACCTAATCTTACACAGTCATGCAAATCAATGATAAATAATCAATAGTTCAAACAAACAGATATTACAAACATGGTACGCTGCAGACCAAATCTATGAAATACAATTGCAATAGTCGAATGTTAAAAATACATAAATAAATAAATAAAATAAAATAAACACACACACACACTGTTAGGACAACAGCCAGGTGGAGAGACAGACAGGCACATACACGCGCACGCACACGCACACACGCACAGGCACGCACACACACACACAGAGGCACGCACGCGCACACACACACACACACACACTCACACACACACATACACACACACATACACACACACACATACACACACACACACATACACACACATACACACACACACACACACACCACACACACACACACACAACACCATACACACACACAACAAGATTCAGGATTCAAGATTTTGATTCCTTACACCCCCTTTTTTTTTGGGAGGGGGGGGCGAGGGGGGGGGGGGGGGTGTATGGAGGAGGAAGTACAAACGAATTCAACAGGAGAACAAACCTAACAGCAATACACCCCCTCAAAAATGGTATCAATACACACACGCACGTACACGCACGCACACACACACACGCGCGCGCGCACACGCGCACGTATGCACATATACACACACACACACACCAGATGAAGGAATGAGTGATGGAAGGAAGGACAGGAGAGAGAAGAGAGAGAGAGAGAGAGAGAGAGAGAAGAGAGAGAGAGAGAGAGATGGGTGGATGGGGTGGGTGGATGGATGGATGGATGGGTGGATGGATGGATGGATAGAAAAAGGAAGGGAGAAAGTCCTGACAGAAACAAGGAAGGAAGAAACGAAATTATTCACAAAAGCCCACACACTAGTGACGTACGCGCATACGCAAGCAAGTACACACACACGAGCGCGCGCGCACACACACACACACACACACACACACACACACACACACACATTATATTTTTTCAAGAATTTTGAATTATTTGAATTGTATGGTTAATATTTTTCTGGGGGTTTTGTTTTGTTTTTTATTCCATGTATGCATATGTTATTGTCTTTTCTTGTTTGATTTGTATGGTTTACCATAGATTAGGTTTTTTATTCTATGTCTGCATATACGTTATTTTTTTTCTCGCTTTTTTTTTTCTTTAGATAGATGGCTTGATGAAAAAAAAGCAAATGCACTGCTTATTCAGTGTACCATCTGAAAATAAAAGTTTGACTTTGACTTGACTTTGACACACACACGCACGCACGCACATAACACACACACACACACACACACGCACACACACGCACGCGCGCGCGCGCACACAACACACACACACACACACACACACACACACACACACACACACACACACACACCACGAAACAAAAAATCACCACTTGTATTCTGATCTAGCAGTATTGTACTTTTTGTCTAATAAATGAACGCCACATGTTCAATCTCGTCGGAGGGTTACTACCCCCCGCCCCCTCCCCCAACTCCCCCTCCCTTACTCAATATATCATGAACGATGGTCTGGGTACTAGCCTTTCAGACTAGACGTTGAACTGAAGTCCCATTAACACAGCATAAATTTAGGGTACGTAACAGAACCCACGGCAACAAAAGAGTTAGTCATGGAAAAATTGTTATGAAAAACAACGCTTTCACAGAAATGCAATGGGTTTTTTTTTAATGTATCTACACACTGAAAGAGTGGTGTGTGTGTGTGTGTGTGTGTGTGTGTGTGTGTGTGTGTGTGTGTGTGTGTGTGTGTGTGTGTGTGTGTGTGTGTGTGTGTGTGTTTTTAAGGGAGTATGGCTCTGTAGTGACAATCTTTTCTCATGTCGAGCAGTTTCAGTTTCACGCAGAGAAACCTAGTGTGACTGTAGGTGGTATACAATACAAAACAATACATGACAATACAATACATCACAACATGATAATGCAACACGATATGACGAGCTAGACATCACAGTACAACACGATACAATACACATCAATATAGTACACTACAGTACAATACAATACAATATAATGCCACACCATATCATGCAGTTCAATGCAATGCAACACGATCCAATCCTTTATCCATCCAAGCTGTTGTATTGTATTGTGTTGTATTGTATTATATTGTATTGCACTGCATTGCATTGTATTGCATTGCATTGTATTGTATTTTATTCGCCGTCAGCGCCTGGGCTTTATCACAGTTCTTGATTAAACCATTGACGCTGGGGGCAACAGCAAGGTGAGAGGCTGTATGACCAGTGGCTTTCCCACTCATGGAATTCCACTTTACAGCTTAGTCTTTAGTGGTCGACTATGACTCTCTGACTAGGAGGCTTGACTCGCACAGTCCTTATGTGCTGCAGCCCTGGGGGCTGGTTGGCCTTTGGAGAGCATCTCCAACGCTGTCCTTATGCCCACTTGGCCGAGAGAGTGGGGATGTACTGTGGGCAAGGCATCTCCACTATAATCAAATTTCTGCCCAGTTTCCAAAACAGCAGCTGCCTCCTCTGCTGTTTTGGAGGTCATCTCGGACACGACGGACAAACATACATGTATTGTATATATATATAATATATATAAAATTATATATATATATTGTGATATATATATGTGTGTGTGTGTGTGTGCGTGCGTGCGTGCGTGCGTGTGTGTGTGTGCGTGCGTGCGTGCGTGCGTGCGCGCGTGTGTGTGTGTGTGTGTGTGGAGAGAGACAGACAGACAGACACACAGAGTCAGAGAGCGACAGACACACAAACAGACACAGACACACACAGACACACACACAGACAGACATATGGAGAGACAAATAGAAACAGAGACAGAGACAAACAGAAAGGCACAGTGGCAGCTTGAAAGAGAGAGAGAACAGAGACAGGGAGACACACACACACACACACACACACGCGCGCGCGCGCGCGCGCGCGCACACACACACACAGCCTGAAAGACAACAGACAGAAGATCTGGTATGTATGCTCTGTATGCTCTTACGCACACTACCTCACAGTGAAAACAGAGGACATCACAGGTGTACGGATGAAATAATAATTATTGCAAATCTTCACTAACCACACACAGTACCACCATGAAGCCTATCTACATTTGAACTGTTTACTTTTCCCAGGTTAGTACGTCCAAGGTGACAAATCACAGTATTTTTTCACTTGAGGAAGAAAAAGAAGAAGAAGAAGAAGAAGAAGAAGCTTTGATCAAATTTGAGGTGTCATGTAGTGAGTGGATTAGGCAAATACAAGGTTGTAGGTTTTGTGTGTGTGTGTGTGTGTGTGTGTGTGTGTGTGTGTGTGTGTGTGTGTGTGTGTGTGTGTGTGTGTGTGTGTGTGTGTCTGTGTGTGTGTGTGTGTCTGTGTGTGTGTGTCTCCTCAAAGTCTGGGTTTTTCACTGCTGTTTAATCTGTACTTTTTTTGGTGAAGGAGAAATTCAAGGTGAAAAGGTTCTCTCTCTCTCTCTCTCTCTCTCCTCTCTCTCTCTCTCTCTCTCTCTCTCTCTCTCTCTCTCTCTCTCTCATCAGGGGACTGGATGTCAAACAAAAAAATACATGAGTGCTTATTCATTATCCTCGAAATAAACGAATTTGATTTGAAAGAATTTGATTTGATTTGATTTGATCTGTGTGTGTGTGTGTGTGTGTGTGTGTGTGTGTGTGTGTGTGTGTGGTGTGTGTGTGTGTGTGGGTGTGTGCGTGTGTGTTGTGTGTGTGTGTGTGTGTGGAGTCCTGGTAACTCGCATCAATACAAGTTGACTGAATTAAAACCATATTTTATAGACCCAATTTTCTGTCTAGCCCCTCGTCATTTTTTTTCCATCCAGTTATATGCACCTAACTACGTTTCTAATAATATATCAGTATAATCCAACAATTGATTGATCTATGGCTGTGCCAGACATAGCTTCCTATATTTGTCTGCATGTGCGGTTTCAACACTTTTGCTAAATGTGAGGGGAAAAGAAAACAAGAAAGATTAGATTGAAAAGGGGTGAGGGTGGGGAAGGGGGGGGGGGGGGGGGGGGGGGGGGGGGGGAGAAACCTACTCCTGAAAATCATCAATATTGTTTTTGTCTTTAGAAAATTGTTTTATATTCCCCCTCCCCCCTATCCTCAATTTATGGTATGGTCTTGTGTTATTTTGACTGCTACATATCACACTCTAAACTTCATCGTGTTGTTTTTTTCTGCAGCTCTCTGTCTGTCTGTCTGTCTGTCTGTCTGTCTGTCTGTCTGTCTTCTCTCTCTCTCTCTCTCTCTCTCTCTCTCTCTCTCTCTCTCTCTCTCTCTCTCTCTCCTCACAATTATAAAGTGTTAGGTGAATACATTGTGTTTAATTATTACAAACAGAATGATACTTGTGGGTTTTTCCATTTTCTTTGTTCTTGATTTGCTTTTACTAGTTTGTACTGTTATACCCGCTATCACGAAAATAGTAAACTCATCTCTTGTTTCAGGAAATGTTCCATCAGCTCTCAAAACTGCTATAGTACACCTCTACTCAAAAAGCATGACCTTGACCCTAACATTCTGAAGAATTATAGACCTGTTTCCAATCTACCTTTTATTTCTAAAGTCCTTGAAAAGGTAAGTTCTCAAACAGCTCAACAACCACCTTCTCTCCAACAATCTTCTTCCTGAGTTTCAATCTGCCTATCGCGTCAACCACAGCACTGAAACCACCCTAGTACACACTTTAAACACGCTTCTACTCGCTTCTGACTCGGGGAAAATCTCCCTTCTCACTCTTCTCGACTTATCAGCAGCCTTCGATACTATAGACCGCTCAATTCTTCTCTCCCGTCTTCAAAAAACGTTCGGTGTTACTGGCACAGCCCTCACCTGGTTTAATTCATACCTTACTGACCGATTCCAGACAGTTGCAGTAAACAAGATTCAATCAATACCTGCCAAACTGGAATGTGAAGTCCCACGGGGATCAGTTCTAGGCCCTGTTCTTTTCACACTTTACACTGCCCCACTGTCACATATAATAAACCGTCATCAAATCAACCATCACTTTTACGCAGATGACTCTCAGATTCAAAGCAGTGTTACTCCTGAAAATCTGCCTTCTCTCCTGACAAATATGGCCCGCTGCTTTGAAGATATTCAAAACTGGATGACACAGAACAAATTACAGCTAAATGCAGATAAAAACCGAAGCCATGCTTGTAGGGACCAAACACAAACTCTCTTCCATTACAACAGCTTCTCGGCAATACATCAGTCCCTCTATCCACTGCTGTGAAGTATCTAGGTGTCGTCATCGACAACACACTCTCTATGAAAAAATTATTCACCCAGACCTGTCAATCGTGCTACTATCAATTACGGCGTATTAGTGCTATTCGAAAGTATCTGTCCACCGATGCAACAGCCAAACTTGTCACTTCTCTCATTCTTTCACATTCTGGACTATTGCAATTCTCTTTTGTCTGGTCTTCCAGCATCATCTATCCACTCCCTTCAACGTATACAAAACTCGGCAGCTCGACTAGTTCTCAGAAAGAAAAAATCTGAGCACGTTACCCCTCTCTTGCAATCTCTCCACTGGCTGCCTGTGCCACAGAAAGTAAATTATAAGATCAGTACCCTCTGTTACAAATGTCTCCACAAACTGCACCCTCCTACCTCTGTGAATGTCTTAACCTGTACACTCCTTCACGTTCCCTCCGCTCTACTGCAGATACCTTGTGCCTACGAATACCTAGATTCAACCAATCCACTGTTGGCCGCCGCTCTTTCTCTATTTCGGGTCCATCGACCTGGAATTAGCTCCCTCTCTCTCTTAGCCAGAAACCTAGTTATGACACTTTTAAATCCAGCCTCAAGACATATTTATTTCAAACCTAAGATCCCCCCCTCCTATTTCATATCAGAGCTATCCCACCTTCACTAACCCATGCCCTATCACCCTGCTAAAGTATACGACCTGTGTGAGTGTGTGTGTGTGCTTTTGAAAAACATTTGACCATTTACATTTTATTTCATATATTTTGTCTGCAGCGCACCATGTTTGTAAATATCTGTTTGTTTAAACTCTTGATTATTTATCATTGATTGCATGACTGTGTAAGATTAGGTTGAATGCATGCGCTTTGATTTGTCTTTGCAAGATATAGCGCTATATAAGTTCCATTTGTTATTATTATTATTATTATTATTATTCATTAGCCATAACACCCAGCGGTGTGTATGGCAGCAACAAAGCGCTTCCACTCCTGACTATTCTGGGCCAACCTAGTCACTGATCCCCAAGAGTGCTTCATGGCCTACATCTCACTTTCTACAGTTCTTCTCCACGTTGATTTATTATTATTATTATTATTATTAGAGGATAGGATAGCTCAGTGGTCAGAGCACTCGTTGTCCCCAAACCAAGTTAAGCAGCGTCGAGGGTGGTTACCAGTTGGATGGGTGACCGTTTGCGTTTCTTGGCTTCAGTACAGCTCCCTAGTTTACCCAGCTGTAAATGGGTTCCTGCATCTTAAGGGTCAGGGAAGGTAAAGCAGCGAGGGAGAGGAGATGGGCGCTGCCCTCAATATGCTGGCCCCTGCAGAAGCTGAGGTCTCTGATGTCTCGCTCCCCTACGACCACATAGGTTATGGTATACCTTTACCTTTACTGTTACAGAAAGGTGGATGTAAAAAAAAAAAAGCAATTGTCATGCTTGCTCTTTCACTGTCTGAAAATGAAATTGAATCAATCAATCAATCACTCTGAGTAGCTTCCCTTGTCTGGCAACCGGCAAGACATGTCACTTCTCAGTCCTGACCAACTTTGCAATCTTTTTTTCATCGTATTTCAGTCAGGATGCCCGTTGAAGGACTCCTATCAAAACTAGAAGGCATGCTGAATTCTGTGCTGAAAGAAATCACGTCTGTATCTTCTTTTAAAATCAAAGGCAGGGGCATTCAGACTGTCGTTACTCTAAGACTGTCACCTTCAACTTGGAATCGGCGCCCTTCAACACAGGACAACTCTCACTGCCTACAGACGGAAACGTGTGTCACAAGCCTATGGAGAAAGAGAGAGAGCTGAAAATGACCAGTCAAGTCCAGAGAGACTAGAAAATGAATCGTCACCTTCGCGCTTATGTCTCCCTTTGTCCGTCGTGTCCGACGATGACCTCCAAAACAGCAGAGGAGGCAGCTGCTGTTTCAGAAGTTGGGCAGCAATTTGATTATAGTAGTGGAGATGCCTTGCCCACAGCACACATCCTACTCTCTGGGCCAAGAGGGCATATAGACAGTTAACGTTGGAGATGTTCTCCAAAGACCAACTAGCCCCCAGGGCTGCTGCAGCACATAAGGACTGTGCAAGTCAAGCCTCCTAGTCAGAGAGTCATAGTCGATCACTAAAGACTAAGCTGTAAAGTGGGCCTCGGTTTATAGTCTCATCCGAAGGACTTTTGGGGAGAGCCGAGTCTGCAGTGATGTTAACTCCAGGGGAAAATATCCCGGAGAGAGAGAGAGAGAGAGAGAGAGAGAGAGAGAGAGAGAGAGAGAGAGAGAGAGAGAGAGAGAGAGAGAGATTTAAAATTATAAATGATGTGTGGTACCTTCTTTTTCCTTTTCTTTCTCCCTGGCTCTCGTTTCTGCCGGCACAACAGTTTGCCCATGGTTTCAAAGTCCTACATCACAACCACTAACTGTCACATGCCAGCCATCACCACACTCATCTTCAAACCTGTCTCTACTACTTCCCATCGCGTGTTACGCCCCGAATGGTCGGAAACCAAACATAGCCTTTGCTACATAGTCTGTGTAAACGGCATCATTATGATGCGCATCTCATTTGCATGCAGCTGGAAATTATGGGTGGGGCCACGCATGCGTCAAGGTCGATAATTATGCAAATGAGTGGTGAAGGGTCATTTCCGGCGAATTGCAGGAGATGAGTTAGGTGAAGAAGTAGATCTACTATATATGGCTGAAGTGAGGTTTCGTTATTTCTGATTTCTCACCAGCAGTGGAGCATTGTGTAGCAGGAGCCTGGATACAGAGAGATAGGGCAAAGAAGAAAATAGGAGTGTGATGATAAGGCTACAGCTTGACGTCTTGCTTGAATTGTGTAGTCAATGTTATCCATCCTAATAACAGTTATATGAGCGGGAAACTTTCCCCACAAAGAGGGGATGATGGGGCATGAAGGAGGATTAACCACTCCCCCTCACCCTCCCCCCCCCCCCCCCCCCCTTCCAAAAAAACGTTAGCACACATTGTATGCCCAACTGCACGCACGCACACACGCACAGAGACAGAGAGACACCACCTACATCACACCACCTACATCACACACACACACACACACTCACACACACATTTAATATCATTTTGAGTGAACGGACATTAAATGAAAGAACACACCACACACACACGATGTATGTGTTTATCTTATATAATTATGAGGTCTGCATTTACCGAGATGTTTTCTCAATTTTTTTTCTTTATGTTCTTCTTAACATAGAGAGATTTTTTTAACATTTCTTTTGTTTGCTTTTACAACTTTCTTGAATTTTTTTTCTTAGTGAGGGCAGGATTAAAAAAAAATGTTATGTAAAGTTAACCTTTTACCCTCAATAAAGATCATTTTGACTTCACACACACACACACACACACACACACACACACCTCGGCATTTGATGTCCTGCCAGTTTTAATCAAGACAAACAGTGACTTTTTTAAATTTTATTGTGCAAGCACATCAGTGCAGCAAAGAATTGCTATTGACACAAATCATCACGTGTGCAACAGCTATAGTGCAGCACAGCTCTTTTAAACACACACACACACACAAAACACACACACACACACACACACACACAAACACACACACACACACACACACAACACACACACACACACACACACACACACACACACGTTTTCCTACACTGGCATTATTCATGGTTATATTTTGAAAGGACTAACCACAGTTTCCTTTAATCTCTCTCTCTCTCTCTCTCTCTCCTCTTTGGTTGGGGGGGGGGGGGGGGGGGGGGGGATAAGCCTAGTGGTTAGAACATTGCCCTCGCAATCTGACGACCCGGGTTCGATTCCCGTTCAAGGGGATATTTTCCTCTGGAGTTAACATCAGTGCATACTCCACTCTCCCCAAAAGTCCTTCGGATGAGACTATAAACCGAGGCCCCGTGTGTGAACGCACGCAGAACATCTTGCGCACACGTTAAACCCTGTTCCACTTTTCGTAAGAGTAGGCCATTGTGTGCCGGTGGGAACAGATGACAAAATTTACAAAACCGCATACACACGGGGACAGGATGTAAAAAAGCACATAGGTGCTCATTCCATTATCCTCGATATGAAAGAATGATTAATCAAATTTTAAAAATTCTCTCTCTCTCTCTCTCTCTCACTCTCTCTCTCTCTCTCTCTCTCCTCTCTCTCTCTCTCTCTCTCTCTCTCTCTCTCTCTCTCTCTCTCTCTCTCTCTCTCTCTCTCTCTCTTTTCTCTCTGTAAAAGCACAAAGAATTTTTGACGTTTCTTTCTGATAGCCAAAATGATACTATTTACGTGGTTTGTTCTCCTTTATATTATGGAGGTTTGCTTTGTTTGGTTCCGTTTTGGTTTTGGTTTGGGGGGGGGGGGGGGGGGGGGGGTTGGAGGAGGGACTATTCGGTTGTCCCCTCTCCCCTTATTGTTGTTGCCCCTTTTGTTTTGCTCTTGGTTTCTTTGCTATTTTTTCTGTTGTTTCTGTGTTTTCTGTTTTGCTTTCTCTCTTGTAGTTACTTCTCTCTCTCTCTCTCTCTCTCTCTCTTTTCTCTCTCTCTCTCTCTCTCTTTTCTCTCTCTCTCTCTCTCTCTCTCTCTCTCTCTTCTGTGATTTTTGTGGGATTTTTGTGTAGATATTTTTTCTGTATACTGTGTGAGTGTATTGCTATGGGCTTTATTTTAGTTTATTATCATATATATCCCTAAGGGCGGGGACTGGATGTAAAAAAGCACATGGGTGCTTATTCATTATCCTCGAAATAAAAGAATTTGTCATTGTCATTGTCATTGTCATTGTCTCTCTCTCTCTCTCTCTCTCTCTCTCTTCTCTCTCTCTCTCTCTCTCTCTCTCCTCTCTCTCTCTCTCTCTCGCTTCTTGCCTAATTATAATCAGTGTATCAGTTTTCATGTTGATGTTTGATTTATTTGAGAATTATATGTTTATCAGCATATCTCTTTTCTCAACAACAAAAAATCTATGTATCTTTTGAAATTAGTGTTCCAGTCAGATAGGGATTATATAATGTAAGTTGTTTTTTCTTTCTTTTAAAATCATGTTGTCGTTGTTGTAGTAAGATTTTTACCTGTTTTGTTGATAGTCCCTAATCAGGGCAAGAGCCGGATGAAAAAAAGTATGCGCATGCTTTTTCTGTTACCCTTGAAAAATAAACATTCACTCATTCATTCTCTCTCTCTCTCTCTCTCTCTCTCTCTCTCTCTCTCTCTCTCTCTCTCTCCTCTCTCTCTCTCTCTCTTCGCTGCGTTCCCTTACTTAGTGGGGTGTGTAGTGCCAGGTCTTCTCCTGTGCTTGTCACTCTGCAGGAGGTCTGCCTGCTGGCCTCAGCCGCCACGTTCCGACTTCAGAGCAGCTCATTTTCATTGAACAAGTAGGTTGCATGCTGGGTATGTTTGTGTTTCTAGCAACCCACTGAACAGGGACATAAATTGCTGGATCTTTAACGCGCATATATTTTCTTCTTCGTGTGTATATACACAAAAGGGTTTAAGGGCACTGGCAGGTCTGCACTTGAGGTTGACCTGGGAGATCGTCAACAACAAAAATCCCCAACCTAAAGTCATCAAATGCTGCCGAGATTCGAACCCACGACTTCGTGGATACACAGGGTTGAAGTAGAAGGGTCTTAACCACTCAGCTATAGCGGCAGTCTTAACTTGAAATAATATTTATTTATTTTATTTTATACCACTTCACGAGATTTCTCTGCGTGAAATTCGGGCTGCTCTCCCCGGGGAGAGCGCGTCGCCACAAGAGCAGCGCCACCCTTTTTTTTCTTTTCGTCTGCAACTGTATTTGTTTCCCTATCAGAGTGGCTTTTTTCTAAGAATTTTGCCAGGGACAACTCTCTTGTTGCCGTGGGTTCTTTTACGTGCGCTGAAAATTGTGTGTAACACACGGGACCTCGGTTTATCGTCTCATCCGAAAGACTAGCGCCCACACCACCACTCATAGTCTAATGGATGGGGAAAAATTTCGGGGCCCAAACGGGATACGAACCACCGCACACACCCGACCCGGACTTTTCGCATTCTAATAATAATAATAATAATAATAATAATGTATGGAATTTATATAGCGCTGAATCTTGTAAAGCAACAAATCAAAGCGCTCAGATTTTATTTCATACCACTTTAAGTCACGGCAGATTTCTCTCCGTGAAATTCGGGCTGCTCTCCCCGGGGAGAGCGGGAGAACGCGTCGCCACTTAGCGCTGCGCCACCCTTTCACCCTTTTTTTTTTTTTTTTCTGCAGCTGTATTTGTTTCCCTATCAGAGTGGCTTTTTTCTAAGAATTTTGCCAGGGACAACTCTCTTGTTGCCGTGGGTTTTTTTTACGTGCGCTAAATAATTACGTGTAACACACGGGACCTCGGTTTATCGTCTCATCCGAAAGACTAGCGCCCAGACCACCAGTCATGGTCTAATGGATGGGGGAAAAATTTCGGGCCCAAACGGGATACGAACCACCGCACACACCCGACCCGGACTTTTCGCATTCTAGACAGGCGCGTTACCTCTAGACCACCGATCCACGTAATAACCTCTTTAACTGAAACACAGAAGAAGACCAGCACTAGGGCATCTCACCTGGGCAGGAAACGCAGAGAGAGAGAGACAATGACAAATTCTTTCAGCACTCATGTGCTTGTCTAACATCCAGTCCCCGCCCTTAGGGATATATCTCATGATAAAATATTTAAAAAAATAAGCCCAATACTATTACACTCACATAGTAAACGGGGGAAAAAACCACACAAAATCTACACACACAAAAAAACCCTCTAAAACTATCGAAGAGAGAGAGAGAGAGAGAGAGAGAGAGAGAAGAGAGAGAGAGAGAGAGAGAGAGAGAGAGAGAGAGAGAGAAACAAAGCAACAAACATATAATAAAACAGAGCAAAGAAAACAAAAAATACAGAAACAACCAACAACAAAAAAGGGGGGGGGGGGGGGGGGGGGGGAGGAGGAGAGAGAGGGGGGGGGGGGGAGGGGAGAAGGGGAGAGAGAGAGCGGGAGAGGGGGGAGGATAGGGAGAACTCGCACTCCAATGATCTATACACAAAAAGGCCATTGGCCCATACGAAGGGGGTTGCCGAACTGCTTAGTATTTTGGTGGGGGTAAAGGCAATAGTAACGACAAAATGTTATTGTATAACAAAAAGTCAGTTACAAAAATATGACTTAGGATAACAATATCTCTCTTATTCTGAAAGCTTTACACAAATATAAAGTGAGGCTGTGCACAACCTCAGGATGACTTGATGCCAGGAGTAAACAGAGTCTAAATAAGTTAGGCTGTCTACTATATTTAACAGGGATGTAGTTGTGCCTAACATCCTCTAAAGAGAGAGAGAGAGACTGACTTTTTTTATATCGAGGATAGTGGAATAAGCACTCATGTGCTTTTTTACATCCAATCCCCGTGTGTATGCGGTTTTGTAAATTTTGTCATCTGTTCCCACCGGCACACAATGGCCTACTCTTTCGAAAAGCGGAACAGGATTTAACGTGTGCGCAAGATGTTCTGAATGCGTTCGCACTCGGGGCCTCGGTTTATAGTCTCATCCGAAGGACAGAGAGAGAGAGAGAGAGAGAGAGAGAGAGAGAGAGAGAGAGAGAGAGAGAGAGAGAGAGAGAGAGAGAGAGAGAGAGAGAGTTCAAATGATTTAATGTTCATAAGTCTTCAGACTCCTAACATTTTCCGCTCTAACTCATACAGTTTCCATCAGTATATACAGTCTGCTTGGACTCTGAAGAAGAAAACACACGAAAATAAACATGATAATACTTGTTAGCATACGAATATGGAGAGAGGAGAGAGAGAGAGAGGAGAGAGGAGAGAGAGAGAGAGAGAGAGGAGAGAGAGAGAGAGAGAAAGAGAGAGAGAGACAGACAGACAGACAGACAGACAGAGACACACACAGACAGACACACAGACAGACAGAGACAGAGATGTCTGTACTGCTGGCAACTTGGTGCATATTAATGCCACACACAGCCTTTTCCAGAGACCTATTTAGTAACTTGCACTACACTACACAGTAACCTCAGCACAAGAAAGTACTTCACGTACAGTAAGAAGCCCAGTGCCAATGATAATATTTGACAGACAGAAGTCGAATGAAGGTGACCTCCTGACCTAGTCACACTGCCTGCCTGATCGTCTGCTTCCTATCAGTGTCTGCAGGAGTGAAGGAGAGGGAAGAGGGGGTGGGGGGGGGGGGGGGTGAGGGTGGAGACAGGAAGGGGAGAGATAGGAACAAAGAGAGAAAAAATACCACAGCCAGAGAAGTGGGAGAGAGGGGAGGAGGGAGGGGGGGACGGGGGAGGAGAGAGAGGGGGGAGGGAGAAAGATGGGAAGGGAGAGAGGCGGGGGTGGGGGGGGGGGGGTGGGGGGGGGGGTAGTGAGGTAGAGAAAGATAGAGGAGGAGGAGAGGAGGGATGGAGAGGGGGGAGAGAGGGGATGAGAGAGAGAGAGAGAGGGGGAGAGAGGGGTGAGACAGACTTCAGACTTTTATTGTACTTCAGCCTTAGGCCACAAGACAAAAGAATGGTGGGCGTACAGAATGGGCATATGACATAAGTGTTATAACATATTACTATAATGTATATATATATATATATATATATATATATATATATATATATATATATATATATATATATATATATATATATATAATGTATCAGCAATAATGAGAGAGAGCGTCTTTATTCCCAAAGGTTACAGACAAGTATTAATATATATATATATATATATATATATATATATATATAATATAATATATATATTATATATATATATATATATAATATATAATATTATTCTTTTCATTGGCCCTTGCCCTGAGTAGGGACTATCCTTAATAATCACGGAGGAGGGAGAGGGAGAGAGAGAACATAAGTGTAGAATAAAGTTCCAAAAGACAAAAGAAATCGCACACACCACCACCACCACACCACATCACATCACATCACATCACAGGAATGGGGGTTGAGGGGTGGGAGACACACACAAAATAGACAGACACAGATAGACAGTAATACATAAGATCAGGCAGACACACAAACAGACAATAATACATAATATCAGACAAACACACAGACAGACAAACAGACAGGCAGGCAGAGACAGACAGACAGACAATAATACATAAGATCAGACAGACACACAGACAGACAAACAGACAGACAAACAGACAGGCAGGCAGAGAGACAGACAGACAGTATGATGGCCTTAAAGGTCGTTTAGGAGTCACAGAACAACGGGCGCCACTTCTACTTCTTTTTAACCGTTTTTCACCCATTCATGTTGATACCAGTACACATTAATAATTTTGTCTGTGAAAATATGACTTTTACCATGTGTGTAAACTTGTCTGCGCGGATCTGTGTGTGGTGTGTGTGTGTGTGTGTGTGTGTGTGTGTGTGTGTGTGTGTGTGTGTGTGTGTGTGTGTGTGTGTGTGTGTAATATCTTCAGTTTAACGTCTATTCACATTTAGTGTGTGGTGTATGTGTGTATGTGTGTGGTTGTGTGTGTGTGTGTGTGTGTGTGTGTGTGTGTGTGTGTGTGTGTGTGTGTGTGTGTGTGTGTGTGGTCTCCAAGTTTACGTCTCTTCACAAAAGTGATATTAAACAAGATGTTGAGTGCACGGGTACATGTATGCGAGTGTTCAAGTGTTTACTTGCATCTATGTAAATGTGGCTAGTGCATGCGCTCGAGCGCATATTTGTACCAATATATATATATATATATATATATATATATATATATATATATATATATATATATATATATATATATATATATATATATATGTAAGCATACGTGTGCCTCGTGTGTGTGTGTGTGTGTGTGTTTTCTATTTTATTTCTTTTATTTTGAGAACAATGGAATAAGCACTCATGTGCTTTTTAAAAAAAAATCCAGTCCCTGTGTGTATGCAATTTTGTAAATTCTGTCATCTGTTCCCACCAGCACACAATGGCCTACTCTGCCGAAAAGCGGAACGGTTTTTAACGTGTGCGCAAGATGTTCTGCGTGCGTTCGCACACGGGACCTCGGTTTATAGTCTCATCGGAAGGACTTTTCGGAAGAGTGGAGTCGGCAGTGATGTTAACTGATGCTGTGTGTTTCAATGAAAAATCTAGGTGTACAGACTAATCTTATACTGCTAAGAGAAGATGGTGAGGGCAATATGGGGGACACCATAATGTAACTAATGCCAGCAACAGTAATTCAATCGAATATGATGATATTATAACAAGTGTAGCGGCAAAACATCAAAAATAATAATGAAATAATAATATTGATATAACACAAAGGTCGATTACGACTAGTATAAATTAAAAGATCGCTTATGTGTGCGTACATGCGCGCGCGCGCGTGTGTATGTGTGTATGAGAGAGAGAGAGAGAGAAAGAGCGAGAAAGAGCGAGAGAGAGCGTGCGTGCGTGCGTGTGAGTGTGTGCGTGCCTGCGTGTGTGTATCTGTGCGTGCGTGCGTGCGTGTGTGTGTGTGCGTGCGCGCGCGCGCGTGTGTGTATGTGTGTGTGCGTGTGTAAGTGTGGCATCGAAATAGCTGACAATGGGAGTAGTGAACGAATAATGGCATGAGTGATAGAGACTTTCAGAATACGATTATTTTAGTCCTTAGGCGCCCTGCAAAAACAAACACAAAACATTTATTTTTTTAAGCGGAAAGAAAAGCACTAGGGCTACGTATTAGTCTCAGTGGTCAGAACATCAAACGGTCTGATCGTCGGTAATGCTGATCATCTTGCTCTCACCCGTTCCGCCTTTCGTAAGAGTAGGCCATTGTATGCCAATGCCAAAATTTGCAAAACTGCATGCAGGCTAGTGTCGTGTTAAGACATCATCCCCGAAGTCGAAATACCGCTACCTT
>CM054164.1:42595152-42625152 GCA_028751875.1 Rapana venosa | reverse complement strand
ATAGATAGTTATAGATAGATAGATAGAGAGATAGAGAGATAGATAGAGAGAGAGAGAGAGCGAGAGAGAGAGAGAGAGAGAGAGAGAGAGAGAGAGAGAGAGAGAGAGAGAGAGAGAGAGAGAGAGAGAGAGAGAGAGAGAGAGAGACAATAACAATGACAATGACAAATTCTTTTATTTCGAGGATAATGAATAAGCACCCATGTGCTTTTTTTTACATCCAGTCCCCGCCCTTAAGGATATATATGATAATAAAATAAAATACAGCCCATAACAATACACTTACACAATATACGGAAAAAAATATCTACACAAAAATCCCCACAAAAATCACCGAAGAGAGAGAGAAAAAAAAGTAGTAACAAGTAAGAAAGAAAGCAAAACAGGAAACACAGAAACAACCGAAAAAAATAGCAAAGAAACCAAGAGCAAAACAAAAGCGGCAACAACAACAAGGGGAGAGGGGACAACCGAACAGTCCCCCCTCCAAAAAAACAACACCCCCAAGCCCAAACCAAAACAGAGCCAAACAAAGCAAGAACTTCCATAATATAGACCCTGAGGGTGGCTGAGAGACCAGAGGACTGGAGAAAGTTGGTTGACAAAGCTTCAAAGGCGCCCTAAAGGATTCAGAATCTGAGGGATCGGTGACGGTGACGGGTTGCAGTCATATTCACGAAACCATGATGGACATGCACTTAACTCAGGGTTGTATCTTTAGGGCTAGTCCTTAGAATGAGGCAAAAAAACAACAACAAAAAACAACACACCGGCTAAAGGGATGTGTGCAGGTACTGAAAGAACCTGTGCACAAGAGTTGTCCTCTACACATTTCTACAAATACCCAGTGTCCTATAGGATAACAAAATACCCCACACAGACAGGTTGTGTGTGTGTGTGTGTGTGTGTGTGTGTGTGTGTGTGTGTGTAGATTTATTTATTTATTCTTTTATATCGAGGATAATGAAATAGCACTAATGTGCTTTTTTACATCCAGTCCCCGTGTGTATGCGGTTTTGTAAATTGTGTCATATGTTCCCACCCGCACACAATGGCCTACTCTTTCGAAAAGCGGAACAGGATTTAACGTGTGCGCAAGATGTTCTACATGCGAGAGAAAGAGAGAGAGAGAGAGAGAGAGAGAGAGAGAGAAGAGAGAGGAGAGAGAGATCTATTTATTCATTCATATATTTTAACAGATTGAGAGAGAGAAGAGAGAGAGAGAGAGAGAGAGAGAGAGAGAGAGAGAGAGAGAGAGAGAGAGAGAGAGAGACAGACAGACAGACAGACAGACAGACAGATAGACAGATTAAATGTACGCACACTGCACTCACCCTCCTCTCTACCCCACACTCACCCCCCTGTCCATACAAATCCTCATTCATCCTCTTGGCCATGAGTGAAGTGTGGTACATTTCCAACGGAAAGAAAACCAAACCACATCAAACACACACCTTGCAGTCAGAACCCCCCCCCCCCCCCCCCCCCCCTCTCTGTTTATCTCTCTGTATTTGTCTCTGTCTCTCTGTATTTGTCTCTGTCTCTCTCTGTATTTGTCTCTGTATCTCTTTCTCTTTGTGTCTCTTTGTCTCTGCCTATCTTTCTGTCTGTCTGTCTGATTGACTCTGTCTGTCTCTCCCCTTTGTCTGTCTCTTTCTCTCTCTGTCTGTCTCTCCTGGTTCTGACTCGTATGTTTAGATCTCTCTTGATAACTGTACACTGTGTTTGTGTGTGTGTGTGTGTGTGTGTGTATGTGTGTGTGTGCGTGCGTGCGCGAGTGTATGTGTGTGTTTATGTATGCGCACGCGCATGTAAGTGTGTGTGTGTGCGAATGTGTGTGCGTGCGTGCGCGCGTATGCGTGCGTGTATGTGTCCAGCCCGCTTGTTTATTCTTCTTTTCGTTTAAAAAGAAACGGGAACCAAATTAATATTGAGTCTTATTTTCAGGAAAGGAAGGACCAATGCATGAATGAATGAATGGATGTTTGATTGACTGAATGAAAGTGTGAACGAATGAGTGAATGAATGATTGATTGAATGAGTAAGTGAATGAATGAATGATTGACTGACTGAATGGAGTGCATAGAAACACTTCCAGTGAAAACCGTTTGCGTTCGCTTAGTGCCATTAAGTGCACTCGTGGGCACCCCACAATGCACCGCTTTACACAACGCCCTTCCTTCCGCTTCCATGAATCAACATGACACAGCTGGTGGGGATTTGGCTCTGAGGCCTTGTGCAGGGGTGATGTTCAACAACAACAAAATCAATACTGAACCTTTTTTTTTTTTTAAACCATAGCCAAATACGCATTCAGCGCCTGGGCTTTATCACAGTTCTGGATTAAACCATTGACGCTGGGGGCAACAGCAAAGTGAGAGGCTGTATGACCAGTGGCTTTCTTTCCCACTCACGGAATTCCACTTTACAGCTTAGGCTTTAGTGATCGACTTTGACTCTGACTAGGAGGCTTGACTTGTACAGTCTTTATGTGCTGCAGCCCTGGGGGCTGGTTGGCCTTTGGAGAAAAACATCTCCAATGCTGACTTGTCTTTATGCCCTCTTGGCCGAGAGAGGGGTGATGTACTGTGGGCAAGGCATTTCCACTATAAACAAATGTCTGCCCAATTTCCGAAACAGTAATTGCCTCCTCTGCTGTTTTGGAGGTCATCATCAAACACAACTGACAGACATATAAAGAGGGAAATAATAGGCAGAGTAGAGATGATAGGGGAGAGTAGAGATGATGGGGGAGAGTAGAGATGATGGGGGAGAATAGAGATGATGGGGAGAATAGAGATGATGGGGGAGAATAGAGATGATGGGGAGAACAGATATTATGGTGGAAAACAGAGATGATGGGGGGAACAGAGATGATGGTGGAAACAGAGATGACGGGGAGAACAGAGATGATCGAGAGAATAGATATGATGGGGAGAACAGAGATGATGGGGAGAGTGGAGATGAAGGAGAGAACAGAGATGGTGGGGAGAACAGAGATGATGGGGAGAGCAGAGATGATGGGGGAGAACAGAGATGATGAGGGAGAACACAGATGATGGGGGGGAATAGAGATGATGGGGAGAGTAGAGATGATGGGGAGAACAGAGATGATGGGGGAGAACAGAGATTATGAGGGAGAGTAGAGATCATGGGGGAGAATAGAGATGATGGGGGAGAACACAGATGATGGGGGAGAATAGAGATGATGGGGAGAGTAGAGATGATGGGGAGAACAGAGGTGATGGGAGAGAGAGAGAGAGAGAGAGAGAGAGAGAGTGTGTGTGTGTGTGTGTGTGTGCATGCATAGTTTTAAATAAAGTACCAGGCAAAGAATAAGTGTGAGCTGTGATGGGTGAAGGGGAAATAGCGTTAAAACTTTTTTTTAAAAATCAAAATGTTTTTGTCATGTTTTTCTTGTTAATGTAAAGTTACTTGTGATATTTGTATTGATTGTGCTGATGATGTGTTTCATGAGATGTGTATGACTTATTGTTGTGTTGTGGTTTTGCTTTGCTACTCTTAACCTTTACTGGTCTGTGCGTGCGCACGCGCATATGTGAATGTGTGGATGAGTGGGTGCGAGTGTGTGTGGATGGGTGCGGGTGTGTGTGTATGTTGTGTGTGTGTGGTGTGTGTGTGGGGGTTTGTGTGTGTGTGTGTGTGTGTGTGTGTGTGTGTGTGGTGTGTGTGTGTGTGTGTGTGTGTGTGTGTGTGTGTGTGTGTGGTGCGTGTGTGACGTAGATTGTTGTTGGCTATTAAAATACTGTTATTTCTTAATCTGTATTGTTTAATCATGCATGCTGTTTAATTATAACTTTTAAATGCCACTCATAATTTCACTAGTTGAGACATTAAAGTATTCTTGAGATGATGGGGAGAGTCGAGATGATGGGGAGAGTCGAGATGATGGGGGAGAACAGAGATTAAGGAGAAAACAGAGACGATGGTGAGAACAGAGATGATGGTGAGAACAGAGATGATGGGGTGAGAACAGAGATGATCGGGAGAACAGAGATGGGGTGAGAACAGAGATGATGGGGTGAGAACAGAGATGATGGGGAGAGTAGAGGTGATGGGGGAGAGTAAAGATGATGGGGAGAGTGGAGATGATGGGGAGAGTAGAGATGATGGGGAGAGTAGAGATGATGAGGAGAGTAGAGATGATGGGAGAGTAGAGATGATGAGGAAGTAGAGATGATGGGGAGAGTAGAGATGATGGGGAGAGTGGAGATGATGGGGAGAGTAGAGATGATGGGGAAGAATGGAGATGATGGGGAAGAATGGAGATGATATGGGAGAGTGGAGATGATGGGGAAGAAAAGAGACGATGGGGGAGAGTGGAGATGATGGGGGGGGGGGGGGGGACAGAGATGACGGGGAGAGTAGAGATGATGGGAGAACACAGATGATGGGGAGAATAGAGGTGATGGGGGGGGGGGGGGGGAGTAGAGATGAAGGGAGAGTAGAGATGATTGGGAGAGTAGAGATGATGGGGAAGAACAGAGATGATGGGGGGAGAATATAGATGATGGGGAGAGTGGCAATGAGGGGAGACAGAGATGGTGGGGAGAGACAGAGATGGTGGGGAGAACAGAGATGATGGGGAGAATAGAGATGATGGGGAGAATGGAGATGATGGGGGAGAACAGATATGATGGGGGAGAATAGAGATGATGGTGGAGAATAAAGATGATGGGGGAGAGTAGAGATGATGAGGAGAATGGAGATGATGTGGGGGAGTAGAGATGATGGGGGGAGATTTAGAGATGATGGGGAGAACAGAAATGATGGGGGTGAATGCAGATGATGGGGGAGAATGTAGATGATGGGAGAGTAGAGATGAGGGGGGGGGGGGATGGAGATGATGGGGAGTAGAGATGATGGAGGAGAATAGGGGAGAATAGAGATGATGGGGGAGAATGGAGATGGTGGGGGGAATGGAGATGATGGGAGAGTAGAGATGATGGGGGGGGGGGGGGTGGTGGAGATGATGGGGAGGTAGAGATGATGGAGGAGAATAGGGGGATGGGGGAGAATAGAGATGATGGGGGAGAATGGAGATGTGGGGGGAATGAGATGATGGGGAGAATGGAGATGATGGGGGAGAACAGAAATGATGGTGGAGATGATGGGGGAGAACAGAGATGAGGGAGAACAGAGATGGTGGGGGAGAACAGAGATGATGGGGGTAGTAGAGATGATGGGGGGAGAATAAAGATGAGGAGAGTGGAGATGATGGGGGAAATACAGATAATGGGGAGAGTGGAGATGATAGGGGTGGGTGGGGTGGAGATGATGGGGAAGAATAGAGACGAGGGGGAGTGGAGATGATGGGGGAGAGTAGAGATAATGGGGAGAGTGGAGATGATGGGGAGAGTGGAGATGATGGGGTAGAGTAGAGATGATGGGGAGAGTAGAGATGATGGGGAGAGTGGAGATGATGGGGTAGAGTAGAGATGATGGGGAGAGTGGAAATGATGGGGAGAGTAGAGATAGAAGAATAGAGATGATGGGGAGAGTAGAGCTGATGGGGTAGAGTAGAGCTGATGGGGGGGGAATAGAGATGATGGGGGAGAATATAGATGATGAGGGAGAAAAGAGATTATAGGGGAGAATAGAGATGATAGGGGAGAGTGGAGATGATGGGGACGGGATAGCCTAGTTGTTATAGTGATGCGCTCGTGATCTGCTAACCCGGGTTCGAATCTTGTTCAAGAGGATTTTTCCTCTGGAGTGAACATCAGTGCCGACTCCACTCCCCCAAAAAGGGTCTTTCGCATGAGACTATAAACCGAGGTCCCGTGTGAAAATCTTGTGCACACGTTAAAACCTGCTCCGCTTTTCGGAAGAATAGGCCATTGTGTGCTGTTGGAAATGGATGACAAAATTTACAAACTGCACACACACGGGGACTGGATGTAAAAAAGAAGTAAGTGCTTGTTCCATTATCCTGGAAATAAAAGAATAGAATAGAATAGATGATGGGGAGAATAGAGATGATGGGGAGAGTACAGGAAGAGTATTGTGGTGCGTGTGTTTGTTCAAATCTACTTCCAGATGATTACAATAGCAGTCCTGTCTTTTCCAATTTGTTTTTGGACAATCTTCAGTCAGTCAGTCACTAGACTGTGATCATTTCTCAACAGGATTCAGGGTCCTGAATTTAATATTTCTTTTTCACAAAGAAATGATCTTAATTCGAAAATCGCTAATACGGAATTTCATTTAGAATGGAATTAAAATCACCCATGCCTTTGAGGAAAAAGTGTTTGGACAGATTTGGGTGACTGTAATGATGCATTTCATTTAAAAGAGGTAGGGAATTCCACAGTTTTGGCATGATGTACTCTGTTCTTTCTAGAGCACTTCGTCCTTGAAACATCAGAAAATATGCTTTTCCATAACAAATGATCTGAACGATCAGGGAGAATAGAAACATCTTCTTCTTCAAGCGCTCAGACAACTACTGTTGTCAATCATAGGAGAGAACATGCGTTCCTCCCGGTTAAGCACCTGGATCGGTGGTCTAGAGGTAACGCGCCTGTCTAGAAAGCGAAAAGTCCGGGTCGGAAGTGTGCGGTGGTTCGAATCCCGTTTGGGCCCGAAACTTTTCCCCCCATCCATTAGACCATGAATGGTGGTCTGGGCGCTAGTCTTTCGGATGAGACGATAACCCGAGGTCCTGTGTGTTACACAAAATTATTTAGCACACGCAAAAGAACCCACGGCAACAAGAGAGTTGTCCCTGGCAAAATTCTGTAGAAAAAAACCCACTCTGATAGGGAAACAAATACAGTTGCAGACAGGAAAAAATAAAAAAAATAAAAGGTGTGCTGTTCTTGTGGCGACGCGCGCTCTCCCCAGGGAGAGCAGCCTGAATTTCAGGCAGAGAAATCTGCCGCGACTTAAAGTGGTATAAAACAGAAATAAATGAAAATAAAGGCAGGCCCAGCACATCGGGCTTTGGCGTGGAATGTGAACACCGCCTGCCAGAACAAAAACAAGCGTATCGTCTTTTAGGCATGGTTTGTAACTGACTGGAAATTCTCTGTTTTGCAGATAATACAGTGTTGGTGTTAATTTCGTGCTGCTCTTCTGACAACACTCTCTCTCTCTGAGAGAGCAACTGAATTTCAAACTGAAAAATCTGCTGAGACCAGAAGTGATATATGACACAAGGCAATATAATAATAATTACGATAACAATAATATATGGAATTTATATAGCGCTGAATCTTGTAAAAACAAACAAATCGAAGCGCTTGCACTCAAATCATTTACACGCATGCAACTCCTTAAACATAACGAACAACAGATTTCAAATCCATGTGCGCGCACGCACATACACACGCACACGTGCACACACACACACACTCGCAAACACACTTAGGAGAAGGATGCTGTTGAAAATTAGGGACAGATATAAGGGGAAAGCCTCAGGTAGAAAATAAGTGTGTTTTGAGGCTGGACTTGAAGGTATCAAATGAAGGCTTTTGGCGAAGTGAAACAGGGAGGTCATTCCAGGTGGATGGACCAGAAACAGAGAAAGAGCGATGGCCAACAGTGGTTTGTTTAAATCTGGGTGTTCGAAAGCACAAAGTATCTGCGGCTGAATGAAGGGAACGAGATGGAGTGATCAGGTGAAGACAGCTACAGAGATAAGAGGGTGCCTTGCCCTCGTGATCTGATGCCCAGGATCAGGCCACCACAGAGGCGCCTGTTTTAGGCAGTTTTACCCTGGAGTTATCATCAGCACCGACTCCACTTTCCCCAAAAGTCCTAAGACTATACACCCAGGCCCCCGTGTACAAATACACGCACGCACATCTTGTGCAAACATTAAAAACCTGTTCTGCCTTTCGGAAGAGTAAGCCATTTCATGCCGGTAGGAATGGATGATGATAAAATTAAACAAAAGCGCATGGAGACTGGTGGTGTGTTTAGACAACCATCCCCCGCAGTCTGATTGCAGCTGCCTCAGTGGTGGGTACGGTCACATACTGAAAATCTCACCACTGGTGAACCTCGGAGCTCTAGCTGAGGAACGAAGCCACCCCCCCTAAAAAAAACCCCACTACTACTCTAAACTGACAGAAAACAGTGACTGGTTGTCAGGTCATCAGTGGTGCCCTTTTGGTTGAGAGAAGTACAGGACATGTGACTATAAACAAGTGAAGCACATGTATGTAAAA
Source organism: Rapana venosa (assembly GCA_028751875.1). Classification (NCBI taxonomy): domain Eukaryota; kingdom Metazoa; phylum Mollusca; class Gastropoda; order Neogastropoda; family Muricidae; genus Rapana; species Rapana venosa. Next base: position 42,616,957 of record CM054164.1, on the reverse strand, counting down.
TTCACTACAATACATCTTAACCTTTTCCCTACGGTAACCCGCTACAGGGTAACCAACCATCTACTTACCCTTCCTCTCGTATCTCCCACTACTGGGTTAGGGTAGCATACAAATGTGCACAGTGCACGTGTACTGGGAAAGAGGGGTTCTCTCCTTTCTTTTACTTCAAAGATAATGGATTAAGCACTCATGTGCTTTTTTACATCCAGTGTATGAGGTTTTGTAAATTTTGTCATCCGTTTCCACCGGCACACAATGGCCCACTCTTTTGAAAAGCAGAATGGGTTTTAACATGTGAGCAAGATGTTCTGCATGCGTTCGCAGACGGGGCCTTGGTTCAAGTCTCATCCGAAGGACTTTTGGGGAGAGTGGAGTCTGCACTGATGTTAACTCCAGAGGAAAAATCCTCTTGAACAAGATTTGAACCTGAGTCAGCAGATCACAAACACATCACTCTAACCACCAGGCTATCCTGTTCCACCCTCACCCCTCCCCCTTAACATATGAATAGTGTGAAAGTATTTTTCAAATGGACTATACAAAAAGACAGCAAAAGCTGGAGAGGGTTGGTTAAGTTGTCCGAGTTGAATGCAAGCGCTTTGATTTGTCTCTGCAATATAGCGCTATATAAATTCCATGTATTATTATTATTACACTTAAAGAAGAATATGTCGATGTCTGTGTAAATACACAAAAGTTCAGCAGATAACATACATGCCCGCACATGCACAATACTTCCATGCCTTCATATCTCAACCCCCCCCAAAAAACAACAAATTTGCAACGCAGCAACTACAACTCAAGCCAAGCTTTATTCACCATACACCGTCACTGACAAAACAAGCCACTGATCAATCGCACGACAACAAACATCGTCGCTTCTTTGCTACCATTCTGAATGAATGAACGAATGAACTGCACGCTGTCACCAACCACACAGCATCCTCAGCCATAACTCAGCCAAACTCTAGTACACTGTCAGTGTCACAGGCATTCATTCACTCTTCCTTTCACATTGTCATGCCATGTGTTACCAACAGACCATTTCAATGGGGTTTTTTTTTTGGGGGGGGGGGAAGGGGGGGTACTGACATAAGAAACTGAAAAGAATAAAAGGGGAAGCACAGACAGAGAGAAGAGAGGAGGGGGGGGGGGGGGGGGGGGGGGGAGAAGGGAGAGAGAGGGGAGGGGAAACTGTTAGGAGCTTCTTTTTTTTTTTCTAACTTTGCAAATGTTTTTGAAATAAGCTGAACTTTGTTTAAACTAAATTCTTTAAGAAAGAGAGAGAGAAAGACTGAGAGAGAGATGGAGAGAGAGAGAAAGAAAGAGACAGTTAAAAAAGAGAGAGTGAGTGAGACTGATGCATGAGCACACATGCGCACACACGTGCACACGCACGTGCGCGCACGCACATACACTCAGGTTAACATGTTGTACCAGTAACTTCGATAACTACTGGCCCTGAAAATGGGGGTGATCCTTTCGTTTAAAAGAGAAATATCTTCTTCTTCACTTTGACGAAATCAACTGATATGTGCCAAAAAATCTTAAGAAGAAAATTTCTTCTTCTGTGTTAACTCACACATCTCAATTCCTGTCCTTTTCTCGGTTTTTATTAAAGAAAAGAAAAGAAAAGGAAATCAAAATATTAAAAAACCCTTTACCTTTAATTGTCAGTTTTTTTTACTCAATCAATTTTCAGTCCCCCCCTTTTTTTTTTCTCCAAAAGTGAACACTGAAATGAAACATGCAGCCAAAATGAAAATGAACAGTTCTTTTTTACTTTACATTCGTCTACATATCTCAAACAATATTCAGTCTTTATTCTCTTGTTGCTGAAAACGTTATTCATAGTCTTTAAGATCGGGACAATGAAACTTGCAAACAGACAAACAAATTTTCCCCATTTCTAGGGAAAAAGATGTCAGTATTTGTCAAAATATCAATTGCACTTTGGCTTCAAGAAGATGGGCTGCTTTTGCAATGCAGAAATATTTAGTGGCTGAAACATCTCGACAACTTACTGGGGGAGGGGAGAACACATGTATAGACCTGTACAATTAGTATCCCACACATGTGCACACTCACACATGCATGCATACATACGTAATTTAAAATATAAAAAAAAGACAAAAAACCATGCATACTAGCATACTAATGCAATCATACTAAAATAATATTGATTGTTGGCATTCCACATTTTTAAGGTGTTTATGAAACACTTCAATTTTTTTTTTTTTAAACAAAAACAAAAAAATTAAGAAAGACATTAAAAAAAAAAAATCAAAGTAAAAAAGAAATTCTGAATTCAACTTTTAAAACGGAACTACTTTAAAGAACTCTTCTTTTTCAAAAAGTTAAACACGAACACAAACCTCTTCACCACAGAAAACAACAACAACAACAACAAACACTCTCAACGATTCAAACAGCACACTAGTTGCTCAAGGCCACACAAACAAAGGTCAAGGTCAAAAGGGTCAACTAGGCTGGGGGTCAGGCACAAGCTTTGGCCTAACCGTGTCGAAGGCGGCAGGGAGAACAACAGCAGCAGCAGCGGCAGAAGCTGTAGCCGAGCCATCGCCAGGGGGCGCTGCGTCAGCAGAATCTTCCCACAATGCATGGCCCTGGGCCACCAAGGTTTGCGCGATGTCTGTCGGCTGAAACAAGGGTTAAGGGTTTTTCAGTTTCAGTGCTTATTTAGTTATTCTTTTATTTCGATGATAATGGAATAAGCACTCGTGCGCTTTTTTTAAAAACCCATTATAAAAAATTTTTTTTAAAAAAGGAGAAAAAATGATAATTATATGCAAAAATTTTAAAAAAAACTAATTTTGGGAAAAAAAGGGGTAAAAAAATACAAAAATAAAATTTAAAAAACACACCACTGCTCCCCCCCACAAACCTTAAACCCATACAAATAACTGAATAAAACAACAAAAAAGATGATTCAACAATAACAACCACAACAAGGAAATAAACAACCAAAACATACGACACAACAACAACACAACAGCGACAATAACATAGGACAAGAATAACCACCCAAAGACAAATGAAAAAACCAATATAAAAAACTAACAAAAGACGAGAAAAAGAGTCCAAAATACCCCCTCCCCCTCCCCAAGAAAACCACCCTAAACCCAAAACAAACAAAACAAAATAAACCAGAACCCCACCCCCACCACCACCAACAATAACAGCAACAACAACCAAATGGATATAAACAGAGGAAACTGATGTATCAGTTACATACACATACACATCCTCACCCATATCCCCTTCACCACATAATATACTTATATATAAGGAAAACAAGAATAACCGTGTGTGTGGGTGTGTGTGCATGCATAGTTTTATATAAAGTACCAGGCAAAGAATAAGTGTGAGCTGTGATGGGTGAATGGGGAAATAGCGTTAAAACTTTTTTTTTTAAATCAAAATGTTTTTTGTCATGTTTTTCTTTTTAATGTGAAGTTACTTCTGATATTTGTATTGATTGTGTTGATGATGTGTTTCATGAGATGTGTTTCAATTATTGTTGTACTGTGGTTTTGCTTTGCTACTCGTAACCTTTACTGGTGTGTGCTGTGCGTAGCGCATGGTGTGTGTGTATGTGTGTGTGGGATGGTGTGTGTGGGTGGTGTGTGTTTGGGTGTGTGTGGGGTGGGTGTGTGTGTGGGTGTGTGTGTGGATGGGGGGGTGCGGGTGTGTGTGTGTATGTAGATTGTTGACGGCTTTTAAAATACTTTTATTTCTTAATCTGTATTGTTTAATAATGCATGCTGTGTAATTATAATTTTAAAACGCCACTCATAATTTTTCTAGTTGAGACATTAAAGTATTCTTGAGTCTTGAGTTGAGAAAAAACAACCCAACACATCCTCAATGGTGAACATACACTTCACTGGTTACAGTGAAATCCGCAAACTTCACGGAACAGACTGAAGTTAAATGCTTTCCATGCCAAATTTTCTAGAAATGTGCATTGTGTGTGTGTGTGTGGTGGGGCAATCTCAAACATTCATATTCTTCTCGAATGTCAAGTGTTAAAAAAGCACCTTCCCACCCTTCGTGAGAGATCTTTGCATAAGGTTTTGAATAGCTGTACATTGCTCTGTGAAATTGCTTTGCTGTTGAAAGAGAGCTGTGTTAGTTATTTGCTATAGCACAAGTACATAGTATGTCATTTATTGATTTAAAGCATAGGCATTCTAACCCATCACGGTATAGTTTTTGAAATTGTTGCCTTTTTTTCCCAGTGTTCTTTTGGCGTGGAATATATGGTATTGTTTTTGTTTTTTTTATCTGTTGTAGTTTAATTAGTTATACAGTTATTCATACAGTAAATTCATTTCTTTCATTGTATGGTGGTTACAGTAGTTAGACAGTTCCTTAACCATTTTTTTCTGAATCGTTTGCCTTTTTGTTGTCTAATATCAGTTAATGTGAATAGACATTAAATTGAAGAACAACAACACGGTGTTAGCATAATTACTGTCATCCCATCTAATGGCAGACAGAACACATCTAAACTTGTACTGCAGCTTTCTTCTTGAACCTTTTCCCTATGAGTAACCCGCTACAGGGTAACCAACCATCTACTAACCCTTCCCTCCACATCACCCACTACTGGGTTACGGTAGCACACTTGTACACAGTGCACGTGTACTGGGAAAGAGGGGTTCTCTCCTTTAATTTAAGGTAGGGATAGAGCTAAGGGAGCCACTTTCCAACTTCGGGGACATATCCTTCGGATGAGACTATAAACCGAGGCCCCGTGTTCGAACACATGCAGAACATCTTGCGCACACATTAAATCCTGTTCCGCTTTTTGAAAGAGTAGGCCATTGTGTGCCAGTGGGAACAGATGACAAAATTTACAAAACCGCATACACATGAGGACTAGATGTAAAAAAAAAAAAAGCACATGAGTGCTTATTCCATTAGCCTCGGGGAAAAAAAAAATCATCTGAGCACTTTGATTTGTTGCTTTACAAGATTCAGCGCTATACAAATTCCATACATTATTGTTATTATTATATGCGGAATATACTTGTGTTTCCATCTGACGTGAATGACAGATCTTTAACATGCATATTTTATCTTTTGCATGCATATATACATCAAGGAAATTAAGGCACTGGCATGTCTGCACGAGAAGTTGACTTCGGAGATCATAAAATTCCCCCTCATTCACCAGACCCCACCGCTGAGATTCGACCCCCCCACAACTTCATGGACCCAGGGCTGAAGTCAAGTCTTAACCACTCGCTACGCGCCGCCCCCGCACAATTGATTCTCTGCGAATTCTACGAAATGAACAACATAAGGAGCTAAATACATTTTTAAAAAAAAAAAATAAAAAGGGAAGCCAAAACCTTTTCCCTAAGTTTCCAAACCAGGTTGTGCCGTTGTTGAGGCAAATGTTTCCCGGAAAAACTTTTTTGATAAAAAAAAAACACAAAACAACAAACAAACTTTTGGTGCGCTTGGCTTTAAAACCTACCGATTCTGGGGGGAAACTAACAATACTCTTGTATACACACGTGTGAGGACGGGATAGCCAGTGGTCGAACTGCCTCGCAATCTGACGCCCCGGGGTTTCTTCCGTTAAAGGGGATTTTTTTCCTTGGAGTTAAACATCAGTGAGATCCCTCCCCAAAAAAGCCCTTGGGAGGGGAATTTTAAACGAGGCCCCCTTTGGGTGAATGAAAAGCAAAAACCTGCGCACATTTTTAAACCCTTTCGTTTTTTGTAAGAGAGGCCATTGTGGCGGTGGGAAAGATAAAAAATTCACAAACCCGCATAACGTGACTGGATGTAAAAAAGTCTAAGGGGCTTTTTCCATTACCCTCGTATAAAAGAAAAAAAATAAAAAAATTAAAATGATTTGCTTACTTGGTTCCCGCAAGTTCCCAAGGGAAGAAATCCAGTGTCCCCAAAGTGAGGTAAAAAGAGGTCCACCTTGCCCTAAAAAACCCCTCAACTCGCGCCCGTTTACCTATTTTTTCCCCCAAAACCACCAGCTCCGACCTTCCCTTGTCAGTTTTGTACTTCTGGTGCACCACAAAAACCGATGGGATCATGGTTGATGTATGTATTTAATCATTTTGTTTTGTATTTCCCCAAATACGTCTTCTCAGGAATGTTGTATGTCATTATGACATGTTTTCCCCTAAATACGTCACTGGCATTAGTAGTATGTATCATCATTATGTCATGTGTTTTCCCTGAATAAGTTGTTATGGTCTTTGTAGTATGTTCATCATTTGATCATGTTTTTTCTCGAATACAATTTCATCATGGTCATGTATGTATTATCACCTTTTTTCATGTATTTTTGAATCTTATCGTACATGGTCTTTGTATGTATGTTTCTCATTATGTCATGTTTTCTCCTGAATACAGATCGTCATCATGGTTGTATGTATTCTTTATGTCAGTATTTTCTGAAAAAAAAACTTTGGGAGAAGGGTTTCAAAAACGTTGGAGTAAGGGGGGGCCTTTACCTCCCCAACCTTTTCAAACTTCCTTGAGAAATCAGGTGAGATGGAACTCATGAAGGATCAGAGTGGGGGCAGAACGATCACAAACCTCCGTTTCCGATGACTTGATGGTAGCGGGATCAAAAAAAGAGCTTGCCAGCCAAACAAACATTTGGAAAAGGCCTCAAACTTACGGAGGGAAAATCAGTGCAGAGAAGACCAAATGTGACTAAAAAACCCCAACGGCATTACATGATACGGGGTTAAGACCAGAAGTGGAAACAGTTAAAAAGCTTCAATACCTGGGGCCATTTGTAAAACCGGGGATCCAAGCAGAAAGGAGTATGCGGGATGCACAGACAAAAAAAGCTTTTGTAAAAAAAAAAATTGGAGAGATAAAATACTCACTTTTCTCCAAGATCGACAATGCCCCCCCCTTTGTCTACCCCCTTTTCTGTATGCCTGTGAATCTGGCCCCTGACTGCAGTTTTGGGAGAGGGAGTACGGCGTGGAGTGAATGCTTTCGGAGATTTTGGCATCCCTCAAAGACCCATAAGAACAAAAAGTGCAAAACAAATCCGAAAACCCTTTGGGCCAAAAAACCCTTCATCGACGTGAAAAAGGAAAATTTAAAGTGGTAGGGCTGTCAAAGATAAAAAATTTACAAAGACAGTTTTGAAAGGCACTGTCCAAGGAGGGAAAAAGAAGAGGAGACCCAAAGGGAAAGGTGGGAGGATAAAATCAGGAAGGGGCAGGCCTAGAAAATCAAAAAACCTGAAAGGCAGAACAGAGGAAGAAGGGGGGAAAGGGTTTCTGAGTCTTTGGGTGCCCCCCGGGCGTCAGACTACGGGAAGAGTAGAAGATAATTTTCCCGAATAAATTTTCAGGTCATGTATGTATGTATCCTCATTATGATCTGTATTTTTTGAATAAGATTGTCTTCATGGTCATGAGTATGTTCATCATTAGATCAGTTTTCCTGAATACAGATTGTCATTTATTAAAGTATGTTTCCCCCCCATTTTTATCATGTATTTTCCCGAATAAATTCTCATGGTCAGTTGTTTGTACTCATTATGATATGTATTTCTCCTGAATACAACGCATCAGGCTTATGTAGTATCGTATTTTGATTGTATTCTCCTGAAAAAACGATTGTCATCATGGTCATGTATGTATGTATTCATTATGTCATGTATTTTCCCCGAAAAAGTTGTCTATGGTCTGTATGTTTTTATCATTTTATGCATGTATTTCTTGAAAAATCGTCATATGGGATGTATGATATCATTTTTGATCAGTATTTCTCCCGATAAAAATCAAAAACTGGTCTGCATGTTGTATCTATTTTTGTCATTTTTTTCTGAATCGATTGCTCATGGTCTGTATGTATGTATCCATTTTGATCATGTATTTCTTGAATACAGACTGTCAAGGTCCCGTATGTAGTATATCAAGATCATGTATTTTTCCCCGAATACAATTGTCATCATGGTCAGGATGTATTATCTCTTTTGAAGTATTTCTCCCCCAATACAGATTTCATCTGGTATGTAGTATCATCTTATGTCATGTATTTCTCCTGAAACAGATTTTCATCAGGTCCTGTAGTATTTTTCCATTAGTCATTTATTTCCCTGAATACAGACAAAAACATGGCGTATGTATATACTCATTAGTCATGTATTTTAGTAAAAAATACAACAATCATCAGGTCTGTATTTCTGTTTAAAAACAAAACAGATATAGGGTCTTATTTTTCTTTTGACAACAAATACAGATTATCACCTGGGGAATTGTATTTCTTTTTTTTAAACATGTATTTTTGGTTGAAAGAAACGATCCCACTATGATCAATGTGATGTGTTTTCTGTTGGAACACAAAAAACCCTTCCCCTCTAACAAAAAAATTTTTTGGGAAAGACAAAATTTAAAATAAAAAATCATACTTCAAATGACATGTTGGAGAGATTAAGTAATTTTTGGTGCGACATGTAGAATTAAAGGATATCTTAAAATTTGACGGGAGAACCCCACAAGCGTACGGGCCCCCAGAGGAGCGGAAAGGACATGCCATTTCTTTTTTCCCAAGGGAAAATGACGGTGTAAAAAAAAAAACAAATGAGAAGAAAAAATAAAACTGAAAAATATTGAAAATAAAAAAAAGCAAAAAGACCCATTTTTTTTTTGCCTGAAGCAATTGTTTCATGGGAATGGATTCTTTGGGTTTCCAGGGAACAAAAACTGATCATAATGTGTCGTTTACGTTCACACCCAAAAAAACATATGCTACATGCAAAAATCAAATGGGGAAAAGGGCCCAAAGAAGAAATATAGAATGTGCAAGTTGATGTTGAAGTTGAGTAGTCCAATAGACTGCGCTGGTTTGGGCAGTTAACAGAAAGCAGACCACCAATCATAAAAAAGACAATGAATTTGTAGTGAAGGGAAAAAGACAAAGGGAAGACCCAGAAGACCCGGGCTGCCTGTATTGCAGAGCTCTTAAGAAAGGGGTAAATAAGGGGTAAGCCCAAAACAGAGGAGTGGAGAAGCTCATCAAAAGTCAAACCTCCCTGGGAAAAACATGCAAAAAGGAAGAGAAAAAGAAAAAACCTTTTTTCATATAATTTTAAACCTCCCCAAAAAAAAAACTTGCAGGATTTTTAAAAATGTACTTCCAAAGCAAACTTTTTAAAAAAAAGTAAGATTGGGTTTTTTGGGGGGAACACCTGTCGTTTCCCCCCCTTTTCTCACTGCAATTCCCTTCCCCCCCATCCCCGCCCAGTGGGGAATGACCCGCAGGAATGCTGCCCACCCGGGACAAGGTGTGGAAGGTCCTGCTAAAACTTAGCACTCTTGACGAGGATGTTTTTGCGGGTGGGTATTTTTTCGATTTTTTTCCCCAAAATAAAAAGGCGTGCTAATTTGTCTCTTAAACGAGTGATTTGGGTTTTGCATTTCCATTTTTTTTTATTTATTCTTTTATTTTGGGGATAAAGGAAAAAGCCCATGTGCTTTTTTTTCCATCTTTCCCTTTTGTTATGTGGTTGTAAAATTTTTTTCTGTTTCCCCCCGGCACATAATGGCCTAAAAGCTTCCAAAAAATGACGACCCGGGTTGAATCCCGTTTTAAGGGAACTTTCCCCTTTGGAGTTTAAATCAGTGCAGACTCCACTCTCCCCAAAAATCCTTTGCAGAGATATAAAAAAAAGGCCCATGTGCGAAGGTAGAAAATCTTGGCTCCCTTTTTTAAATCCGTTCCCCTTTTAAAAAAGTAGGCATTGTAGCGGGGAACGGATGACAAAAAATTTCAAAACCGTTTTCACAACAAACAAAAAAAAAAATAAAAATAAAAAAAAAAAAAAAATAAAAAAAATTTTAAAAAAAAAAAAAAAAAACATGTTTTCCCCACCGAAAAGATAAAAAATAAAAAAAAATAAAAAACCCGCTGTTGTCTCTGCTTCCTCCCTACCCTCGTGGGGTAAATTAAACTTTACCCCTCCTTTCTCTTGCCTCGGGCCCGGCGCCCGTCCTGCCGACCCCCCCCTCGTGTGGGTCCGACCTGCCTGCGCCCGGCTGTGGTAGACCAGCTTCTCCCCCTTCCTCTGCCCTCCAGGACTAGGGGCCTCCGAAATTAAAAGGAAATTAGGACCAAACACCTATGGTCTAGCATGGTCGCCCGGGACCTCCCTGCCTGGGCCCCCGGCCCAAATTAGCCCCCTTCTCCTCTCCCCTGCTCTTTCCTCCCTAAACCCTAAAAAAAAAGGGAAGGTTCCATTTAAGCTGGGGAACGGGGTAGCCCTAATCTTAGGCCGCATATTGGGACGGCGCCCCATCTTTTCCTTGGTTTATTTGAAAAGGGGAGGCTTTTGTGGGTGAATGGGGGGACTGTACTGAAGCAGGCGCGCAAAGGGGCCCCATCAACGGTAACCCGCTCGACGTGCTTAACTTGGTGGGGGAAAGCGAGTGCCCCGACCACTGAGCTATCCCTCCCCGTATACAGAAAGTATACCCAAAAATTTTAAAATGTTTTTTAAGCGCTTTGATTTGTTGCTTTCAAGATTCAGCGCTTATAAAATTCCTTTAATTATTATTATTCTTTATTATTAAAGTAAGGTCTGTCAAAACAGCTCTGTCAGTTCCCCCCCCCCCCCCCCCCCACTTTCAGCTGCTTTTTTCCATCCCATCCCAGCCCAGCTGGTGTGATTACAGCGGGAACTGCCACACTTGGACTTTGGTAAAGGAAGGGGGCACTAAATTTAGCAGTCTTGACCGAGTGATGTTGGATTTGCCTGCGGGGTTTCAAGCCAAGTCAATCTTTATTTCAGTTTTTAATTTAAATCAGAGAACCTGCTCAAGCGCCTGCCGGGGTTTGAAAATAGTTCCCTTAAGAGAAAAGGGATAAGGGCTCAAACCCCGGGGGGGAAAGAAATACTTTTAAACCTCCCCCCAGATTTCAATAAGAGAAAAGAGGCATAATAAGGAAAGCCAAAAGGTTGGGAATCCCCATCAACCTTCTTTTTAGACAAATACACAAAGGAAGAGAAGAAGGACATGTAAATTGTTTTTCTTTTGTTTTTTTTTTTTATAAAGCCTTTATTTTGGGAAAAAATTTTTGATGGTTTATAGGAAGGGGTGGTGGGGTGTATGGGTTTGTTCTTTTATGTGGGTTGGATAGACTGGTTGTGGGGTGGTAGTGGTGTATTTATGGTGTTTTTGTGAGGGTGTGGCACTTTAAGGTTTTTGGGGGTGTGGTGTGGGCATGTGTATGCGTGTTGATTTGGTATGTGTGATATGGTGCCCGTGTGTGATGTTGTTACAGTTATAAATTAAAGGATTGCTAATTAGCTTTCTGCACGGCATGCTAGTGTTGAACAAAACCGTTGCCTTATGCACTTGGGAGCTGCTGTTTTACATACCCCTGGGTTTCCCAATTTAAAGCTGTGTACTAATCTTTGCTTAGTCCACAATTCTATCTTAAAGAAATAAATGTTCTAAGGGTGTCACATTTCTATGCTGTGTTTATATACTCCTTGCGCCCCGGTTTTTCCCTGGGGATATTTTTGTATTCCTGTGCCGTCCGTCTCCATGGTCCTTGGTGGTTTACTAACCTGTCTTTTTGCGGCTGGGCACTTGGCACGGTTTATAAATTTTGTTGCTTTGTGTGCACTGTGCCTTGCGTGTGACAATACTTTTTTCCCGCTGCACTGGGGCTGGTGTATAAAATAAAGGGTTTGGGGTTTCTTTCATTTGCTATTAAAGATTTTAAAAAACTTAAAATTTTTTCAAAAGTCTAGTGTTTTCCACCTTTTGGTGTGGCATGTGCATACTTTTTTACCAAACCCCCCCCGAGTTTCCCTGCATGGCACTGTGGTGTAACAAAAAGGGGCTTTGGTTGTGTGGGGTGGGGGTGTTGACTCTCTCCCCCTTCTTCTGCCTTCGCCTCTCCTTCTCTGCAGTTCTCCCGGGGCCTTCTTCAATTCTCCACTTCTATCTTTTGACATACTCTTTTACGAGGAAAAGCATCCATGTTGGATGAACCGTGATGGGCAGAATAACCTGGTGATTAGAGATTAGACATTCTCTTATCTCTCTCTCCCCTCTCTCTCTCTCCCCTCTCTCCTTTTCTCTCTCTCTTCTGGGACAGGATACCCTAGTGGTTAGAACATTGCGCTCGCAATCTGACCACCCGGGTTCGATTCCTGTTCAAGAGGGTATTTTCCCCTGGAGTTAACATCAGCGCCGACTCCACTCCCTCCAAAAGTCCTTCGGATGAGACTATAAGCTGAGACCCCGTGTGCAAACGCATGCAGAACATCTTGCTCACACGTTAAATCCTGTTCTGCTTTTCGGTAAGAGTAGGCCATTGTGTGCCGGTGGGAGCAGTTGACAGGATTTACAAAAATGCATACACACAGGGACAGGATGTAAAAAAGCATGTTAGTGCTTATTCCATTGTCAATATAAAAGAATAAAATTAAATTTAAAAAGTCTCTGTTTCCTAATCAGGAGGGGTGTGTAGTGCCTGGTCTTCTCCTGTGCTTGTCACTCTGCAGGAGGTCTGCCTGCTAGCTGGCCTCAGCCCACACTATTCCAACTCCAGAGCAGCTCATTTCATTGTACAGGTTGCATGCTGGGTATGTTTTGTGTTTCCGTAACCCACCAAACGCTGACGTGATTTATGGGGGTCTTTAACATACATATTTGATCTTCATTAAGAAATTTGTTCTTAGATAGATAAAAAAAAAAGGAGGTAAAGGAGTCCCATAACCTATAAGGTCGTAGGGGAGCGAGGCGTCAGAGGCCTCACTTCTCTAGGGCCAGCATATTGAGGGCGGCGCCCATCTCCTCTCCCTCGCTGCTTTACCTTCCCTGACCCTAAAGAGGAGAGGTACCCATTTACAGCTGGGTGAACTGGGGGAACTGTACTGAAGCCAAGGCGCGCAAACGGTCACCCATCCAAGTGGTAACCACGCTCGACGCTGCTTAACTTGGCTGGGGGAAAGCGAGTGCTCCGACCACTGAGCTATCCCGTCCCCTCTTAGATAGATGCTTGATGAAAAAAAGCAAATGCATTGCTTATTCAATGTACCATCTAGAAATAAAAATTTGACTTGACTTGACTTGAACATGTGTCAGGCGCAGGGGAATTTTCTCCTTGAAGTTAACATCAGTACCGACTCCACTACCCTGAAAATCCCTCGGGTGAGACTATAAACCAAGGTCTTCTATGCGAACACATGCAGAACATCTTACGCGCATGTTAGTTAAAACCTGTTCTGCCTTACAGAAAATCTGGCTACACATATTTGGTAAGAACAGACAACAACAACAAAAATGCATGATAAAATCACATGCTCAGTAGTGTTGTGTTTAGACATAATCATCCCCGAAGTCAAAATGCAGCTACCTCAATGGTGAGCAAAAACAGTCACACAAGCAAACATCTCACCATTGGTGAACCTTGGAGCTCTAGCCAAGTAACAAACCCCCATCCCCCCCCACCCCCCAAAAACAAATAGTTGCCTTCTTTTTTCCTAGTACATCTGGTTATTAATGGTGTTGTTTTTGCTTTACATTATCACTGCGTTCTAGTGCTTTGGGCTACTCACAGGTAAAGCGTGCCACAAGTTTTGGTTCAACTTTTCCCAAAGATTACTGCCTGAAAAATTCAGTTACACAGGCTACCCCAAAGTATTTTAAAGAACCCACACATACCCATTAAAGAACCTACCACAAGAGAGTTGTGCCATGCTAAATTTCTGTAGAACAAAAATGCCACTCTTATTATACAAATAGACCCTCTGTCCCCCCGCCCACCCCCAATGACCTTTAACACTATTCATACAATGACCTTTAACACTATTCCTAAGTTAAGGGAGAGAACCCCTCTTTCCCAGTACATGTCCACATGTGTATGTTACCATAACCCAGTAGTGGGTGATATATACAGAGGGAAGGGTTAGGAGATAGGTTGGTTATCCTATAGTGGGTTACCCATAGGCCAAACACTCATACACCTACAAATTTATCTTCCCCCCCCCCTCCCCCCCCAACCTTACTCCACTCTCTCTCTCTCTCCATCAATCCCCACCCCCCCCACCCCCCACCCCCCCCCCCACCCTGCTCCCCCCCCCCCCCCCCCCCACCACCTGTATCTATCCTGACCTTGGCTATCTGGATGTTCTTGTGTGGCCCGGCGATCTTCACGGTGCGAAGGGCGTCCTTGCTTTTGGAATCCTGATCCCTGTCGATGAAGAGCTTGCACCCTGAAGACCGCGACATGTTGCGAATCATCTCCCCGCCCCGACCTGCTCGCAGAGGAAGGTTAAAAGGGTCAGTAGGATGGCGAAGCATCCATCGCTACAGTGTCAACAGTCGGTACAGTGTCAACAGTCGGTACAGAGTCAACTGTTGCTACAGTGTCAACAGTTGGTACAGTCAACGGTTGGTACAGAGTCAACAGTTGGTACAGAGTCAACAGTTGGTACAGTACAGTCAACAGTTGGTACAGAGCCAACAGTTGGTACAGTGTCAACAGTTGGTACAGTACAGTCAAAGTTGGTACAGAGCCAACAGTTGGTACAGTGTCAACAGTTGGTACAGAGTCAACAGTTGGTACAGAGTCAACAGTTGGTACAGGGTCAACAGTTGGTACAGTGTCAACAGTTGGTACAGAGTCAACAGTTGGTACAGTGTCAACAGTTGGTACAGTGTCAACAGTTGGTACAGTACAGTCAACAGTTGGTACAGAGTCAACAGTTGGTACAGAGTCAACAGTTGGTACAGTACAGTCAACAGTTGGTACAGTACAGTCAACAGTTGGTACAGTACAGTCAAAGTTGGTACAGAGTCAACAGTTGGTACAGTACAGTCAAAGTTGGTACAATAATAATAATAATAATAATATATGGAATTTATATAGCGCTGAATCTTGTAAAAAACAAACAAATCGAAGCGCTTGCACTCAATCATTTACAGGCATGCAACTCTCCTTAAACATAATGAGAAATCCATGCGCGCGCACTACGCACGCACACCCACGCACACACATACACACACACACACACACACACACACATGGAACAACACTTAGACGGTGAAAGATGCTGTTGAAAATTAGGGACAGATATGTGGGGGGAAAGTCTCAGGTAGGAAATAAGTGTGTTTTGAGGCTGGATTTGAAGGAATCAAGTGAAGGCTTTTGACGAAGTGAAAGAGGGAGGTCATTCCAGGTGGATGGACCAGAAACAGAGAAGGAGCGACGGCCAACAGTGGTTTTTTTGAATCTGGGTGTTCGAAAGCACAAAGTATCTGCGGCTGAACGAAGGAACGGATGGAGTGTACAGGTGAAGACAGTTACAGAGATAAGAGGGTGCAGATTTGTGGAGACATTTGAAACAGAGGGTATTGATTTTATACTGCAGTCTTTGTGAGACAGGCAACCAGTGAAGAGATCGCAGAAGAGGAGTGATGTGTTCAGATTTTTTTTTTTCTTAGGACCAGTCGAGCTGCAGAGTTTTGTATGCGTTGAAGAGAGTGGATAGATGATGCTGGTAGGCCAGCCAAAGAGAATTACAGTAGTCTAAACGTGAAAGAATAAGAGATGTGACAAGCTTGGAAGTTGCATCAGTGGACAGATATCTTGCGAATCGCGCTTACGCGCCGTAATTGATAGTAGCAAGACTGGCAGGTCTGGGTGATGAATTTTTTCATAGAGAGTGTGTTGTCAAGAACTACTCCTAAATACTTCACAGAGTTGGACAAAGGAACTGACGTATTGCCGAATTCTATTGAAGTTTTTGTGATAGAGGAAAGTTTATGTTGGGTCCCTATGAGCATGGCTTCGGTTTTATCGGCATTAAAGTTGTAACTTGTTCTGAGTCATCCAGTTTTGAATGTCTTGAAGGCAGTTAGGACATATTTGTCAAGAGGGAGGCAAGTTTTCAACAGTATCGCTGCACTGAAGTTGAGTATCATCGGCATAGAAATGATGATCAATAGGGTGGTTGTTTATTATATGTGAGAGTGGAGCAGTGTATAGAGTAAAGAGAACAGGGCCCAGGACTGATCCCTGCGGGACTCCACATTCCATTTTGACAGGTTTTGATTGAATTTTGTTTACAATAAAATTTCTGGAACCGGTCTGTGAGGTATGAAGTAAACCAGGTGAGGGCTGTGCCATTAATACCAAACGTATTTTGGAGGCGAGAAAGAAGAATTGAGTGATCTAATGGTATCAAAGCTGCAGATAAGTCAAGAAGAGTGAGGAGGGAGATTTTTCCTGCATCAGAAGCAAGTAGAAGTGTATCTAAAGTATGGACTAGGGTGGTTTCGGTGCTGTGGCTGGGGCGATAGGCAGACTGAAAAGTGGGAAGAAGATCATTGGAATGAAGGTGACTGTTGAGCTGTTTGAGAACAACTTTTTCTAGTACTTTAGAGATAAAGGGTAAGTTTGAGATAGGCCTATAATTCTTCAGAATGTTGGGATCGAGGTCGTGCTTTTTCAGTAGAGGTGTGACTATTGCTGTTTTAAGAGCTGATGGAAAATTTCCTGACTGAAGAGATGAGTTTACTATTTTAGTGATAATAGGCACAGTTGTGGAAGGCATTGTGAGAAAACAGGAGCCCGGTATGGGATCAAAGGTCGCATGATTTTATAGTCATTTCCCTTTAGAATTGTCATGATTCTTTTCACTTGTGGGATGGAAGGAAAAGAGAGGAGTGCCAGTGAACTGGGGGTCAGGAGGCGCAGGCTGGAATTGAGTTTGATCAAGTCTGGAGCGTATGTTTCGAACTTTATCTGAAAAGAAGGCAGAAAATATGGATGGAAGTTCAGACAGGCTGTGGGTGTTAGGCAGAGGAGTTGTTTTTGCAGATCCAAGGAGATTTGAGGTGAGGGAAAAAAGAGTTTTTATGGATGTAGCACAGAGAATTTGGGAAGAGTAGTAGTCTGTCTTTGCTGAATGGATTAAGAGTTTGACTTTGTTTATTTGTTTTCGGAAAAGCTGTTTGTTGATTTCGGTTTTTGACTTCCGCCACTGCCGTTCTAGTTGCCGGCGTTTGCGCTTCGCTATCAAGATGTCTTGGGTATACCATGGCGCACAGGGTCTGTCAGGGAGGAGATGATCAGTAGGAGGTGCATGCTCATCAAGCAGTTGGCGGAGAATAGTGTTATAGTGATCAGAGAGGTCAGTGTGGTCAGAGGTTTGTGAAAAACGTTCGGAAGCTTGGGAAGAGAAGGTATGAATGTCTAAGGCCTTAAGATTACGACGAGTAACATATTTCTTCTTTCTGACAGGTTTTGTGATGTTGAGATGGAAAAGAATGGCGGAATGATCAGAATGCAGTTCGTCGGTGACAGAAACAGATGTGACAAGATTGAATGAAGCATTAGTAATCAGCCAGTCTAAAATATGACAGAGTCAACAGTTGGAACAGTGTCAACAGTGTTGGAACAGTGTCAACAGTTGGTACAGAGTCAACAGTTGGAACAGTGTCAACAGTTGGTACAGTGTCAACAGTTGGTACAGAGTCAACAGTTGGTATAGTGTCAACAGTTGCTACAGAGTCAACAGTTGGAACAGAGTCAACAGTTGGAACAGAGTCAACAGTTGGAACAGAGTCAACAGTTGGAACAGAGTCAACAGTTGGTACAGTGTCAACAGTTGGTACAGAGTCAACAGTTGGTACAGTGTCAACAGTTGGTACAGTGTCAACAGTTGGTACAGTGTCAACAGTTGGTACAGTGTCAACAGTGGTACGGGAGTAAACAGTGGAACAGTCAACAGTTTGGAACACAACGTTCTAAAGTTTTGAAAGAGTCAACAGTTGCTACAGAGTAAAACACATTTGCTACAGTGTCATCAGTTTGTACAAGTCAGCAGTACGGGATACACATGATCAACAGTTCGGTACAGTGTCAACAGTTGGTAACACAGATGTACAGCAGTTAGAGTCAACAGTTAGAACACAGAGTCAACAGTTGGAAACAAGAGTCAACAGTAGGAAACAGAGTCACAGTTGGTACAAGAGTCAACAGTTAGGTAACAGGTCAACATTTGCTACAGTGTCAACAGTTGGTAACAAGAGTCAACAGTTGCTACAGAGTCAACAGGTCAGGAAAACACAGTTCACAGTTGGTACACAAGTCAACAGTTGCCACAGAGTCAACAGGTCAGGATACAGAGTCAACAGTGCCACAGAGTCAACAGGTCAGATATCAACAGTTGGTACATAGTCAACAGTTGTTACAGAGTCAACGTCGCTACAGAGTCAACAGTTAGGTACAACAGAGTCAACAGTTCAGGATAACTACAGAGTCAACATTTCAGGATAACTACAGAGTCAACAGTTCAGGATAAGTACAGAGTCAACAGTTCAGGATAAGTACAGTCAACAGTTCAGGATAATGTACAGAGTCAACAGTTCAGTAAGCACAGATCAAAGTTCAGGATAATACAGTCAACAGGCTACAAGTCACAGTTCAGGATATCTACAGAGTCAACAGTTGCTACAGAGTCAACAGTTCAGGATAACTACAGAGTCAACAGTTCAGGATAACTACAGAGTCAACAGTCGGCTACAGAGTCAACAGTTCAGGATAACTACAGAGTCAACAGTTGCTACAGAGTCAACAGTTCAGGAATAAGAGTCAACAGTTCAGGATAACTACAGAGTCAACAGTTGCTACAGAGTCAACAGTTCAGGATAATGACAGTCAACAGTTCAGGATAACTACAGAGTCAACAGTTGCTACAGAGTCAACAGTTCAGGATAACGACAGTCAACAGTTCAGGATAACTACAGAGTCAACAGTTGCTACAGAGTCAACAGTTCAGGATAATGACAGTCAACAGTTCAGGATAACTACAGAGTCAACAGTTCAGGATAAGTACAGAGTCAACAGTTCAGGATAACTACAGAGTCAACAGTTCAGGATAACTACAGATCATACAGTCAACGTTCAACTGCAAGATCAAAAATTTCAGGATACTACAGAGTCAACAGTGTACAGTGTCAACGTTTAAAGTAACTGAAAAGGTCAACAGTGCTACAGAGTCAACAGTTCAAATTCTACAGATCACAGTTGCTACAGAGTCAACAGTTCACAGATAAGTACAGAATCAACATTTGCTACAGTGTCAACAGTTCAAAGCGCTAACCAGAGTCAACAGTTCACAGATAAGTAGGGTCAACAGTCTTCAGAATCAACTTTGACAGAGTCGACAGTTCAGGATAAGAATACAGTCACACAGTCGCTACAATCAACAGTTCAAGGTAACTTTTACAGAGATCAACAGTTGCTTACAGAGTCAACAGTTAAAAGGCTAAATCACTTGCACGAGTCAACAGTTCACGATGCTACAGAGTCAACATGTTCAGGAATCAAATGTACAGAATCAACATTTTCAGGATAAGTACAGGAGTCAACAGTGTACAGGATAAGGCTACAGAGTCTAAGATCAAGTTCAAGAGTCAACGTGTACAGAATCAACAGTTCACACATACCTACAGATCAACAGTTGCTACAGAGTCAACAGTTCTACAGATAATTGACAGTCAACAGTTCAAGATAACTACAGAATCAACAGTTGCAAGTTGTACAGATACAGAAGTCAACAGTTCACGAATAACTCTCAGAGTCAACAGTTTCAGTCGCTACAGTCAACAGTTTACACAGTGGATCATGCTACACGTGTCAACAGTTTCAAGGCTAAGAATCAACAGTTCAATCGCTACAGAATCAACAGTTGCAAACCAGTCGTCAACAAGTTGCTAACACAGAATCAACAGTGTACAGAATAACTTTTCCAAACAGTTACAGATCAATGTACAGAGTCAACAGTTGCTACAGAATCAAGTTGCTACAGTGTCAACAGTTGTCTACAGAGTTGCTACAAAATCAACAGTTGCAAAATAAGTGTAAAAAACATTTCGCTACAGAGTCAACAGTTGTACAGAGTCGCTACAGATCAACATTTGCTACACAGTTGCTACAGAAGTCAACAGTTGCTACACAGTCGCAAACAAAAGTCAACAGTTGCTACACAGTCTAACAGTGCTACAGAGTCAACAGTTGCTACAGAGTCAACAGTTGCTACAAACAGTTGCTACAGTGTCACAGTTGCTACAGAGTTGCTACAGAGTCAACAGTTGCACAAGTCGCTACAGAGTCAACAGTTGCTACACAGTCGCTACAGAGTCAACAGTTGCTACACAGTCGCTACAGAGTCAACAGTTGCTACACAGTCGCTACAGAGTCAACAGTTGCTACACAGTCGCTACAGAGTCAACAGTTGCTACAGAGTTGCTACAGAGTCAACAGTTGCTACAGTGAAACTGCTACAGAAAAGTGCTACACAGTCGCTACAGAATCAACAGTTGCTACAGAGTTGCTACAGAATCAACAGTTGCTACAGAATCAACAGTTGCTACACAGTCGCTACAGAATCAACAGTTGCTACAGAGTTGCTACAGAATCAACAGTTGCTACAGTGTCAACAGTTGCTACAGAGTCAACAGTTGCTACAGAATCAACAGTTGCTACAGAATCAACAGTTGCTACAGAATCAACAGTTGCTACAGTGTCAACAGTTGCTACAGAATCAACAGTTGCTACAGAATCAACAGTTGCTACAGTGTCAACAGTTGCTACACAGTCGCTACAGAATCAACAGTTGCTACAGAGTCAACAGTTGCTACAGAGTTGCTACAGAATCAACAGTTGCTACAGAGTCAACAGTTGCTACAGAGTTGCTACAGAATCAACAGTTGCTACAGATAATTTCACAGTTGCTACAGAAAAGTGTCAACAAGTTGCTACAGAGTTGCTACAGAATCAACAGTTGCTACAGAATCAACAGTTGCTACAGTGTCAACAGTTGCTACACAGTTGCTACAGAATCAACAGTTGCTACAGAATCAACAGTTGCTACAGATGTCAAACAGTTGCTACAGAGTCAACAGTTGCTACAGGTTGTACAGATAACAGTGCTAATCA
Organism: Rapana venosa; assembly: GCA_028751875.1. Lineage (NCBI taxonomy): Eukaryota > Metazoa > Mollusca > Gastropoda > Neogastropoda > Muricidae > Rapana > Rapana venosa. Next base: position 42,595,966 of record CM054164.1, on the reverse strand, counting down.
ACAGTTGCACAGAATCAACAGTTGCTACAGAGTTGCTACAAAAGTCAACAGTTGCTACAGTTCAACAGTTGCTACATGATCAACAGTTGCTACAAAAAGTCGACAAAAGTCAACAGTTGCTACAGAATCAACAGTTGCTACAGAGTCAACAGTTGCTACAGTGTCAACAGTTGATACACAGTCGCCACAGAATCAACAGTTGCTACAGAATCAACAGTTGCTACAGAGTCAACAGTTGCTACAGAGTTGCTACAGAATCAACAGTTGCTACAGAGTCAACAGTCGCTACACAGTCAACAGTTACCCCTCAACACAACAGGCACTCACCTTCACCTATCCCGTTGTCCCATGGGGGAACCACGGAAGAGTTTGCAAGGCACTTACTCACCAACCATAAAATAAGTAACTCTTCAACTCAACAGACACTCCAATCCAATCCAATCCTGTTGTTTATAGCCCCACCGACCACAGAGGCCATATCAGGGCTGTCACCTCGTTAAATCTTAAATCTCAGATTCAAACTGTGCAGCTCTATACAGATTAAAACAGGGTATAAAACCAACTCTAACTGTCGCTCCTTGTATCAATGCCCTGGCTAATCATAAGGGTCAACCCAAGATGGTCACCGCATTGTGGAAAAAACCACATCAGACCCTTACCAATGAGAAAATAAGAAACCCTTCACCTCAACAGACCCTTACGAATGTTAAAATAAGTAACCCTTCACCTCAACAGACCCTTACCAATGCTAAAATAAGTAACCCTTCACCTCAACAGACCCTTACCAATGCTAAAATAAGTAACCCTTCACCTC